>OX438765.1:11438204-11754793 GCA_949316455.1 Acleris holmiana | reverse complement strand
AAATCTCGACGGCTCGCCCCTTGAGCGCGTACGAATTTGAGCAAAATAGGTGAGCCGTGCGTGCCTCAACCCGAGGCTGGTCTAATTCCTGACCACCTTTATAAATGTGGAAGTGACTCTGTTTGTTACGCTTTCACGGATAAACCGCTGAAACAATTTTAATAAAATTTGGTATGGAGATAGTTTAAGTCCCAGGGAAGGACATAGGGTACTTTTAATCCCGAAAAATTGGACGGAACCTGAAGCAATAGCAATAAACGACTTTAATGCGGACGGAGTCTCGGTACAACTATATTTCTTAAATAAACATAAAATGCGCCTTCGTATCGTATACTTAACACCGGACAAAAAAAAATCTGTCTACTCAGACACGCAGATAAACAGACACATCTGTGTGTCAGTTTAAGGCATAACTACCAAAAGGATGGACCGATTCGGACGCGTTTTTTTTAAAGCTTTATCCAGGTTACATAAAAATCATTGAGCCGTTGAAGAGGAATTAGCTTCGAAAGAAGGGGACGTCATTATATAAGTGGTTTTATCTATTTTATCTTCGTAAGCCTTGTGTGTTAGGTATTTTGTCCTCAAGACGTTTGTTGCTTTTGTGACCTGGGGATTTAAAAGGTTGTAGTAATGTCGGATGGTTACTGGAGTTGACTGAGAAAGCATGATAGATACAAACTTTTCTGACTAAATTCGATGTTTGGTTATTTACTAGATATACAGGTATGTTAGCATACATACAGGTATGTTTTATGTACCGGAATGCGAGGTATCGTTGAATTCGCCTTAATCCAAGGAGAAATAGGTTATATTTTATTTAACCTTTGATCCCCAAGTCATAACGCGGAAGAGATAATGCTCGCGGGTGTTACCTTAAATCGTCCTCTTCCTTTGAATAAAACGATGAACTATCAATTCCGATTTGGGGTCTGCAGCGCTCTTCGGGAGTCCGAGGAGAGTAGCAAGCGCTCGGCCGAGGAGGCAGAGAAGGCGGCGCAACTTACTCGCAGCATCAAGGAGGACACGGCGCAGTACGAGCAGGAGAAAGCCGCCGGGATGGCGGAACTCGCCACTATCCAGGAACAAGTTATTAAGAGCGTAAGTATTAAAGTGTGTACGTCTGAGATTTTAGCTCAAAACACTGCATAACAGGCCAACAGTCGGACTATTTGTTAAAATGAGAAAATTATACTCCCTCATTCTAACCTAACAGATGGGTTCCAGTGTAGGGATAAAACAACCGGTGAAATTACTAGGAAAGAGGCATTCCATCTTAGTCTTCAGGGTTCGCAACGCATTTGCAGTCATGGAATTGTAGTCTTGGGATAACAAATGTCCGCCAAATGTCAGGTCTCAGATCCCACTTACCATTAGATGGCCTGTTTGCTTGTGTGCCTTCTTCATGTAAAAAAAAACAAAAAAATGAGTATTGAATTCTTCTTTGCCTGTCAGTCCGATTAATGATCTGTGGGAGCCGTTATCAGTTATCCGTTAACCTTATACGAATTGGAAAATTCTCGTGTCACGGTGTACGTTATTGAACTCCTCCGAAACGGCTGGACCGATTTTATTAAAATTTTGTGTGTATATCGGGTAGATTTGAGAATCGGCCAACATCTATTTTTCATACCCCTAAGTGATGTAAAAAAAAAATGCAGCGGGCGAAGCCGCTGGCGGGTCGCTAGTTTATCTATAGTATTATTATATATACATTTATATACATTTAGAAAATCACTTTATGTTACAGTTGACTGCCATGCAAGATAATCTTCTTAGCAAAATGAAGGACGTATGTAGAAGAGTAGAAGAGCAGAATCAGAGGCGACGAAAGTTATAATTTAAGTTAACATCAGTGATCAAATGATGAAACTGATAGATTATTAAGCGCCAAACGTTGCATTTACCTATATTTTATTTTATACCTAAAACATTGTCATAAAAATGCATAACCCTGTACCTATACTCCATGAGTTTAGGTACTAGGAAAAAAACCACGCGATACAGTTTCAGCTAATAAAGATTACTACTAACGTCAATACTGTTTTGTCAAGATTTGACAAAATGACCAAAAATGCTCTGTTCACATTTTAATTAAGTACCTAAACAGATGGAGTTGATTATTTTTTAAATTTATAATAAATAACATTAATGTAATATTGCTTTTTAATTTTGTTTTCCTAGCTACGAGGGAAGAGTGGTTGCTCTAATTTTAATTTGCTCCAGCCAACGCAATCTCATGAGACGGCCGGTCGCTGTGAAATTGCTGTAATTCGATGAGGCACAATTTTCTTGGTCGTACGCAAGCAGAACCAACTTCCGTTAAGGACGCGACATAAATTTCAAGGATACCACATTTACCATGAGCGCACTCTTAAATAGTTTGTACTCTATAATATTTCTTTGGGCTAATTGTAATAACATCCGCCTATTGGCTTATGAGGACAGAAAATAAATATATGACTGAATTTCGTGACGTAATGGAAAAATTACCGTTGTTAATTTTTCTCCTTAACTATAGGTACTTTTTTTGGAAACGCCCGGTTACCAAACCCGTTGCTGTCAAAGCCTCGTCAATTGGCTTTTTAACCGACTGCCCGAAGGAGGGTTACATTTTTGGAGCGTATATATGTATGTATGTCTATTTCTGGTCTCCCTCTGCAGCCTAAATGGCTTGACGGATTTTACCATATGATGTGTAATGTCATAAATAAAATTGGCGTCCGAGAAAAATAATATGGAGAGGGATTTTAATGTTATTTTAATATTACGGGGCTAATTGTAAAGCCCATTCCAAATATATTTTTCATTTTTGCTACCTAGACCCTAATAATAATGGGTAATAGGACCCTTATGGAAAATTACGGCAATTGCATCAGGCAATTGAGACTTCTTCCGAGCTTTAGAAAAGGAAGCATGCTTGTTGTTAAGGATAGGTTCACAGAAGTTTTAGAACGCAGTCTCTGAGTCCAGTGTGAATTTTATTAATTGTGGTAACACAAAGTACCTACGGCAAATAAGAATACAATGTATACAGTTTTTGTAATATGTTTTGTTATGAAAATAATTACACATTCCCTCTCATCTACTCCAACATACCATGCCAACTTAGCTGATATTGATACAAATTAGACCCGGAGAAGTGTTTGGCATTGAAAAGGTGGATGAGCGCTGTTAGCAGCCGCTGATGTCGGGCTTGGCTCCCTGGCAGTGCGCCTTCCAGGCCGTCCAGCCCGCGAACCCGTGCCGCGCGAAGATGCGCTTCACGCACGTTGCCGCCGCGCTGATGTCGTCCGTGCGCAGCGCTGATAAACACACATTCATTACAATTAAGTAATGTAGACAACCCCATTGACGGTACATACCACTCATGTGGAAACGTTCAATCTTATTTTAAGGCTTTAAATAGTGAATGGCTTGTACTTTGGGTGTGGTTAAATGGCTGGTATATAGTGCCTTCCTAGCCATAAAATACTCTAGTTGAATTTTGTGGCTCTAAGGAAATAAATAAACTACGGTTTGTCAATTCGATAGGGGCATTTGGAGCAGCGCAAATTTAATCATGGCCTGTCATGGAAGCATCATGGAAGATTCGGCTAAATTACTTGAGTTTCGATTGGAAGTATATAGGTACCTACATTGCGTGTCGATGATTTTGACAAGTCTGCTATCAAAATTCAGTCTTAGGATTGAACCCGGTTCGCGCTTCTGGGTGTTTAGGAATTACGTGGGGCACATCTCACATCACACATCTTGAACATATCTGCTATGCTACGTTGTTCAATGTTGTGAGTAGGTAATGGATCAGTGTGGAAGCGGTGAGCCGTGTTTTGACTGAATACTTATCTTATCCTGTAAGATGAAATGTTATCCGTCCGTAGTGTTTTCAATTCACGTAGACTTCTTAGTTTTACATACCTACGTAGGGTGCGTACAGGGTGTCCCAAAAATCGACGTTAAGCCGGAAATAGGTGATAGGGCAGCTCAAAAGCTATCGATTCAGCGATTTTTATTACTTTCGGAAATATTGATAATTTTAATATAAACTATTGTATTATTTCAATATTTTTTCAGTGGTTTCTTACATAGATAGAATCATTATGAACTTAGGATGTTTTTAAAGCTAGGTACTTGACAAGATTTTTCATGACAACTTTTTGTGTAATTACACAAAGTTTGTTTTTCCTAACTACATGAAAAGGGAACTAGGGTTCACTTAGTATGGAGAAAGTGACTTTGTGTGATTACACAAAAAGCTGTCATGAAAAAAAAAACCTATTTCCGGCTTGACGTCGATTTTTGGGGTACCCGGTATTGACACAACCGTTCAATGTCAATTTGACTGCCAGTGCATGTCTACGTGGATTGACAACACATGACAGCACTATTGCAGTGTATGTGTGAGTACCTGCGCAGGAGAGGTTGCACTCGAGGCCGGGCGGGCCGTCGCGCGTGCACCAGTAGCGGTCGTTGACCTGGAACAGCCCGTGGTCCCACGAGCCGTCGCCGTTCAGCTTGCCTATGGCGTCCGTGCGGAACCCGCTCTCCTTCTCCACTAGACATACCCCTGCGAACGACACGGTCACTTAGCTTTTTTTTATGTTAAGGAGAAGGCACACGAGCACTCGGGCCACCTGATGGTAAGTGGAATCTGAGACCCATAGACATTTGAATTCTCAAGACTATAATCCTAAGACCTCAAATGCGTTGCCAACCCTGAGGACTAAGATGGAATGCCTCTATGCTAGTAATTTCACCGGTTGTCTTATCCCCACACTGGTACACAACAATGCGAACACTGTTGCTTGGCGGGTGGTTAATGGATAAGATGGTGGTAGCGATCCGGACGGACCCTGCACAGGGTCCTACCACCACCAAGCCGCTAAGCTGTTTGCGTAGTTTAGACATTAGTAATTGAAAGGAGTAGATATTTCCAATCTTCTGTTGATTTCTTAAATCCGAAAGATTATCTGCAATAGCTGAGATTTTATATAATAATTGGCTAAAGTTCAACAAAATACTGCACCTAAGTATAAGGTTTTAAACACCTTTACGTACATCAATCGTACAGTATAAATGTGACGAAAAAAATCAACTATTTGTTCAATTTCCACTATATAGTGTACACTATATAGTGGAAATTGAACAAATAGTTGATTAGTAGGAGCCTTTTTAATTAGATCTAGTACGGTAACGCCCTTTAAGTACTTAAAGGGCGTTACCGTACTAGATCTAATTAAAAAGGCTCCTACTGCTCCTAGTATACCTAATGTACGGCGAAGGCAGTGCAAAATTGGATCTATTTCTCAAATAGCTTATATAAGTTATACATATGGCAGTGCAAATGGGTACTTCTACTAATGCATTTACAAAATTCTCGAACCAAACTAGCATAACAAGAGCTCTTCATGCGCTAGTTAATCGCTGCATTTTGTGTCTGGTAGGTACAATGGTTAAAACGAGGCCGGAGCGATTAAAATTGGCTAGGATTTAATTTTAATCCTGGAATACAATTTGGCTACTCACAGTCTCGCATCTGGTCCTCAGGGAAGCCCTGCTTGCGCAGCTCCTTCACCAGCGAGCACTTGTCAAACTGCCGCGCCGAGCCCTGCGCCACTACCGTCGCTAGTGCCACCACAGCCAATAGCGCTAAATTCAAGCAAGCCATCTTCGTGTTGAGATCTCTTCAAAGCCTCTTAGGCGAGTATGCTTCAAGCGATGAGAACACCTCTTTATATACAGTGTTAAGTTTCCTGCAGGTTAATCTTGGAGAAAAACCGTGTTAGCTTACGGTAAACCCTAACAATGTTCAATTAACGAACAAAGTGGTGGTCACGTAGCATGATTCAGATGCGCTGTGGGGTGTTCCAGAAAAAACGAAACAGAGTAAGTTTAAGGCAAACTTTAAGTAAAATAACTATGACTCAAAGATAGGTAAATACGTATGCTATTAATTGGAACATCTTATTGCGACTCGATATAGATAGACAGATACTTTACAATCATTTTGCAAACATAATGATATGAGTTAACTTGTAGATAAAGTACTTAAAGTTTGTTTTTTCCTAGTTTGACTACGGAACCCTCATAGTTTCGCCATGTCCGTCCGTCCGCAGCCTAGCGCAGAGACTCTTAGTACTAGAAAACTGTAATTTGGCATGTATATGCATATTAGTCGAGCCACCAAAGTGGTACAATAAAATGTAAAAAAAAATGTTTGCCCTTTATAGCTTAATATTTCATAAACGGATCCCTTGTTCGAAAAATAGTTCACAAACCCACAATATTTTGAAAGAGCTATCCATCGACTTTCCACTCTATGGAGTAGACGAGAAAAAAAGTACATCCCCACGTTACGTGTAGCGGAGGTAGGCAAAAAAAATTTTTTTTTCAAGGTATTATTTTACCCCTTTTTTGGCGTGCCTAATATGTATATTCGGTTATATTATAACCCTATAGTTTCGCCATGACGGACGGACATAGCGAAACTATAAGGGTGCCTAGTTCGACTACGGAACCCTAATATTTACCAAATCGCGAGAAATATTTCTATCTGACGTTAGCAAAGCCGCGCAAACAAACCAAATTAACGAAGATAACAGTGACATAATACACGCCACTGTAGTAAAGGCTCAGTAGGTCTTAGATAGTCCTGTTAAAATTTAAATAAATACACTATAACAAGTCTAGCATTTGCATGCAGAAAGTATCATTTGGTGAAGTGAAACTGATGATGAAGACCATTGATGGCCACCGGAACTCCTCACTGGTAAGGTAACACCACCAATGTTCGACACTTTTAGCTGACATGCACTAATAATCGACAGAAGCTTTTAATTCTAAGATCATTGGGTTATAAATTGATTGTTGCAAAACAAATGAATAACTCTTATCTTCTTTGAGTAAGAATCAGTGTCGAACATTGGTCCTTTGTCGAGTACTGGTGTCTTTACCTTAGCTATTTCAAGGGTGGCGATAAGATATCTCTATTTAAATAGTTGATCGACTATGACGAAGCACATTTGAATAGTTTCAAAATAATTAGGTATACACTATAGCTTTCCCGCGGCGTTGCTTGCGGTAAGCGAGAAATATCCTGTGGTTCTTATTCATTGAGGAGTGGGAGTTCAGTTGATTTATGATCACTAAAAAGTTTTAAATAAAATTAAATGTTTTAAAACCATAAACTGCCTTCAAAAACCCAAAAAAAAAACTTCTTTTGAAATGGTAGTCGGCGTCCCACTTTTTTTTAACCAAATGCCCACTTCAGTTTGACTGACCTAAGTATTACCATTTGAAAAGAATTTATGGTATGGTAAAATATATTTTTTTAGCATTCAATATTCAAAAATACAAAGATGGGTTATGCGTGGCCAATTATATGACTAACTCATATTAGGTATTTGCATAATTAAGTACTCGGCGAGTCAAATCGAATTCGACTCGTATTAATTATTATCTTGCAATTTAAAAAAAAAACCGATTTATAACGTTCATGTATAGGTAATTAAAGCTGGTTGCTAAGACCAACTTATAATTGCTCCTGTGGTTTTGACAAAACAAACATGGAATCTCTCATGTAAGTAGGACTTAAAAAACAATGCATTTTCCTTTCCATTGTTGCGCCTATTATGAAATGATTCATTTACTTCATTTATCGAAAACAAAAATCCTTACATGACGTATATTAAAATACGATTCACATCTGCAGGTAAGTATCATTTGGTGACATCGCATTTAAAAAACCCATTAGATGTCTCTTGGTAAATTTCAAGTAGTTCTGAAAATGGAAGATATGTTCTGAGTTCGCTTTCCATCTACCATAACCAATAGATAATTTTTTGTCTCATTTAAAAGGCCAATTAACCTAAAAACATAAATTGATAAAAACTGTAACAATCAAATTAGGAGCACCTGGTATCACCGATTAACTAATCAGGGTCCAGTAAAGGTATTCTTACATATGACATGTCTAAGGCTGTACAAACTTTAACTGGCAATAATCAATTCTTACTAATATTACAATTACGAAAGTGTGTTTGTTTGTTTCAAGAAACGTACAAACTCGGTCACATCATTTTACAAACAACGTATGAACGGTATTAAGGAGGCACTTACACAACTTGAAGCTGCTAAATTATTAGCAACGACGCGGTTAACGTAGTTGGTAGTGACCGGCCTCCGTAGCTAGCGGTCCTAGGGAGGTGATTCTCTCAAAATAGCGCTGCGTCGATCTCAAAGGTGAAGTTTTATCCGGCAAGTTTAAGAAGTCCCGTCGGAGCGGACAAAACACATTTTAGCGCGTGCTTTCTCAATTAGGCAGCAGGCAGGTGAGTCGAGTTCAGTGTCGTATAAAGCTGCCTAATTAACTTGCCGGATAAACTTCACCTTTGAGATCGACGCAGCGCTGTGTTGAGAGAATCACCCCCCAGGTTCGATTACCGGTATGGACAAATACTTGAACGATGAGCGCGAGTGTATTTTCCTGATCCTTAGGCGGTTTGAGTTTTCTATGTATTTAAGAATGCTTACTTGTATTTTAGTAAGTTTATCGTTGCCGGAAGCTACCTCTTAGATACATTCGCTCATTCTAAAAGTACTCTTGTGTACCTAATCTGGTTATCTATACTAATAAATAAAGCTGAAGACTGTTTGTTTGTTTGCTTGAACGCGCTAATATCAGGAACTACTGAACCGATTTACATGAAATTTGGTATGAACATAACTAAGGTCCCAGGACACAGGGTACTTTTTATCCCGGAAAATTAATCAGTTCCCGAAGGAATAGCGATAAACGAGGTATTTGACATAATATCAAAATTGTGATTTAATAGTGTCGTCTACATACACATAGGGGAAGTAGCGGAAAAGTAATAAGGAACATGCATGAAAAACAGAATTGAGTTTTATTGATACGATTTAGGAGAAAATTGTAATAAAACGAAACGCAATACACTAAGTTTTGACCCGTTTATTAAGATTCTATATAGAATCAAAACTTGTTAAAATATTAAAACTTCTTTTAAGGTTTAGATTGATGTTTTCGGCATCCTCATTTTATTTACGTAACATTTGAAGTCACTGCAATGATAAACACGGAACAACAGCTGTGACGTCATTCCTGTCGTCGATTTTGTATAGAGCGTTTTTGCAGGGGGTCTGAACTATGACTTTTTAAAGCTTCATATCTTATGAAAAAATAGCACGACAATTGTTCCGCGTATACGTTATCCTTCTCTTTCTTACAGAGAGCGCAGGAAAAAAATATTTATGTCCTTTATACTCGTTACTCTTTAACCGACTACAAAAGGAGGAGATTCTTAATTCGACTCTGTTGTTTTTTGTGTGTTGTTACGCGATTACTCCGTCGATTGTGGATCGATTCTGAATATGTTTTTTTTGTTTGATAGTATATACTCCCGAGTTGGTCCCATTGTCACCATGTTAATATCTGGTGAGGGGATCCGTGAGGAATTGAGAACTTCACTATTATCGGCATACATACAGCGTGTATATTTCATACAGGCATATATTTTATCCAGACGTAGTTAACGATCATACAAATCATGTGAGAAAGGTATTTTGTTAGTAACTTTAATTATTGAAACGAAGTTAATTTTTTGAAGTTTGCCTTACGAGCAATATAACGCGTGCAACTTCCTATTAAAACGAATTTATGAAACGTCAGAGCGTCCATCAGTCGTGAATGTATTGCCTGTATCCAAGTGCAAGCACGACTTGTGGTAAACAAGTAGGTAGGACCTCAGGCGAGTGAAACGCCACGATTAATAAGTGATTTAATTTAAAACGGAATAAATTAATGATCTTGATTTTTGACTTTTATCGGTGATAATCATACCTGGGATAACTCGGGGCATCTATACGAAAGTGCTGTTGCAAAATATTTTATCGACAAAAATATATCGATGTTACTGCCAAAATTAAATTAAATTAAATTTTATTCGACATAAATAAATATTACTTATTTTCTCCTCATTTTGAAATAATACAAATAAATAAATTAAAACGTGTATTTATGTGGTTATTTTTAAATCATTTTCATAATATACAATCAATATTTTTTCCATATTCGTCAGTATTAATAATTGCCGTCGAGATTAAAATATCCACTTTGAACTGCTAAACGTTCTCTCAAGGTCCACAGTGGTCAACGGGGCATTCTTAAAATATATATTAATTTGTTTTTTATTTACTCGAAGCCAATTTCTCATTCATGTTGAGTATTGAAATTTCCTCACCTTTTATAAAACTGTTAACTTTTTCATGGTGTCATAAACAGTATTTAACATCGATATCTTTTTTATCGAAATCAAATCCCTAGAACTTGCCCCGAGTTATCCCAGGTATGGTGAAAATGGCGAACTATTATTCATGACATGACGTTTACGTAGATGATTTGATTTATTTGGCGCAATGTGTGATACATTGCTGGCTGAATTATGTAGTAAGAAAAAATATGTATGTATGTATGTAAATATAATAATAGGTTCTCTGCCTTTTCGCCGACAAATCTTTGACAAATACATCGTTTCGCAATCTATTAATTTGCCAACCCGCTTTTTTTTTCTGTAACTACAAATAATTCAGGATTTTCATAAACTAACCTAACCTAACCAAGAAGATCCTGAAATAAATCCAGAATTATTTAAAGTTTCGGAAAAAAACGCGGGTCGTCAAATGATATGTTTGTGAAATTAATAATTTGTGATAAGTTGGTTCTGAAATGATAGAATCCCATAAGTCCGTCCGTTTGTCCGTCTGTATGTCACAGCCATTTTACTCAGAGCCTATATAAATGAAATTCGGAGGATAGATGTATTCTATGAACCGCTATACAATGTTGTAGTGAAATTGAAAAAAAAAATATTTAGGGGTGGCACTCCATACATGTAACTAGGGGACGAAAAATTTTTTTTTGAGTTACATCATCGTGTGGTGTATTTTTAGATAGGGCTTCAAAAATGATACAGAGGTTTTTTAAGTAACTATAAATATTCATCATCATCATCATCATCATATCAGCCGAAAGACGTCCACTGCTGGACATAGGCCTCCCCCAAGGCTCTCCACTTAGACCGGTCTTGTGCCTTCCGCATCCATCGCGATCCCGCCATCCTTACGATGTCGTCGCTCCATCTTGTTGGAGGCCTACCAACAGCTCGTCTCCCGGTCCGTGGACGCCATTCGAGAACTTTCTGGCCCCATCGGCCATCAGTCCTGCGAGCAATGTGCCCCGCCCACTGCCACTTAAGTTTCGCTATTCTTCGGGCTATGTCGGTAACCTTAGTTCTACTATAAATATTGTGACTATATATTTATTAGGCAGCTTTATACGACACGGAACTCAACCCACCTGCCTGCTGCCTAATTGAGAAGGCACGCGCTAAAATGTGTTTTGTACACTACGACGAGACTTTTTAAACTTTCCAGATAAATCTTCACCTTTAAGAACGACGCAGCGCTGTGTTGAGAGAATCACCTCCCAGATTCCTCAGTCATGGTCAGGTTAACTGGAAGAGATCCCATAAAAGGATAAGTTTGCCACCGTACACGTTAATCTTAAGTTTGAGTAGGTACGTATATTTTGTAATTGTCGTTTGGTTACACAGCTATAATAATATCGATATTTTCCCGTCCTCCAAAAATATTTGGCTTCGTATGTTTAAAACAATTATAAAAATAACTTTTCATTACCTTTAATCTTTTAAGGGTTAGCTGGAAGTGATGCCTTAAAGGGATAACCTCGCTATTGTTCGTCCTTTTTAGCCTTATTTTTTTACCTGTTTACTATCATACAACAAAAAAGGATTTAAATAAATGAGAGACTAATTTAATCCATAATTTAGCGTCTGTTTGTCGTTCAAATATAAATCAATAGAAATAAACCTTAATAAACTTTATATTACCTTCCTTTGTTTTTTTTTATTAATATACATAGATTTGTTCTTATGAACTTGATAATTAATAATTTGGTAATAATGTTTTTTTCAATTTGCACACACAAATTGCGTAACATTGTAGTATTTCCAAGTTCCATTCCACTACTCATGTCATTGTGTATTTCTGATTCACACTACGTCACAACCACTTAATCGTACGTTCATCCTTTAGGGTCGTCACTCGGTACCTATATCCAAGCTCTACCTACAGGAAACTATACACCGTATATAAAGAGGTGTGTTCTTTGCTTGAAGCATATTCGTCTGAGCGACTTTACAAGGATCTCAACACGAAAATGGCTCGTTTGAATTTGGCGCTGTTAGCAGTGGTGGCACTAGCGACGGTTGTGGCGCAGGGCTCGGCGCGGCAGTTTGACAAGTGCTCGCTGGTGAAGGAGCTGCGCAAGCAGGGCTTCCCTGAGGACCAGATGCGAGACTGTGAGTAGCCAGCCTGAACCCCAAATGGTACACTTCGGTGTGATTGGTTTTCTAATCCCACATCAACTAGCAAATCTTGGATTTTTTCCCTTATCGCTTAGGACGTCTTTATCGTTTCAGCGATAACTAGCCTTTAGGCAAGTTAAGGATAGATAACTGAGAGACAAACAAGACTTTAACTGACTATTAGGATCGCTTGAACTTATTCGTATTTTTAACGATCGTAATCCAAAAGAGAAAAAGAAACGTCTACGTTTTAATGCTCTGTTTAAATGTAAATTAACGAAATATTTTACATGTTTGATTATAGAAATAAAGTTAGTAGATACTAAATTTAAAGAGGTACTAAACTAAATTTAACATACATACCACGCTGTATTAGTCCTGTCGTTAGTAAATGCCAGACAATGGTGGATTTATTGGATGAAAAAGGTTTTACATAGTAGAAATGTCCATCTCTTGACACCTTATCCCTTCAAAGGTTGTCTGGAAGAGATCGCTAATCAGCGATAATACCTAATTGTGTAACCTATAATCAGCCGACGATTTGGTGGCACTAACGGTCAGCCAAATCAAATTTCTTGATGAGTTTGTCTTGTACAGGGGTGTGCCTGGTAGAGAAGGAGAGCGGGTTCCGCACGGACGCCATAGGCAAGCTGAACGGCGATGGCTCGTGGGACCACGGGCTGTTCCAGGTCAACGACCGCTACTGGTGCACGCGCGACGGCCCGCCCGGCCTCGAGTGCAACCTCTCCTGCGCAGGTACTCACACATACATTGTTACTCTTGACGGATTACAACTTAAACGATAAGATACCTAAGACATGTCGTGATAATTACTGGGCCGCGCGGGTAAACTTAACCGAGTTGCTATTGACCCAGCTTATAAAGCTAGAGGTTGATGGGTTCAATTCCCAAAATATACAGAAATGACGAATATTTTACGGCATAATCAATCAATAAACATACTGCCTTCACCTTGTAACAAGACGGCCAGTCCCTATACACAGGTCCAGTCAGGCTTGATGTGCCCTCAGCCCCACTGGACATTGAATAGCGTCACAGCTGTGTCCTATGAGTAGACTCCCTATGATGTTTGTCACTAGAAATCAGACTGAAAATAACCAACTCAATTGCGCACAATTAGTCCTGAACACCTGGAAGTGCAAACCGGGTTCAAGCCTATGGCTCATTCAAGTTAAAAGGGGACTCATTGTAATCAGCAGCTCAGAGCGTATACGCTTTGAATTGTAGCTGTTAGACTATATCATTTACATTGCAAGACAAGCCGAATCTTCTATGAGGGCCATGATTTAGAGCCCCAGAATACACTTATTTGATGGTAACCACTTATTTGATGCGCTTGAAGTTTTAGCACATGGTTCTTGCAGGAGGGTCACTACTTTGGCCTTGAGGAGTACCGATTAGGGTTGAATACCCTATTTAATTATAATGAATGTGTGTTATCAGCGCTGCGCACGGACGACATCAGCGCGGCGGCGACGTGCGTGAAGCGCATCTTCGCGCGGCACGGGTTCGCGGGCTGGACGGCCTGGAAGGCGCACTGCCAGGGCGCCAAGCCCGACATCAGCGGCTGCTAACATCAACATCTTTAATGCCAAACACGTTACTCTACTCCGGGTCTCACTTGTTTCAATATTAGCTAACTTCGCATCGAATACTTTTAAACTAAAGCGGTGTACTGCTTCTAATATAATATAACTTCACCAATAGCCATTTTATACTGGCAAAGAGTGTAATGGTTTTAGGATATCAACATTGTTGAATAAGAATTTCGGCTGCCTGTGTAACCATAACTGTACCTTCTTCGTTGAATCGCCTGAATGTAAGATTCATTATTCAATATATTTTATACATTTTATTTGTATTTTAATTTTCTGTATTAGTTAACTACTGTTATTAGTGTATTGTTTTTTTTTTTAAGAAAACGTAGTTTACGCAGTCAATAGTCCTACCCATCATCCAAAAGTATCATATATATATGTTTACGCGATCTTAA
This sequence comes from Acleris holmiana, assembly GCA_949316455.1. Taxonomy (NCBI): domain Eukaryota; kingdom Metazoa; phylum Arthropoda; class Insecta; order Lepidoptera; family Tortricidae; genus Acleris; species Acleris holmiana. The sequence continues at coordinate 11,740,375 of OX438765.1, read as the reverse complement.
TCAATGGAGTGGTGTTGATTATTGAACCTTTCGATCTTAATACCATATTTTTAAAGCTGTCAATCACTTGCCCTTCACTAACGAATTTATCTATATATTTTTAATCAGACTTAATTAAAACTATACTTACCTTTTAGTCGCCTTTTCAGCTAAAGGGTTCGCTAATCGATTACCCCCGAAGGATGAACCCATGAATAGGGCTGTCAACACTTACCCGCTTCTTCGCACAATAAATCTACATATTAGTTCAAGAGTATTCTTTGTCACTTATATCAAAATTTAAAGTCACAATGACAGATAAGGGCAAATCATATTTTACGCACGCTTTAGCTATTAATTGGGCATTAATAATTAAGAGGGTTAAATTACAAAAGTCGGATAAAGTCATCCACATACTTGACAGACGTTCGGTAGCTAACCCCATGTGCTTCTGATTAGTCCACACGAGGCTCTTTAACCGAAAAATTGTACTCGAGTGTGATATCCATGAGTTTTCTTTAATAAGTAAATGGTGATTGTTTAAAATTCGACCTCGGAAAAATAAACCTTGCTAAAACAAGGAGAGAAAGCCATTAATTAAGGAAAAAAATCATACGCAATTACCGTCAATCGAGATCCTACGGGACACGTTTTAGTGACTACCCTGTACTTTAGATTATGAACAGGAAAAATCCGGAAAACCTGGACGGTGGCAGCCCTAGATGAATGGAGCTAGCCGACGCGACTGCTCATGCGACGCGAATATTTCTGAGACAAAAGAATCAATCTTCGAACACAAAGCACGTCTCCACAAGCGAGCAACGAACAGGAACAAAAAAGTACCGCCCTCCGTTAGAATGAATAGACTGCACTAGAGCGACTATTATAGTCCTCATCATCGATTTCGATGACAACGACCGACCCTGACTTTTAATTTTGATTTTCAGCAATTGGCTTCAAGCGTTTTCCTCAAAAGTTCTCACGGATTTAGAGATGGTATGGTAGTGGAGCGACTGTAGATAAAATCGAAAAACTAAAAGCCATCCCCACATATTGTAAATTGTCTAAGCTATTAAATGGTTGGTTATAAATGCGAAAGTTACTCCGTTTCTCTGTCTGTTTTGTTACGCTTTCTCGGATAAACCACTGAACCGATTTCTATGAAATTTGGTATGAAGCTAGTTTGAGTCCTGGGGAAGGACATAGGGACATACTTTTATCCCGAATAATTGGACGGTTTCAGAGGGAATTGTGATACACAACTTCCACGCAGATGGAGTCGCGGGAAACAGTTAGTTATCTATATTTTTTAGGTTTTCCGCTACAGTTTCGCCTAAATTACTTTTTTGTACAAGTACCTAAGCCTTTTTTTTTTGCTCACACAGTTGTTTTGCAGTCTAGTTCTTACGAACCTAAACCTATCTCAACGTCTACTTCTATTGTTTTCGTATTGTCAACGTTATGTTATGATAGCTCTTATCTACCAAAGTAGAATATGTCCCCAGCTAGAGCTTTATCCGTATCAACGCTATGTTTAGTACAAAAGAGTTCACTCGCACGCCAATGACAACTTTAAACCAGAGCTAATATAAACCTTGCCTCATAGACACTCGGGTCTATTTTGCGCTGTCAACCATTACCGAAATATCCATCGTTGGCGTTGAATCAGTGGCAGACATATCCGTCAATGGCGCTGAAAACGTTAAAACTCGATTGACGGTGTTTTTTGATAAATCTGTATTATACATGCTAATTTCAAAAGCTCTAACGATACCTGCACTTAAGAATTCGTCAAGCCGTTTAATTTAGAGAAGATCACAAATTATATACGTAGAATCGAAAAACATTACATTACCTTGGCAGGCGGGTATAAAATAAAACAGTACTTAATTAGTATTATCTGCAGCGCTAGTGACATGACCCCAGAGAGATAACAGCCTGTACTTATAAGTAAGTGGTTATTCTCTTATGAATCGAAGGCGCAGTAAAACCACTCTTACATGACCTCTACACGCGTTAAGATCGCCCAATGAATCATGTCTATTACACTGGTTTAGGTGGGTAGTCGAAATAAATCATAAATCATCTTCCTCTTTATTATTATATAATACATAGTATTAAACAAAGTGACTTTCCATGTCCGTCTGTCCGTCTGTATGTCTGTATATCCGCTAACTCCTAACCTAGACTACGCAACGGATTTTGATGCAATTTTCAATCAGTTTCTATTCTTCAGTTTTTTTTATCATATCTTATTGTATATTATCTGGTGGTCTGCCTTTTCGCCGACACATCTTTGACAAATGCATCGTTTCGCAACCTATTCTATTGCCAACCCACTTTTTTTCTGTAACTACAAATATTTCAGGATTTTTATAAAACTTACCTTACCTAACCATTAGACACGATGTTCCTGAAATAAATCCAGAATTATTTACAGTATCGGTCAAAAAACACGGGTTGTCAAATGATATGTTTGTGAAATAAATCATTTGTGAAAAGTTGGTTATGAAATGACAGGATCCCATCTTATCTTCTTATGTTTTACTAATATAATAAATGCGAAAATTTGAATGTTTGTTACTTAATCACGCCTGAACTTATGTTTAGGATACGATCTATTATAAACAGTCCCTTATTTCAGCTAACAAACATGCAAAATGTGTAACTGTACAATGACAGGGAAAAAACCAATGGCCGTGTATGAGCTGAGAAGTGTTGATGACCCGCAGCGCATTCAAGCCGTGGGGGCGCCCCGCAGGGACTTTACTAACGGGACAGATAAAGAGGAACCTCTTACTATTAATAACCTAAAACCTTATTTTCTGGGGGTGAAAATAGGTCTGCAGTTTTATGGGGAAAACTGATAATTTAAGAGACAAAATGTGGTCCTTTCATTACCCTCACATTTTTCCTTTTGAGTCCTAGAACTTAGGTCGCATAACGGTTTCGTGTTCCAGTCTCATACATACGTAAACTGTTAGCTTTAAAAAATAAATCACAATAATTGAATGCCTTTTTATTTATTTTTATGATGGACTCCAATAATTCACAAGAATCGAGATTTCGTCTGCCTTTTGTTATCAATTGTTTCTCTCCACGTAGCTTGATGTGATATCTCGGTGACTTATTTGCAACAGCGGTACTGTCCCGGAGATACGCTACAAAAACAATTGCTATCGCACAATAATTTTCGGTATTTCCATTTTTTTATAAACACGCATTGACTTACAAATACATAACGGCGCCTCTGTATGTGTAGTAAGAAGTTGTTTATTCTCTATTCTCTCAGCACGGCTAGCACATGACGGCGCGCGAGTTAAGTCGCGAGATAGACTACGAGTATACCCGATATCGGTCAGAAAAAGACAGGTATTTATCTCGCGGGCGGCATAACTCGCGCACCGTCATGTGCTAGCCGTGCAGGAATGTTTTTGTTTTAGGATAGAAATTAAGTATCCTTAGGCTTATAATACGTACTATAACTACCTGTTCCTGTACTTTTCACAATTCAAAGGCAATATGGTGTTACCCACAAGAATAGAGGGCCTGCCAAGTAAATAAGAGCTAACATGTGGACATGTAATTTAATTTATACTGTGTTATATTGAGAAATAAAATCTGAATCTGAATCTGAATCTGAATCATGACGTTGACAATACGATAACATGGCAAAAGCAATATGGTTTTAGAGTAGAGTCGAGTAGAAAAAAGCTCAGAAGGTTACTTTTATACTATTCAAACCAATGTTGATTGCATATATACAAGCTAAAACTGAAGTTCATCCCGTCTAAGCAGATAGCGAACTTAATACGCAGTCGTAAGCTATAGGTACTCGCAAAATAAACAACAATAACGTTTTCCTTTATGATTTAGGCATGGGTAAATCTGCCGTAGAGTTACAGAATTAGAGCGATGATAATAATTATGGTATACTTAAATGTAGGATTTAAAACCACCGGTTTGACAATTTATTACATCATACCAAGATATTATGTATAATGGTTACTCAAAAAACTCCTTTACACGTTTTGCACCTTCAATAGCTACAAATAGTGATTAAGTGTTAAATTAGTTTCTCGATCGACTATTCCAGTAGTAGACCAGATGCAAAATAACATATACATAAACAACTTTTGTTTATAATGAAATCTGAATAATTTACGTCTAAAGGAGCGTCCTCACTAAGAACATTCGTGTGTGATGAGCATTCGGCGTCGAATATTCAAGTGGTGTGGACCTTGGGTTACTTATTCTGTGACCTTGGTAACGTTCGGCTCAACGTCCACACCACTCGAGTAATACACGCCAATGCTTTCAGTGGGGACGCTCCTCAATACAACGGTTTTAATTGTTTAAATTGAGCGCGTAGATTTACCCGCCTGCGTTCGCGCATGATACGAGTTACAATCGAGCGGAGGATTCCCCTTTTCCAGACTTATCTGCACAGCTCTACTATATAAAGTCTGCAGCGTTTATTCTCCGGCATACCTCGTCCAACCGTCCTCCTAATCATTGTTTAAGAATAAAGTATCGATACAATGATGAAATTTTTGGTGCTTGCTCTGGTGGTGGTGGCGTGTCAGGCCCGAGAATTGAACCGCTGTGATCTGGTGCGGGAACTGAGGGCTCAAGGATTCCCGGAATCAAAGATGAGAGACTGTGAGTTTATTACTAATATTAAACACAAGTATGGGTAAGGCTTTAATTGCCGAGCCATCTTGCTGTAAGTAACACTTAAATATTCAATGTGGTACCTATTTATTATTTTGTGTTTACTTAGTGACTAGGTTTTAAAAATCGTAAAACAGGGTTCTTATGGAGAGTGAAGATTTTTAATCCGTTATTGTACCTTCATATCCATCGAGTTGTTAAATATGTATACACTTTTGCACCTTATTTCAATAGGATAAGACGCAAAAGTGTAAGTGTAAGACGCTTTTGCACCTGCAAAAGCGTTTACATATCTGAGAACTTGACTGTACAAAACATGTGCATAATTTCGGAATTGCTTAAAACATTCTGTCAAACGAATCCATACTATCCATACTTATATCATAAATGCGAAAGTAGGTCTAAACTCTATCTGTCTATTTTTTACGCTTGAACTTATTTTAATGAAATTTGGTATGGAGATAGTAGAACCTCGGGAACGAACTCGGTACTTTTCATCCCGACCAGAGTCGCGGGTAACAGCTAGTACCTACGTATTTCATTAAGAAACGTCTAATTGTGCATTGTTCGCTTTGATTGAAGTTCCCATGGGTAGAAGATCGTCTGCAGAGAAATCAAACAAGTAATAAGCGTACCGTGCAAGTTTTTTATACAAAAACTGAGTATCAACTTAATTTACTACAGTATATTGCGAAGTGAGTATTGTTGTGTTAATTATCCTCGTGCCTTGCAGGGGTGTGCCTGGTGGAGAACGAGAGCGGTAGACGCACGCACCAGCTCGGCACCATCAACAAGAACGGCTCCCGCGACTACGGGCTGTTCCAGATCAACGACAAGTACTGGTGCAGCAAAACCTCCACTGCCGGAAAGGATTGCAACGTCACTTGCGCTGGTAAGTTCCAAAACTTGATTCGCGTCGTCAAAATAGTTCAATGAACGTATTAAAGTGTCAGAACCTATCAGGTTAAGTATCAATTTCACCATATGATGTTAACCTTAACAGACGATTCGAGTCGATTAACATTGATCAAATTTAGCATCTTATGGTGAAATTGGTACTTAGTCGAATTAGTAGTGTCACAACCTGCAGTTTCAGATTCAGAGAACGGCAGATTTCGACACTATTAATATGGCTTCTATAAGGGTTCAGAATTCGAAAAAAAAATACGATTATGTGTGGTTTTACTTACACTCTTAGCCTTGTAACGTATCTTATGGCCCTAGCTAAGATGCAATCGCTATTAACGTTTTTCTTTTCTATCACTCAAAATGTATGGGATGACATTCTTGTGCGTTTCGATAAACCACGTGGTCGACTGTCATCCCATATTATATTGAGCGATAGAAAAGAAAAACGTTGGGAGCGTTTGCATCTTGGCTAGGGCCACTTGGCTGTCTTAGATTCGATAAATTCACCTGTTGGAGGAACATCGTTACATCAACACCAAAGTCGCGAATCTGCACTTCGATTCAAAATAAGAATATGAGATTCGCTACTTTACCAAGTGGCGTTAACGTCATTGTCTTTTGAAGTCAAAGTGCAGATTCGCGAGTTTGGCATGGATGTGACGACATGCTGTCTCTTTCAGGCAAACGCTAACAAGTATATAAAACAGAAGGACTTTTTTTTCAGACGTAACGACTGATGACATAACGAAGGCCTCAAAATGCGCCAAGAAGATCTTCAAACGCCACGGCTTCATGGCGTGGTATGGGTGGCGCAACCACTGCCACAACAAGCCTCTGCCCAACATTAGCTCCTGCTAGGGTATTACAATTAAGTACAATATGTCAGCAAAATATTGAGCACTTGAGTGCCTTGTCGTGATAAACTTAAACTGAGCATGAAATTACAAACATTTCAATGATAATCACAATCCAGATGACAAGGTCTTAAGTATTACTCCAACTTTTTTTTTGGTTACTCACATTAGGCTTACAGTGTACAGTTTAGGTACTATGAACATCAGGGGGGTTATTATGACCTAGCTATGCAGTTTATTTTACGGTGAGCGTAAAGGACAGAGCTATTGCAGTTATATAGCTTTGTCCTTTTCTCTGAGCCTAAACAGAGCTGCATGAGTATTATGCCATAACAACCCCCCAGGTCCATTACGTGTTGTCAACCCACAAAGTTGCGCACCGGCACTCAAGTTTGACGTTGCCCGCGCAAAGTTCGTCAATATACGAATTAGGTAGTGGGGCGCGACTTCGATAGTTAAATTAACACACTTTGTGTACGCACCTACCAAAATAGAATAGAGCGTGGATGATTGGCGGTCACTCGGTAGACAGTACTCCACTGATTAAGCCCAGTGTAATCGTAAGCACGTATCTACTGTTGGATTGAACATGCGGAGTCAACAGGCAAGTCAATTCAAAATAGACAAGTGATGTAAATATAATAGTTAGGTATGTAAGTAAAACAAGTGAGAACGCACACTCGCCAGTCGATATGTTTTCACAGATAATCATTGCATTTTCAATCCAACAGTGACACTTTACCTTGGTAAAAAACGCACCTTACGTTATGGTACGTATTTTGAAAACAGCAATTCTTGAATCTCTTCTAAAGGTTTTTTATTGTATTTCTTCTTTATGAAACATTAAATAAAATATTATTAAATTACTTAATAGTTATGTTATTCACCCTTTTCTTTTTAACAATGATGTACGCTAGGTACGGTTAGCAGTAAAAGTAGCTATGCAACCGAAGAGCTCAAAATGGTCTGCATTCGACTCTATCGTCGAGACTAGATCATTTTGGGTATGTTATTCTGCTTAGCTACTTTTGATTTTGACTGTACTATATATAACATTGGAAATTTATAAAATTGTGACTTATTGTCGCAAACGCAACAATGAGTGCTTTGTGAAGGTTGTTATTTTACCGATTAGGTGTTTTTTCATTGGGTACGTACGAAATACTGATATGTCAGTTTGTTAACGCTTTCACGGCTAATCGCTGAAGCGAGTTGGCTAAAATTTGGTATAGCGATATTTAGCTTAAAACCTAATTTATAATAATTAAAATAAACCGTGGCCCGAATAAATAAAAAGATTTAAAAATACTTATTTTTTTACATTATTGTAGCTGAAAAGTCAGCCTTTGATAAAAGATGGTAGGTACTGACAGAAAAATGAAAAGAGTCAACTGACTTTTTCTCCTCTTCACATAAATTACATCTACTATCGCTCTATATTCAAATGTTCTTACAAACTAATCAAGCCAGTGCAACATTGGCCTGACCCAAGGTGAAAGAAGTTTCGACTCCACGCCAGGTATTATCTATAAGTATTAGACTTTCTCTGTAACTATAGTCGCCGGCTCAAATCTCGAGTGGGTAAGTAAGTTAAAATGTTATTTTCACTGCAAGATAGAGCCGTGCGTTATTTCAATTAAAAAAGTTTCTTTTTCATTTATTTATTTATTTATTTATTTATTTATTGCATTACATAGGTATGTCAAGTGCACAACACTAATTAAATACATATGTACCTTGTCAGGCATCGCAATTTAGAGGAGAGGTAGACGGGTAGATACATTTGGTAGACACTTAAAATACATTACCCGGTACATCATCCAGTAGACATGTCGATGATACACTTCATTTGACTTGGTAGTTATTAGATTTCTAAGTTATCTTTTAAATATTCATCGACGGCGTAATAGGACTTCTTTATGAGAAGACGTTTTAGACTTCTGCAGAATATTTTTATATCATTTTCATTTTTTATTGCATTAGGTAATTTATTATAGATTTTTATTGACATAGGATACGGCCCAGTGCTATGTAAAGCTAAATTAGATCTAATTTTAAAGAGGTTACTTTTGCAACGAGATTCATATCTACGTGGCATATTTCGGATCACGCTTTACAAAATAGCGGACAATATTATAAATGTTAAGATTTGTAAACAGGTTTGAAATAGGTATTTGACTTTCAGTTACGCTTAAACAACTGAACGGGTTTGAATGACATTCGGCACTAAGATATACCGTGGGATTAGCACATAAGATGCTTTTCCCCAAAAAAAATTATAGTTCCAGAGGTTAACGAAATACGAGCCTACACAGATGAAAAAACAAATTAAGTCATATAAGCCATATTTATTAATGTTCCAGATAGATTTTCAGAGAGATCTTTGTGTTAAGAATGCTATTAGTAGTTATATCAACATGATCTATTTCTAAGAGTACAAAATAAAATTTAAATAGTGTACAAAAAGCGGACTTGCACAAGCATTAAAGTGCCACCATCAACCAAAAAACCTCCACTTTTGTACCACTCTGTAATAAACGAAATAAACGGTTTCGTGCTGGCCGTATCCAGCTTAGGATACGCTATTACCCTACTAGGTTATCTGTACTGCTTGTGAGGGGTCTATCCATCTGCCAATGAAGGCCAATTATCAATCTAGTCTAATAAGAAATTGAAAGGCAAATTAAAATGCAGCCGCGGAACTCTTAACCAACGCATCCAACACACTAAGTGCCGTGTTCACCAACAATTAAACGGACGATTAGCAGTTTAACGGGTGTCAGATGTATTGATTAACAGCTGATTAAGACTTAACCGTCCAATTAATTGTTGGTGAACACGGCCCTAACTCGTTAAACTATAACGTTCGCTATATAAATCCTAGTGCATTGCAAATGGCTACAAACGTTAAACTTTTCACTACGTTACGGAATTGCACAGAAAGGCATTTTCAGCTGTTTCGTATAACACCAGGAATGTTGAAGTGCTTGGTGTTTACGTTTGCGATAGCGGCGTGCCAGTCCAAACACTTTGAAAGGTGCGAACTAGTCACGGCGCTGAGATTTTTTTTTCCTGAAGGAGGTCTTAAAAACTGTGAGCATTGCATTGCCCTAATTGGGATAAACTTTGACCCCAACTTACATTTTGTAATACTTACTGACTAAGAAACTTCTTACATCCGTATTTATAGACACAAAAAGTAATACTTAAGCAAAAGTAATGACTTAAGAAACGATTTTAGTATGACTTTTGAAATTACTAATACTCAAGTAATTACTTTTCTTGTTTATAAATACGGGTGTTATTGTCTTATGCTTAATCGTTTTCGACAGTTCTCAATTTTGACCTTAAATCGAATGTGATTGGCGTGTTTTTTTTTAAATTTGCTATTTGGATACTTCACGAAGGTGTAGCCAATCTTTTTTACCCTGAAATAATCAAATATTTATAGTGACATCACAAGACTTCTACGTGGATGGTTTAAAATCTTAAAGTAAGAAGAGATATTGTTTGTTTGTAGACTTAAAATTTTTCTTTACTTATCGTACAAACAGTGTGGATGATTAGATCAACATACATAAGGTATTTAGCATTGCATGACTGCATAAGATATTGCTTAGGTATTTGTGAACTTCTTGCATCATCCAAGTTCCACGCACGAAAGTTTGTGCCCGTAAACTATCTGGATTTCAAAGTATTCCCGGTATAAGTCTGACGGGCTTCCGTCTTAGCCGTGACCTGGCTTGATTAAGGCGTTCATGATTTAGAAATAAGAATTGGAAGCGCTGATCTACTCAAGCATGTACAGAAATGTGCTAGAAAAAAGATCAAAAAAAGAAGGTTTACGTTTTGGAGACTCTATCTATAATTTAAAAAGCCCGTCCAGGCCTATTTGAGTGAGTTTTTTAGATACCCTATAACGAGGGCTGTGCTTCGGATAGTCGTCTTAACTGAATTTTATAGACCGATCGAGGGTTATCTGCTCTGGAATGAGATACTGTGGGGTCTCATCGGGGATTAGAATTCTCGTAGCTGCTATAATGCATCTATGGCATTCCAGGGCAGTGTCTCATCGAGAACGAAAGCCATAGCCGTAAACGACATCATCAGAAAGGTGAACCACAACGGCTCTTGCGACTACGGACAGTTCTAGATCAACGACAAGTACTGGTACAGCAACACCACCACTCCTGGAAAAGACTGCCATGTCACATGTACCGGTAAGACAATTGTTTTTTTACTTCAACGCAACCCTTTGAAGTAAAAGAAGTTTGTGATGGTCTACCAAAAACGGACACAGTCGTTCCTAACCATTATTCAAAATTGAAAACCGGTTTTTTCCCGAGACAACTCAAATTACTTTTGTTCTTTTTGCGGTTGCATATTTTTTCCTTACCTAAAAGAAAAGAAGCTATAATTTTACCACACGAGTAAACACAAATTTTCTTATCAAACCAGCTCGTGAAAGAGAGCTTGGCAGGAGAGCAATTAAAAGTTCATTTAGACTTCATGGATGCTGTCTACACAAACACTGTTGTTATTATACCATCCGCATGTGTGAATACAGTGGTATCCTCTGAACCTTCAAATGGATAAGCACCTCCGATGTGGGTCAGTTACCGTATTTTTTTTTGGTCTGTTAATCGACGACATTACGAAGGCTTCTAATGGCCCTGAGAAGATCTTCAAGCGCCACGGTTTCATGGCGTGGTACGGGTGGCGCAACCACTGCAAAGGCAGGAAGGCCTCTGCCAGACATTAGGCACTGCCACTAAATCTTTCACTCAACTTGAATCTTGTACACCAATTTCTACACTATCAACATTTCTACGGAAACTTTTGGCCGGCATATGTTGCTATTAAAAAGAAATACGAAGTAAGAGAAAAAAAACAATTATTGGCTGCCGGTTGCCGGCCAAATATTCCCTTTTGTTTGTTTCCGTCTACCCACGAGTATAATCTTATTTACAACGTTGACACAACTTTAACGACTTTCCAAGATTAACCGTCACTTAACAATGTCAAAAAATACAAGCCTCGATGTAATTAGTATTACATATCATAATGTTAAAGAGGCATTTTCATGTTGGTCAGGTCTAGACATAACCTAAAAAAAAAATCGCTAAAAATCGGTTAACGGGTCACAAAATACATACGCACACATAGGTAAATTTCAAAACATACTTTAGCCATCATAAAAAGGCAGGCCTTAAAGCTCCAATCCCTCTTCGATAGCGGACAGATTTTGTTGTAAGTTGACATAGTAAGACCGTGTAACCATTCAGTCAAATAGCTATCGGGATTTAATTCAGTATTGTTATACGAAGCGACTGCAACACTCTTGGGAAATCCAGAGTGCAATATGACGTGGATACTCGATAAACTCGCCGGGATCGGGTTACTCCTCTAATTGCTTCGATCGGCACCCTGCGGCTCAGTTTGCGTCAGCGGTAAGTTAACGTACGAGGGAAAAATTTGGTAAGTAGGTTTTATCAAAAATGTTGTAGAAATACAACGCAAATACTCTTTATTGAATGCCTTACACAATAACAGCACGGAAAGTAAATACAAATCAAATATCACAAGTCAAGTCAACAAACGGTCTTAAGTAATAGCAATCTCTTCCAAAAGTGAAATTAAAAGAGTAACATAATAAATTGAGTGGTGCAAACTTCCGGCCTTCCTCAAGGGACGTAAAGGAAACATTGTTTTTTTTTAGGATAAATAACTGCATGTACAGTTTTTTTAAAGCTTACCTTAGCCGGAAATCGAACAGTTATAATTTTAGTATACTAATCGATAGGGTAAGGGTACCTAATCAGTCCAGAAACATTAGGTTTTAGAAATAAAAACGCCCCTGCCCAATAATTTTTTAATTACAGTCGCAAAAAAAATAGTATTATTAAGAAATAAAGTCACTGCAGGCCGCGCTTCCATCGAGAAGTGACTACATTAAGCTGGCCACTCAACGAAGCAGTTTGCGAAAGCCTTCAGCGAGTTTAAGTAGAGGCCCTGAGTCAAATATACTCTCTTAAATTAAATCTTGGATCGGCTTAGGGTACAAGGATTTTTCCTCGTATTCTACCTAAGTATTTTTTAATGATACATTGCGGCTGATTCTTTACAAGATTTTTATTATCGTCGCTTGTTAGTTAATTTGCATACTTTAAACCTTGCAGGTAAATTTTGAATTTTGAAATACGTATGTACCTACATAATGTAAACTGTAAACCTGATGACAATAGCCAAAGGCTGTAGAATAGAGGCCCTGTAAAACTGCATTTGAGTCTCTCTCTGATCCACTATTGCAGTTGGATGAATACGGAGTAGTAATAAGAGCGTTACATACCTCAAGGTATAGTAGAAAATATAAAGCTATATCTATTTATTATATAGTTTTAGTTACACGATAGAAGGCCAATAACAGTTTATCGATCAATTACTTAATTAAACAGTACATAAGCATGAAAAGCTAACTGAACAAATACATAAGACTAACAAGAAAACAAGGGATATTTATTATTGCAAAGTAAATGATTTGCATTGCACGCAGGCCCAGAAGATTAAGTATGAATAACTTAAAAGTGTTTTCGTGTCTAGATAGTCTACCACATTCTATTAAAAACTCTACCATTAGCTTTGCCGTTTACCTATACCTGAAACCCATTTTATGAAAAGTACTTAAGGATTTTTATATGACTCAACCTTAGCTGAAGGGTTGAGGGTCCATTGTAATTAGAGTCGTAAGTTTAGCCTCCAAACATCTCGCATTGGCGATCATTGGTGGTAAGTCCAGGTGAGTGGTCATCATGCTACTAGCAGTTTTACCCAACTACCCGGGTACGCGATTGACCACAATTTCCGGATTACACTGGAGAAATTATCTAGAAACTTCTGACCTTCGTGGATTTTATGGCAGTGCGCATGGCCTCATAAGCTCAGAGGCTGCCCGGTGACTTCATAAATAAAACGGCCCTATGCCCATGCCTAAAGGTTTACAAAAGGGGAATTCACATCTTAACTAAAAACAAAGAGGATTTTTAGATTACAGGATTGGTGTCTAAGTTTACCTGTAGAAGCTTGAAGAATAATCATGACTTTACAAATAGGATATTGACGGTATGACAAGAATATTTTAATATTGTGCAGGATGTACCTACAGAAGTGCTGTTAACTAAAACTTCATCGCTTATTCCACATTTAACTTTTGCAGACAATCGTTACTAGAACCGCTCCCTAGTAGGAATTTGCGGTGTGAGAAATTGCGTTAAAAACACACGAAGTACGCGCTGACGGGACAACTTAGGCTCGCCATGAATATCAAAGTTTTCTAAGATACTAAGCTTACAAAGTTGGTATCTTTTGAAGTTAACTTTAGCCGCCTTTTTACTCCACCACTCTTAAAAGGCTGGCTTCTCTAAAGACATCTGTGGCGTAGCGCAAAAGTAGGGTAGCGGTTCGCGCATGCGCGGTATCGAGCCATCGTGAGCCACGGCCACGCTGCAGTCAGTTCAGTCGAGCTGGGATGTCCGCGCGCGAATGGGCGCGGCGGGTTGGGCGCGCGGCGAGGCGCGCGTAGCCGACGACTCAGACTTCGAAACACTCAGATCCCTCCTCGCTTCCGACAAGGGCTGGTCCTTGGAGTACGAGAAGGACGGCGTCAAGGTCTGGGCCGAGGACGCGGCTCACGGCGCGCTACGCACAGTCAAGGTCTGCCAAAACGCTTCAAAAATTCACACGCTTTTCACAAGCTATTCAAACTATCTTTTCGTGTCACGACCACTTGTTTGCATTCTGACACGGAAGTCGTATTGATTTTTATTATAAACATGGACAGAAAACATTTGTTTTAGAGCTTGGGCCGGTTTGTTGTTCTAGGGGTTTGTTTAGGACGTTTAATTCGCTCACAAAGCACAGTCGGTCATTTTCTTCGTGAATAGCGGTTGAAAAGGTTTTGTAGAAGGGAGGAGTTGAGTGGGGGGAGTGAAACATTGTTGGAAAGTTGTATGTTTGCGAAAGCAGTAGGCAAGATGCGAAGGCGCCGGCTGTGCCAGTGTTTTATGGTCGGGATTCAAATTCAGAGCGATAAAAACGATTATCCCGAGCAGTTTAAAGCTCTGCGCCCTCTTTTATGCTTTCTAAAGTAATATTATTTATAAGCAGGTAGCAAAAAACTGCTTATCTTTGGGAAGTTCGCTTTTTGGTAAACCGTTTAGAAATAAATGTTAATGAAGTAATGAAAATTCTCGTAGCAACCCTTGAGAAACGGTTCGGCTGGTCGGTGCCAATTTACCTTCAGCAGTGAGTGATGCGTGGACGAGATGAAATTTATATACCGCGGGCTGACGTCAGAATATATATTATTCTCTGGAGATTCACAAAATTGCGTTAAGAGCGCTTAGATATTTGGCAGAATAAATTATAGCAGTGACCGAAACAGGAGCTATAAGGTGCTTATTTGATAATGGATACCAAAACCAGTTAATTTTTTTTTTTTTTTTTATGTTAAGGAGAAGGCCAACCTCATGGTAAGTGAAATCTGAGACCCATAGACATTTGAATTCTCAAGATTATAATCCTAAGACCTCAAATGCGCTGCCAACCCTGAGGACTAAGATGGAATGACTCTATGCTAGTAATTTCACCGGTTGTCTTATCCCCACACCGGAACACAACAATGCGAACACTGTTGCTTGGCGGATGGTTAATGGATAAGATGGTGGTAGCGATCCGGACGGACCCTGCACAGGGTCCTACCACCACTATTTTTGACGTTAAAACAAAAAACCACCTTTAAAAACGCAAAAAATAACTTCCTTTCAAATTGTAGGCCACTCCCTAATAGGTTAGTCCAACTGAAGTCCGCTTATTTGGTGAAAATATTGTGGTCGCCGACTTCAGTTGGACTAACCTATTAGGTAGGTGCCTACAATTTTAAAAGAAGTTATTTATTGCGTTTATGTAGGCGGTTTTTTGTTTTTTAAATAATTTATTTTATTCTATACTTTTTAGTGATCATAATACGCTGATCTATAACCCCACTTATTAGTTGATATGCAACTTTAAGTTTAGCAAGCAAGCAACGCCGCCTGAAAGTCATAGTCATATCTTATCGTCACTCTTGAAATAGGTACCGTTGAGAAGTTCCGATGACCATCTGTGGTCTTCATCATCAGTTTCACTTCCCCAGGTGATACTTTCTGAATGCAAATGCTCGACTTATTACTAAAAATACTAAAATCGCTCTATGTTTGCCTACAATATTTGAGGAGTTGCCTCAATTCCTCACTGATCCCCTCATTGGATTCAGATTTGGTGACAATGTGACCACCTCGAAAGTGTACTCTATCAAACCAAGAAAAAGAATTCATAATCGGTACACAATTCACGGAGTAATCGGTGAAAACACATAAAAAAAACGTACAATTGAACGTATAATCTCCTCCTTTTTTTGAAGTCGGTTAAAAAGGAGTCATTAATAAATAGAGGTTACTGGTACGGCTACAGTCTTTAAATAGCCTTTGGAGAACATAGAACCTTGCCGCTGTAAATAATACCTCATGAATTGTGATATATTTATGTTCCTCTAAGTAAAACGTAGCTTATGACAAGGTTATATGATATTGGTGATAAAACATTTTTGTCCGTTAGGAATGTACAGTAGACTACAAAGAGATGTATCCACTTTTTCTCCTTATGCACAAAAAGGGATACATTTATTTGTAGTCGACTACGACATATTACGCTATTACAACATTAGCTAATGAAGCTTTCAATCGATAAAACGGTTTTTGACAAGTACAGCCTGAATAATTAAGAGTACAGTCAGCAGCAGAAGTAGCTATGCAACCGAAGAGATCTGCACTCGACTCTATTATCAAGAGAATACGTCATGTCTAGATCATTTTGAGCATGTTATTCTACTTAGCTACTTTTGATGTTGAATGTACAACTTTGGTGCACTATACACGTAATAAATCGTTTCTTCTAACTTTGAATTTGTCACGCTATTGTTTCCACCAGTTCTACCTACAACTAGTCAAGAAATGAACTAAAACTAAACAAAATTAATAATATTTATTACCCCTATCTTTAGGTGATTAGAATGTATAATCATTTGGCTTGTGAAAATAAAAATCGTCTGCTTTTTGGGCAAAATAGCTATTAGCCATTACAAAAGCATTTCTTAAACGGCGGCAAAACCGAATATTATGAACCCAAGCTAAGAAACATCCCGATGCATGCAAACATGCTTTCTTTTAAAAAAAACCCATCTAAATCATCCATCCGTTTGGGACACAGATGCACAGACACACAGGTACACACGTTAATATACCTCTTTTTGGCAGGGGTTAATACAAATTAACTAATGTTCTTCCAATAATTAAACGTTTAAATATTTTTGTTTGAAAGGTATTTTTCATTTAAATAATAATCGCTACAGACTGAAAAAAATATCTCCTTTTATTACAAGATGACGTTATAAGTAAGTATATTTAATTGATTTTTCTTTCATTCCCTTTTTTTTCGCGACTCCTTTCATAAAAAAGCTATAAATCAAGAAACGCAAAAGAAAGGTGTGGAAAGCGTTCGCTTACCATAACAAATACAATTACGGCTCGAATGCCCGTTCCGATATTTCGCCTTCTCGAAATGTCTTTTCCCTTCGAGAATTCCCTATGAGTTTATTTCTTTATTGAGGAAGGAAATTATGTCAGAGCCGTTGTAGTAATCCGATAACAATCTATATTCCCACAAGGAAAAGTTAGTAAAGTGAAATAAAATAATGTCTGTCTAATCGATGGCAGTACGGGTAAACTCATCGTCATGCATGATGTTAGTCGAAATACGTCCATTACTATTATTATTTTTACATGTGTGTGAGGTTGGTTGTGCGTTTAGATGTTCCTAGTAGGTAAGGTTTGGAACAACTAATCCGATTCTGAAAATGTAACTTACGAAAAGTGACACTATTTTTTAAATCCATATTAGGTTAGGATACAATAAATATTAAAAAATCCTATAATTTTTTAATGCGCCTCAATTAAATACAACTTGGAAAATTATTGTGTAGTTTGGTTCAGTGCAAATGACAGGGCCAAAGCTATAGCAATTATCTGTATGTAGTTCCTTTTCAATTTACCGTGAACTGAACAGCATGGCGATATTAGAGTAACCCTCATAGATCCGATGGCGAGATACAGGACTACAAGGCTACAAGCTTTAGGTCCATTAAACGTTTACCTACTTCCTTTTGATAGGGCGCCGATGCTTTATGTTCTTTCTACTTTTTATCTAGTCGCATTAAAAATCTGCATAAAAAAACATACATTTAAATTTAACATTTGTACTTAAGTACATACAAAAAAGTGAGGTAAAAACAAGCTGAATATATAAAAAATAAACTAGCAAATAAGCCGTGGCGCTGGTATTTGTTGAGACTCTGATTAAAACTAACTAAACGAAACAAACACGTGACACACAAACACTAGCGACACATATAGGATACTTAAAATAAAGGAATAAAACGAAAGAAAACAGTAAGTAAATACTCAAACTAGACAATTAAAATTATTATTTCTAATCCGTATAAGTAATTAAATACTTTTTAGACCTAAGTTATTGATACCTAACAGGCCGGTTTGATTTCGAATAGGTACTGCTACGAGTAGAATAAAGTGTGAAAGTGATACACGTCGTTAATTGCATATAACACTGCATATTACCGACGTGTAAAAGAGCCCTCATGTGGCCAATAAACTTTATTTTTTTTAAGTACTCTTCGCCATTGATTTGTAGTTGGTAAACTAATCGCGATGTCGATGTATGGAGACGAGCGTTTTTCAACGGCAAAGTCAGATTTGTCCCTCAACACAATTTAACATTCTTATAAGTTCGTATGGAACCCTTGGTGCGTGAGTACGACTCGCACTTGACAAGTTTTTTGATACTAAATTTACACATTTTTATACAAAAAAGGAATTGGAACATGCTTTTTTTAATTAGATACCTTAAAACTATTTTATGATAATTATCACCATGTGCCTTGTGAGCTTGTTTTCATTTTCCGCGCATAAAACATTATACTTATTCACTAAGTCAGTATTTATTCCCTCGTACCTTGAACACCAAATGTGTCATTCGGATTATTATTGTTAACAGTTTATTCCTTAAAAGCGAGTGTTCTGTTCTATTTATCGAAATCTATAGCACAGTTTCCAGGAACGTGAACATGACTTAGGTACAATAAACAACGTTAAGGAGACAGCTCAGAACCGATGATGGTACTTATTTCTTCTTACTTTTAACTAAAAAGACGTTTCATATGAAATACGGTTTCGGTAATGATTATGGTTTTGATGCTAATTTGTATTAAAGTTACACAGTTTCCTTAAACATAAATCATGAGGGTAAAGTTTGATACGCTCAAATCAAGTTAAGTCGCTAACTTTTACAAGATAGACGAATTTCCTTAAATTGAGATTGTCGAAGTTTATACACTTATTCAGTTACTGTGCAATTCCAGGCAGATGTTTACAAAATATTTTATCCATCCGAGCAGCCGTTTTAAGCATCCGATCTGCATCCGATCTAGTGATAATTGCACAGTAACTGAATAAGTGTTTAAAACTCGTATATCTCAATTTCAGAATACTGTCCGAAGTGGCCACAGCTATTTGTATGAACGGTTACGCACTAAAACCGATAATTCGGACTGTTCTCTGCGCCCTACTTAATTTCTCTTTGAATTGGACGCAGTGCGAGTAAACTGCCAAGTCGAAGCGCGACGGACTGACTAATTTTTATAATGGTGGTAGCCCCTGGCGTAGGTATTTTGTAAAAATGTAAAGCGGTCTGGTCTGGAGGTTTATTATGTCAGTGTTTGTCGCGTGACTAAACGTGGATACAACATCCGTCACTTTCTGACAGTTAAAGTGCGAGAGTGACGGATGCTTAGCCACAGCGACCATAAAACGGGCCCTGGTTTCCACAACTTATTTCATGACATTGCGGTGACCACTTCCCTTTAGGTCGGCCGTCACGCCTGTGTGCCCGTCGATGGCAATAATAAAAAAAAAACTATAAGATTGGACACATGCAGATAAACTTTTTGACGTAGAGCTTGCCCTTATCTTGAATGATGCGCCATTTTAATGCACTTATCATTATAAGCCCGCCCACCGTTTCTATGAAACTTTTGGTGGAACGGCGTGACAATTCAACTTAGACGACGTCTAACTTATGATAGAATGGGGACAATGTATTTGGCATCATTTCATTGTTCCTATCGGCGAGATACTGCAATTGGCTTTATTTTCTCCTTACGTACAAAATATATAAATGATAGAAATGCTACTTATTTTATTCCTCAGCTGACTCGCGTAATGCACCACCTGTCGATTTGCAAAATGATTTGTCACCTCTATTTCAAGTCCAAATTAACATCGTATTTCCTAAAATACTTACCAATTTGTCTCAATGTCACTACATTCACCATCAAATATTATAGTCTATTAGAATTATTCGATTGCGATCTAATTCTATCTGCTAACTGAAAGGCATGCAAACGCGAGGCCGAAGCGATATAATATACCCATTGGAAAATCGCTATCAGTCGAGTACCTAACTTTTTAAATGGAGCTCGAAAAGTAACTCCAGAGCTCTAATAGAGTTACTTGTTCACGTCGAGAGTTCACGGCGAGATGAAAGAAATCTCGACCGTGCCTCGGATAAACAGATTATCTGAACAAGCTTAATATTAAGAAGCTACGAGGGAAGTTAAGTGGTAATTTGTTACGCCTTCCAATATTTGTTTTCCCAATAATAAACTTAGTAGGTTCGTGAAATGTTGTCTATTGTTACTGTATACTTACAACACGAAGTCATTGTTTATTTTGATCAGTTATGTATTACGCAGGTACAAAGGACCCCAATTCTAGTGCTATTCAAACACGACCAAGAACAATCTCGAGGAAAAAATCCTCTCTTTTCGGTGCAGTGCAATCGACAGCACATACACGTCGCTTTATTGGTCGGGGTTGAAAATAGGTTGGATAGGTATTGGTCCTAGAAAGGAAGGTTAAGATAAAATAAATTAGGTAGTTTGAAGGTAGTACATTATACGAGCGCCGTTCCAGTTATCGGAGGCAACGAGTTAAAAGGGAACGGACAACTCAACTGCAAAAATTGAGTGACGCCGTTACATTAGCGCTGCCCGATTTACTCCATAGCGTAACCACTTGAGAGGGAATGGGACAGAGCTTCCAAAGTTTTGTATTTAGTGCTACGTAATAACCCACGGACATTACCGACAACCGTCTGATGTTTCTGGGGGTGTAGCGTTTCATAAATCGAAGGGCAGCCCAATAAATATCCACGAAACTCAGATCCAAACATTACCCTTAGTTTTAAGTTAGATCAGTGTCAAAGCATAGGTATGTAATTTCATGTTTAATCGAGGCTGTTTGTATCGCCAGCGTAGAGGATCTGAACTAAGAACTATGGCTGCGTTTCGATCCGCTGCGATTTTAATCTCTGTACTCCGGTTTTTTTGGCTTACTTATGTCAATTCATTGTTTATTTAAAAAAGCTCATAAGGTGCCATAAAATAAAAGCATTCAACGTACTGGGACTCTATTATTCTACTCCGGATAAACCTACTCGTAATTGCTTTTGACATCGTACTGTCAACGTTATGACAGCTTGATAGCTCTTATTTACCTACTTGACGGTAATGGTGGTGAGGATAAAACAATACACTCATTCTTTAATTATTTCTGAAAGCGAGACAAATTTGAAATATTTTCGGCAGAATAGGAAGTCGAACGTTTTTTTCTGCGTCTATTTAGGCTTGTCAGGAGCCCTTATTGGCACACGTCCCTCACGCGTAGCGTAGGGAGAACATAGTATATTATCGGGGTGGCGAAGTAACATTGTTTATTGACAACCTCTTGCGAATTTACATAAAAGTTTTTTTTTTAGGTGGTGGCGGAGTTCGAGGATGTGGAGCCGGAAGCGCTGTACGACGTCTTGCACGACCCGGAGTACCGCGCCGTGTGGGATACGCACATGCTGGCAGCAGAGGACGCCGGCCACATCAACGTCAACAACGACGTCGGCTACTACGCCAGTGAGTCCTTGTCTTCTTTATACACTGTAGGAGATAAACGACCCGGAGTACCGCGTCGTGTGGGACCCGCATATGCTGGCGGCCGAGGACGCCGGCCACATCAACGTCAACAACGACGCCGGCTACTATATACGCTTGTGAGTCCTTGTCTTCTTTATACACTGTAGGAGGTATACGACCCGGAGTACCGCGCCGTGTAGAACACGCACACGCTGGCGGCCGAGGACGCCGGGCACATCAACGTCAACAATGACGTCGGCTACTACGCTAGTGAGTCCTTCTCTTCTTTATGCACTGTACGACGTGCACGATTCGAAGTAACGCGCCGTGTGGAACACGCACACGCTGGCGGCCGAGGACGCCGGCCACATCAACGTCAACAACGACGTCAGTAGTAGGGATTCGTGCGTTCTGGCTCAAGAGCCAGAACACACAAATCGGTTGAAATTCGGTATTCTAAAAAAAGCTCGTCCCATACTCACATATGCTCCTCGGATCATATGTGGAGTCACACCTCCTCACGTAGTCATTAATGGTGTCGTTGGTTAGGTCATCAAAATAGACTCCTCTGATTGGCTGATTTTAAGGAAACCACTCCCCCTCATATGATCATTAATAACGTCGTTAGTGAACATTAGTGATATCATTAGTATAGACTCCTCTGATTGGCTGATTTTAAGGAAACCACGCCCCCTCATATGATCATTAATAACGTCGTTAGTGAACATTAGTGATATCATTAGTGTTATATAGTTGTTATATCCCTATGTGATATTAGATCCTCCTAATGGTTGTTGACTACTTTGTATAACATAATCATGTGTAAGCTAGCATGTTTAACTTCAATGTCCTTATATTGGAAGTAGGAATTATATTATTTATTACTACTTGCTCTAGAAATCCATGGAACATTAAATCCCCCTATGAATTGGTACATATCAGCCCATAAATGTAGTCTTATAATTATAAAGGTAGGATATAGTTGTACGTATAATACCTAATCATGTCTCACGATTATTATGATACCTAGATTAAATGTTATTATTACTAAACTTATAAAAAACGTATTATTAGTTATAAAAATTTACATGTCTAAACTTAGATACTCTTACCGCCTGTTTCACAATAGTCAAGTAAAGCATATCTGTTAAATAAAGAAAGCCCTTTGTTGGGATCATTAATTTATTGTTTTGACTATTATCACATCTTCGTTTCGAATGAATAGTTTGTATAACTTTATCTATATTTTGTTAGAAAAAGGTCGATTCTGGCGCTTCGCCGGCCGCTGCCGCGGCACGCTCGCTACGCTCGCTCGGCTCGCGCACCAAGGATTGCAGTTCTACCTAACACTCCTCCTCGCTGCGCTCGTCGTCGTACCTATCTTTTACATATCAAACATGATGTTTTTTGGCTTAGGAAACTAACTGATTGGAATTCAAGTATTGCAAGAGGCACTCAATAATTGAAAACTGGTTTCATAATTACTAATTACGAAGAATGTAGTGTATGTAATGTTCTAATATTTCAACATAATTTATTCCAAATGAGTTGTTTTGAAATTGTAAACGAGATTTTAATCGACAAAAAATATATATAAGGTGTACTGTGACCCTATAGCAGTATTATTGTTGTTTATACTATCTATTATAATTACACGTCTGCGTTCATCTACACCAGCATGGCGGTAAGTATTTTTTTTTTGTTGAACACGTCAATTAAATATATCATCCGTGCATTTGTAGTTTGAACAATATTTTATTTTTATCGTTGCAGCATACTCAAATTGATGTGGTGGATGATGAAGAGTACACCTTCAAGCACTATTACTATCCCTTATCTGATGGAGATGATAGTCCACCACTTCGCATCAAAGGGCAGGACGATTCATCGCTTTTAAAACGAAAATCTAATGCGTCTGAAACGAACATAGACGTCTTCTTCGAGCAACCGAAGAATAAGAAAAAATGTACATCATCAACGGTTGGTCGAGGATGTAAGGGTGGGATATCATACATATCAACTAATACCGAAGACTGTGAGCATGCCTCTCATATGATTAAAATAGAAGTATACGATTTTAAAAAGTTGGCGAAAGTCCCTGCCCACGAACACTGGAAACATGCAGATGTGCGAGTAAAGTATTATGTAAAGGACAAAGATAATAACAGGCATTATCAGAGCAGTCAAGAAATAATATATGAAATAACAAAAGAAATCGCGGACTTAGAAAGCTGCAAGAAATATCAATTCAATTAGTTAATTATTTTCCTTATAGGAATCGCTAATCTCAAATGAGACTAGTAATTGTAATTTTTAAAACGTATATCTACGCTTTTAACTAATAGACTAAGGTAATTAGTTGACATTAGTATAAATAATGTTGCGTTATATGACAAGCATCATAGTCGTTTGTGAATCCAGTCACGAAAAGAAATGGATAACTCAATGGAAGAAATCGTTGTTAGTGCGTTCTTTGCAAGTAACAATATTAATCGCACCTTACATACTTCGGAGGAACATAGTGCAGCATTGGTGGATGCGTGCGTGGAAGCAGAACAAACAAAATATGGAGGTATATATCACAAACAATACATTTCGGATGTGTATGATGCGGCATTGGTGGATGCTTCTGTGGAAGTCGAGCAAATGAATGTTGGAGATACTGATCGTGATCCAAGTATAAACTCAACTATCATTCATGAAGTGTACCAGCAAGTAGGAAGAGGATTAAAAAGAGATTCTAACGTCATGGATGAACCATCAACAAGTACAGCAGAACCTGTTGACATCAACGTTGATAAAACATTATGTGAGGTCTGTAATACATGGGTGAGACAAAAATATTTTAGCCATCATTTACGAAGTAATATTCATAAAAATCGTGTTATTGGTTCAAACACACATGCACTTAAAAATGTTCGCTTAATTAATACAGCATTTGGATCGAGAATATTAACTTACAGAATAAGTTCTGATATTGAAGATTCAACATTAGAAACTCCAGAAGTTTTCTTCGAGTCAATCAATGATAAAATTATGTATTTAATTAAGGAATGTCTAAGTGAATTAACGATTATTAAAGTAAACTTTTTAGTTCATGCTGAATTTGTGCAGGAAACCAAAGATCAAAAAAATATGTTTGACTTTCAAACATTTAATGTCAATATAAGTCTCGGTGATGATTATGAACCTATTATTAGTCAATTAAAAGAATCGATTTCAACACGAATGAGTGAATTTGAAAAAAAAGATAGTGGTTGGTCCCTAAACAAAATACTCCATTTAGAAATGAATATTAATAAATTTAACCCTTTAAGGGGTTCTTCATATATCAAATTACCAAAAGATATACAAAATAAAAAGGCTGTAATCAATGTTCAAAATGAGGATCAAGCATGTCTTAAATGGGCCTTGCTCTCTGCTTTATATCCGGTTACCAAAAACACTCAAAGACCAACATCATATTTTAAAAATCAAAATAAATTAAAATTTGATAATATTAATTTTCCTGTTAAATTAACAGATATCAAGAATGTAGAAAAACTTAACAATATTAGTATTAACGTCTTCGGATTAGAATATAACAATAGCTCCCAATGTCATACCGTAATCGGTCCCTTGTATTTTACAAAATCGCGAAAGGAGCAGCATGTTAATTTATTATATTTAGATAATGGATCAAATGGACATTACTGCTTTATTAAGAATATGTCACGATTAGTCAAAAAACAAATCACTGGTCGGAATGATGCCATTCATATTTGTGATGGCTGTCTTTTGTATTTCGCCACTAAGCTTAATTTAAAAAAGCACCAGGAAAATGATTGCATTCATGTAGTTACACAAATACCGAGTATAGAAAAAACTAAAAAAAATTGGTTTAATAATGAACAACCAAGTAATAAAGTCGTATTTGATAAATTTCAAAGAAAGCTTAAATTGCCTTTTGCAATTTACGCAGATTTCGAAGCTTTTGTGAAACCGCTTCAAACTTGTGACCCCAACCCGACTGAATCGTATACAAATAATATACATGAACATGAAGTGTACAGCTACGGATATTACGTAAAATGTTCTTACGATGATAAACTATCGAAGTATCGTACGCATACAGGCCCCGACTGTGCTAGTCACTTTATGGAGAGTATAACTAAGGATGTTACTGATATTCAGCGAAAAATGTGTTTTCAGAAAGCCCCTTTACCATTAACAGCAGTAAATATAGAAGAAAATGCCAAAGTCAAATCATGTTTTATATGTAGCCAAGAGTTAAAATTAGACTCTGTCGAACACTATGACTGGGGTACGGGGCAATTCATGGGGATGGCACATTCTTTGTGCAGTTCAAAATTTAAAACACCAAAATTTATACCAATTTTTCTACATAATTTAAGCAATTATGATGCCCATTTTATAGTACATGCACTTCATTTTAGAGAGGGTGAAGTTGAAATTATTCCCCAAAACAAAGAGAAATATATTTCATTTACCAAAAAAATTAAAATTAACGGTCATGATATTAGCTTGCGATTTTTGGATTCATACAAGTTCATGTCAGCCAGCTTGAATAATCTGGCTGAAAATCTTAAAGTAGAGCAATTTGAAGAGCTGAGAAAACAATTCCCAAACTTTGATGATTTTAAAAGACTGATAAGAAAAGGCATTTTCCCATATGAGTTTGTTAAATCTTATGACTCACTAAATGCAACCTTCCTTCCAGAGCAAGCTGAGTTTTACAATTTGTTAAGTGATAGTAACGTATCCGATAAAGACTATGCTTTTGCAAAAGATGTTTGGAGTCATTTTAAATGTAAAAATATGTCTGATTACTCAAACTTGTACCTAAAAACCGATGTCATGCTATTAACTGATATCTTTGAAAACTTTCGCAAAATATGTATAGAGACTTATGATTTGGATCCAACACACTATTATACTGCACCTGGCTTAAGTTGGGATGCAATGCTTAAATATACTAATGTAGAACTAGAGTTATTAACAGATTTTGAAAAAATATCATTTGTTAAATCGGGTATAAGAGGAGGAATATCGCAATGTAGTAACCGTTATGCAAAAGCTAATAATGAGTATTTAGAAGATTATAACACTAATGAACGCAAATCATACTTGGCTTATTTTGATGCAAATAATTTGTACGGATGGGCCATGTCTCAGTCTTTGCCTATAGGAGAATTTGAATGGGTAAATACAGAAGTTGATTTTAATGTTCCTAACACTTCTGATTATGGTTATATACTTGAAGTAGATCTTGAATACCCTGATGAACTGCATGATACTCATTCCGATTTTCCTCTTTGTCCTGAAAATATTATCACCGGGAATAGCAAAGATCGCAAATTAGTTCCCAATTTAAACAAAAAAACAAAGTATAAAATTCATTATAGGAATCTTGTACAGTGTTTAAATATGGGGTTAAAATTAACTAAAATACATAGAATATTAAAGTTTAAACAAAGTCCTTGGCTTCAAAAATACATTGATTTGAATACGCGTCTGCGTATTTTAGCTAGTTCCGATTTTGAAAAGGATTTCTATAAATTAATGAATAATTCTATTTTCGGCAAAACAATGGAAAACATTGAGAAGCGAGTTAATGTGAAATTGTTAACTCATTGGAATAATAGAGGTAAGGTGCAAGGTGCTGAATCATTAACTGCACGCCCCGAGTTTCATAGTCTTTCTATTTTCTCTGAAAACTTGGTGGCTATTCAACTTTCTAAAACAAAAGTTTTTTACAACAAACCTATATATTTAGGTTTTTGTATTTTAGAAATATCAAAGACATTAATGTATGACTTTCATTATAATTACATGAAAAAAAAATTTCAAAACAATGCTAAGTTGTTGTATACCGACACTGATAGCTTAATTTACCAATGTTACACAGACAATTTTTACTCTGATATAAAACCTGATTTATCACGATTTTTTGATACGTCGGACTATGCCACTGATAATGTCTTTGGTTTCCCACAATTGAACAAAAAGAAACTTGGATATTTTAAAGATGAAAATAATGGTAAGATTTTAAAGGAGTTTGTAGGTTTAAGATCCAAAATGTATGCGATGTCTGTTGATAATAAGTTCATAGCTAAAGCTAAAGGTGTTAACAAAAGTGTAAGCAAAAAAATGAAAATGGAGAATTATAAAGATTGTCTTTTTAATAAAAATAATTTAAACTCAGAAATGTATAGATTCCGCTCAATTAAACATGTTATATTTACACAAAAAATTAATAAAACTAGCCTATCGTATAATGATACAAAACGATATATTGTTCCAAATTCTACAAATACATTGGCATGGGGTCATTATAGTTTAAGAACTTAAACAGCAATTAGTATTAATTTAGGTCATAGTTTAATTATTAAGTTGTAATTGTATGGTTTGTAAATTTATTTGGTGTAGGGTCATTATAATTTAAATATCAACCACTAACATTTTATAGAATAATTAGTCATAATGCTCTGATTAAACTGTAGAAAAAAAAAGTTGTATAAATTAATTAATATTTTGTGGAATGTTATTGTAATAGCTATATATTAAGATGTTTGTAAAATAATACACTTCATTAAATTTATATATATTTGAAGCATTTTTTTTTAATTTTTATTCTTGTCTCAAATCTATTACATACAACACGTTTTTTGTGTTATTAGAAAAATGATTCACTTTATTCATCCATTTACAGCTATTGTTGCCGGTCCAAGCGGCTGTGGTAAATCTAATTTTGTTACTAAGTTCCTAAACAATTTGGATAGTATTTGCACTAAAACGTTTTATAATACATTATGGTGTTATGATGAAATGCAACCATTATATAATTTGAGTAACGTTAATTATAATCAGGGTATTCCAGACTTAAGCATGTTTGATGGTAAAAACCCACAACTACTTATTATTGATGATCTAATGAGAGAATCCGACGGTCGAATAGTAGACATTTTTACTAAAGGGAGTCATCATCGAAATTTAAGCGTTTTTTACATAACGCAGAATTTATTTCATCAAGGTAAAGGTCAACGTGATATTTCATTAAATTCTAGTTACATAATATATTTTAAAAATCCTAGAGATAAAACACAAATCCGCTATTTGGCACGTCAAGTTCACCCTGAAAATCTGAAGTTTGTAGAAGAAGCTTATAAAGACGCCACTAAAGAACCTCATGGTTATTTATTAATTGACCTTAAACAAAATACAAATGACATGTGTCGTTTTAAAACGAAGATATTCCCATCTGATAATTATTGCACTGTTTATGTACCCAAAAAAGGATTTAAATAGGACAAACATCACCAAGTATTTATCAGTACTAAATAATGTCTGATAGAGTAATTATCCATAAACACCTCCTGGAAGCATTGCATACATTAAAGCCAAAATACCGAAAGGCTTTATTAAAATCGTGTAATGATCAAGAAATAAACATAATTTGTGAATGCATTTATAATGTTTTAAAAGGTAAAATTCCGATTAATGAAAAAGAACGAAGCAAATTAGAGAAATATAAAATAATATTACGAAAATTAGTAGCAAAGGGCAAAACAAAATTCAGAAAAAGTGTCATCATTCAAAACGGTGGTGCATTTCTACCTATAGTTTTAGGTGCTGTTCTTAATACGCTAATAAGAAACTTAACATAATAATAATAAAAATATGGAGAACGTAAAAAAAATGATTCTTGTAGAACCAGAACTCATTGAAAGATTGAAACAAAATAATAATAATTCACTAAACTCTTTATCTCTCCTGGATGGGGAAATGCAAAAAGTGTTGAATAGTAAAATGGATGATCGTGAAAAATGGGCCTTGTATTCTCAAGCCTTACAGCGATATCTACATATTTCGGAAACACAAAGGAAACCTATTTCATTACCAATTATAATGAATCATTTTGAAAACCAAATTGACGAAGCGGGGACAGAACCATTAAAAGAAGAAAACAATGTCAAAACAGTAGTCACAACTCTACCACCACGAGAGGAAGACAACGTGACGCCAACTCAGATTAAGTCATTAACAAAACAGTATACACCATCTTATATGCTTAATGTATTACCTAAAACATATAAAAAGAAAGGAGAAGTGTTACTCGATTTTATTATAAAAAACAAACCTCTTATTTGGTGGAAAGATAAGGGAGAAGTAGTTGTAAACAATGAAATTATTCTTGGAAGTAATATATTGGATTTAATTAATGATGCTGTTAGACCTTTAAAACGTCCTAAACCAATTGGTTGGAAACATTTTGCTACAGCTTTAAAAGAATTACAAGTCCCCGCATCTTGTATCGGTAATCCAGAAAATTTGCAGTTCATTAATCAATTACAGGAACAAGAAATTACGGACAACTACGTTACTCCTAAATCGTCAATTGAAAATAAAAAAACATCAATAATAAGAAAAAATCATAAACAGGTAAATAAAAAAATCGATTGGGAAAAATGGAGCCCTTATTAGACATTTATAAAACTTACTATGATGTTTCTAATCCAGCTGGTTACAGTAGTGTTAACAATTTAGCCAAAGCCATGCGTGGTAAAATGAAAAGAGATGATGTAAAAAAATGGTTGAGCGCTCAAGAAACTTACACTCTTCATAAACCTGTTCAGAGACGCATAGCAAGAAATAAATATGTTTTGTCTAATTTAAATGTACTTTGGCAAGCTGATTTAAGCGATATGCGCACCTATAGTCAATATAATGATGGTTATAAATATATTATGTGTGTTATTGATGTTTTTAGTAAATATGCTTTCGCGAGAGCTATGAAAAAGAAAGACTCGACAACGGTCAAAATGTGTTTCGAAAGCATATTTGCAGAAGCTCACACTACTCCTACTCATATTCAATCCGATAAAGGAACTGAATTTGTTTCGAAAGTTGTAAGAGAATACTTAAAAACTAGAAATGTAAACTATTACACTACCAATAATCCTGATATAAAAGCTAGTATTGTGGAAAGATTTCAGAGAACCTTAAAAGGTAAAATGTGGCGATATTTTACTCATAAAAATACATATAAATATATTGATGTCTTACAAGACTTGCTTTATTCTTATAATCATACCTACCATTCGAGTATAAAAATGTGCCCCGTCAATGTTAACTCTAATAATATTATGACGGTTTGGTGTAATTTATATAAAAGTCCAAAAGACAAAATTCAAGCAGTAGAATCACCAAAATTACATTTAGGGGATTATGTAAGAATAACGAAATATAAACATATATTCCAAAAAGGATATGAGAGTAACTGGAGTGATGAAATATTCATAATTGATTCAATCATTAAACGATCACCTTGGATTGTATATACCCTAAAAGACTTGAACAATGAATCAATTACGGGGACTTTTTATTCCAAAGAATTGCAAAAAGTAATCTTTAACCCCACCACTTTACATAAAATAGATAAAATAATACGATCACGTTGTGTTGGTAGCAGAAAGGAAGTATTGGTGAAATGGAAAGGATATCCGAACAAATTTAACAGTTGGATAACAGCATCAAATTTGGAAGCAATATGAGTGAAGACAGTTTTTATCTAACTTTACTGAGTAATAGTTCAGCAATTTATTATCCAGAGAATACAACTGCAAATTTCTTAACCAAATTACCCAAAACGATTAAGTTAGGAGGAGAATGGATGGTAGCATTGGTCGAGTTTCATTATCCATGTACCATGTTTAATGTTCAAGAACACGAGAATGTACTATATATAAAAGTAAAAGGACGCATGCCTCATGAAAGCTCATTTTCTACCATAGAATATAAATCTCATATTCCTGCTACTACATATGATAGTATAGATAATTTCTTAAATGCCTTTAATGAAAATTCACTGTTGAAAAATAAAGTAAGGTTCAGTTATGATGAAATTTCAAAACTTGTTAAAGTTAGTTCTAATAATGAAATGGTATCATTAACTGCTTCATCTCAACTAAGCCTTCAACTTGGTTTTGAACCTAATACAAATTTTATTACGAGTCAAGTGAGTAAATATCCACTAAACTTGTACTTGGGTTTACCATCACAAATGTTCATATATTCTGATATAATTCAACCACAAATAGTAGGAGACGTTATGACGTCATTAATTAGAATAGTACCTTTAGACCCTACTAAATATATATATGGTGCATACAGAATGCACGTTTTTTCCCCTGCGCACTATGTTCCAGTTATGCGAAGAGAATTTGATACCATAGAGATAGATATAAGAACAAGTGTTGGTAATAAGGTACCATTCCAATTCGGGACATCGTGTGTGAAACTACATTTCAGACGTATAAAATGATTCATAAACAAATTCGCGCAGTTTGTCCATACGAACATTATTACTCACATCAGGCTGGATCAGGGGTTGGAATAGTATATAAAGGTATACCACATCAACGCGGACATGGTATTGGTAGTTTCTTGGGGGGATTATTTAGATCTATCCTACCTTTATTATCTAGTGGTGCTCGAAGCATCGGTAAAGAAGCGTTGAATGCTGGTGTTGGGTTGGTGTCTGATATGATGCACTCACGTCCTTTGGAACAATCCATTAAATCTCGATTTAAGGACGCTAGTGCTAATTTAAAGCGAAAAGCAGATGAAAAAATGGATTATCTAATGACAGGCTCTGGCTATAAAATAAGTAGAAAACGTTTAGATTCCACCATTAAAAGAAAAGCATTGAGACGAAGAGGTTCTAAAAGCAAACATAATTTTGAAGATATTTTTAAAAATAAATAATGTCTTTCTTACATCATCATTCATGTGAGTGCGCTAAGTCAGAACTGGATTTATTTGCTCTTCCATCTACTCAAACAAGTATTGAAAATGGACAGTGGATTTATTATAAACCAATATCTTCTTTAACTGATGATGGACCAATTGAATTCCTAGTACCTGGAACCGGAGATGATTATTTAGATCTTACTCACACGATGATTCATATTAAAGCTAAAATTTTAAACCAAGATTCCTCAACAATAAAACCAACAACTATTGTAGCACCAGTCAATAATTGGTTACATTCACTTTTCAATCAATTAGATATTTATCTAAATCAGAAACTTGTGTCCCCACCGAACAATACATACGCGTATCGAGCGTACATTGAAACTTTACTTAATTATGGTCCATCAGCTAAAAAATCGCATCTTACTTGCGGATTATGGTATGAAGATACGGCACACAAATTTGATGCAGCTGACTCATCCAATGAAGGTTTTGTTAAGAGAAAAGAATTAGCTAAAGAAAGTCATGTTATTGAGATGATTGGACACTTACATGGAGATATTTTTAATCAAGAAAAATTTTTGATTAATGGTGTTGAAATACGTGTTAAATTAGTGCGAAGTAAAGAAATTTTCAATCTTATATGCCCCAACGACGAAAAATTTAAAGTTAAAATTGATGATGCAAGTTTAATGATTCGTAGAGCTCGAATCAATCCAACAGTTTTACTAGCGCATCAAAAAGTCTTAGCAACCACAACTGCAAAGTATCCTATTACACGAGCCGAAGTAAAAGTTATGTCTATAGAATCTGGAGTTCGGGGTAAAACTTTAGACAATATATTTTTAGGTCAAATACCTAAAAGATGTATCATAGGATTTGTTAATAATACAGCATTTAATGGTAGCTTACAATTAAATCCATTTAACTTTCAGCATCATAATATTAATTCATTCAGTTTATATGTTGATGGACAACAAGTTCCCTCTAAACCATTGCAAC
Source organism: Acleris holmiana (assembly GCA_949316455.1). NCBI lineage: Eukaryota > Metazoa > Arthropoda > Insecta > Lepidoptera > Tortricidae > Acleris > Acleris holmiana. The sequence continues at coordinate 11,707,072 of OX438765.1, read as the reverse complement.
CATCCTTTAGTAACAATTCAACTGCATCAGCCTATCATACATTATTTTCTGGAACTGGAATCCACTTTTTGGATGAGGGTAATTCAATTGGCCGAGATGACTACAGCGGTGGTTACTGTTTAATGGCTTTTGATCTTACCCCCGATCTCTCAGCTAGTTCACGAACACATTGGAATCTTATTAAGCATGGAAGCGTCCGCTTAGAGGTTCAGTTTGATGCAGCACTTACAACCACAGTCAATTGTGTTATTTATGCTGAGTTTGATAATGTAATTGAGATAAATAAAAACCGTGATGTGAATGTAGATTACAATAGTTAAGTTAAAATATAAGTAATGAAAACTCCCCTTTATTTACATCATATCACTACTAGAATTGTTAAAGAAATGACGTGTTGTGATGTAATTACAAATGAATACAAGGGAAATACAATCATATATGAGACAAATAAATCCTACAATTGGAAATAATGTTTTCGCTGCTAACAGAATACCGCTCATTGTTGATAAACCAGTATTTATCATCAGTAATTTGGATCCTGACTTTAAGCCAGGGTCTCATTGGGTGGCTATTCATATCAATACCGATGGAATTGGGGAGTACTTTGACTCATATGGTCGCAAACCAAGTGGGCACCATCGAATGTTTTTAAAAAGAAACTCACGAATATGGTTTTATAACCATATACCTCTTCAGAACTTCTTTACATCTGTTTGTGGTAAATACTGTTTAGTATATATATTTTGTAAGTTTAAAGGTGTAACAATGTTTAACTTTCTAAATTCCTTTTCTAAAGATACTATAGGTAACGATTTATTGATAAGTAAAATGTTTCAATCTTTCTTTTATGTAAGAAAATAATAAAATAAATATTTTAATATAATATAATGTCTTTTTATTACCCTGTTATTTTCTAAGTATAAAGGTATAACTATAATTAATAAATAAACAAAAGACAATACACATAAGAAATTTATTGCTCTGAACAAAAAAAAAAGTAATGATTTCACTGCTAACATAGTTTACACTTCATGATTTAAATTGATATTTCTTGCAGCTTTCTAAGTCCGCGATTTCTTTTGTTATTTCATATATTATTTCTTGACTGCTCTGATAATGCCTGTTATTATCTTTGTCCTTTACATAATACTTTACTCGCACATCTGCATGTTTCCAGTGTTCGTGGGCAGGGACTTTCGCCAACTTTTTAAAATCGTATACTTCTATTTTAATCATATGAGAGGCATGCTCACAGTCTTCGGTATTAGTTGATATGTATGATATCCCACCCTTACATCCTCGACCAACCGTTGATGATGTACATTTTTTCTTATTCTTCGGTTGCTCGAAGAAGACGTCTATGTTCGTTTCAGACGCATTAGATTTTCGTTTTAAAAGCGATGAATCGTCCTGCCCTTTGATGCGAAGTGGTGGACTATCATCTCCATCAGATAAGGGATAGTAATAGTGCTTGAAGGTGTACTCTTCATCATCCACCACATCAATTTGAGTATGCTGCAACGATAAAAATAAAATATTGTTCAAACTACAAATGCACGGATGATATATTTAATTGACGTGTTCAACAAAAAAAAAATACTTACCGCCATGCTGGTGTAGATGAACGCAGACGTGTAATTATAATAGATAGTATAAACAACAATAATACTGCTATAGGGTCACAGTACACCTTATATATATTTTTTGTCGATTAAAATCTCGTTTACAATTTCAAAACAACTCATTTGGAATAAATTATGTTGAAATATTAGAACATTACATACACTACATTCTTCGTAATTAGTAATTATGAAACCAGTTTTCAATTATTGAGTGCCTCTTGCAATACTTGAATTCCAATCAGTTAGTTTCCTAAGCCAAAAAACATCATGTTTGATATGTAAAAGATAGGTACGACGACGAGCGCAGCGAGGAGGAGTGTTAGGTAGAACTGCAATCCTTGGTGCGCGAGCCGAGCGAGCGTAGCGAGCGTGCCGCGGCAGCGGCCGGCGAAGCGCCAGAATCGACCTTTTTCTAACAAAATATAGATAAAGTTATACAAACTATTCATTCGAAACGAAGATGTGATAATAGTCAAAACAATAAATTAATGATCCCAACAAAGGGCTTTCTTTATTTAACAGATATGCTTTACTTGACTATTGTGAAACAGGCGGTAAGAGTATCTAAGTTTAGACATGTAAATTTTTATAACTAATAATACGTTTTTTATAAGTTTAGTAATAATAACATTTAATCTAGGTATCATAATAATCGTGAGACATGATTAGGTATTATACGTACAACTATATCCTAACTTTATAATTATAAGACTACATTTATGGGCTGATATGTACCAATTCATAGGGGGATTTAATGTTCCATGGATTTCTAGAGCAAGTAGTAATAAATAATATAATTCCTACTTCCAATATAAGGACATTGAAGTTAAACATGCTAGCTTACACATGATTATGTTATACAAAGTAGTCAACAACCATTAGGAGGATCTAATATCACATAGGGATATAACAACTATATAACACTAATGATATCACTAATGTTCACTAACGACGTTATTAATGATCATATGAGGGGGCGTGGTTTCCTTAAAATCAGCCAATCAGAGGAGTCTGTACTAATGATATCACTAATGTTCACTAACGACGTTATTAATGATCATATGAGGGGGAGTGGTTTCCTTAAAATCAGCCAATCAGAGGAGTCTATTTTGATGACCTAACCAACGACACCATTAATGACTACGTGAGGAGGTGTGACTCCACATATGATCCGAGGAGCATATGTGAGTATGGGACGAGCTTTTTTTAGAATACCGAATTTCAACCGATTTGTGTGTTCTGGCTCTTGAGCCAGAACGCACGAATCCCTACTACTGACGTCGGCTACTACGCCAGTGAGTCCTTGTCTTCTTTATACACTGTAGGAGATAAACGACCCGGAGTATCGCGTCGTGTGGGACCCGCATATGCTGGCGGCCGAGGACGCCGGCCACATCAACGTCAACAACGACGTCGGCTACTACGCTAGTAAGTCCTTCTCTTCTTTATGCACTGTACGACGTGCACGACTCGATGTATCGCGCCGTGCGGGACACATGGTTGCTGGCTACCGACGACGCAGGCAACATCAACGTCTACTACGACGTCGGCTACTACGCGCCAGTGAGTCGTTCACTTCTTTGTCCACTTTAAAGTATTTGTAAGTAACAAAAGTTTATTTTGGCAGTATATAAGAAACCATTTTTAATAACATTCCTGCAGTACTGCACTCCTTTGCAAGCTAGACTGTCAAATAGTTTTGAGTTTTCAAAATGATCGACTACTGATCAACCAAGAAAGATTTTTAAGCAATATGCACACTTGTAAAAAATGAATGTAATGTAAAGTAACTAACTAACATTAAACGTGCTATAAAATACAATATAATGTACAACATTTAAAAATCATGACATAAAAAAGCGCTGTGTGAAGTCCGCGACAAAACTTGTTATTTTGTTTTAACTCGACAAAGGAGGAGTTTACCGAGTTTACTGTGACGTATACTTACTCGTACTTTCCTTTATTTTCGGTTGCGCTCCATATAGCTATTTATGGCTGGAATTTGAATTTAAAAGAATCAATAAAGTTCCTTATTAAAAGTAATAAAATATGGCTATTAATGAACATCAACAAATAATCCTTTTTTAGCAATTTGATAACGTCGCATGTCTGGTTTTGTTAAATGGGTGAATTTCAAAAGTATCGGGGAAAATCAGGGTACTACTGTGCGTAATTAAGGACTTAATTAATACAAAACAAGTTAATACAAATATGTATAACGAGTAGTGCTTCTAAGACGAATCGGTGCAGATTAGTTTAATTAATTACTAGTTTAAAAAAAGGTTTTAGGGTTGAAGTTTTAAGAATGTGGTCTTCGCATTCCCCATGCCATAAATAACTACACGAACTATACCACGCGCTTGCGCTTTCGTTAGGAATAGGGTTCCAGGTGTAACGTTTAACGTTTAACCCATTATGATGTAATCAACAGGCCGTTCGTCCTCATTACTCGAGCGCGGAGAGTGCTCATTTACGCAGCGGTTCTAGGGGATATACACTCATACATAATGAAAGATTAAATATTAGGAAAGGACATCTTCCCACAGCACTGCATGCAATATATTGTGTTTTTATAGCTCTAGCCTCTTCAGATTTCGATTTAAACAACAATAAGATGAAGTCCAATAAAGCATAATTTCCGAGATTTTTATTATTTAAAAAACAATTCCATAGTTAATCTAATTTGAACTCTGTCACCTTAACCTAAAGCATTATTGCATGTGCTCATTATGTCGCGCCGGTGACGTAAGCATACCGTTTGGTGGTGCTCTTGGGATGGGCTGCGCGCAATTAGGGAACTCCTGGGGGTGATTCTCTCAACACAGCGCTGCGTCGATCTCATAGGTGAAGTTTTGTCCGGCAAGTTTAAGAAGTCCCGTCGGAGCGTACAAAACACATTTTAATGCGTGTCTTCTCAATTAGGCAGCAGGCAGGTGAGTCGAGTTCAGTGTCGTATAAAGCTGAGTAATTAAAAGGCACGCGCTTAAATCTTTTTGTACGCTCCGGCGGGACTTCTTAAATTTGCCGGATAAAACTTCACTTTCGACGCAGCGCTGTGTTGAGAGAATCACCTCCCTGCCTTTATATCATACTGTTTAATTTTAGTTTTTCTATTTATGCGTTATTTTAACCATGATAAGGAATCAAGGTGGTTCGATTATCCTTAAACATACGAACCCAAGAACCTCGGGGCAGCTTTAGAAAGTAGATATTTTAAGAATCCTGTAAAGCTTTAGTGCCTAACAAGTTTAGTTCATGTTACAAACACCAATTGTACGCGTAGTTTATGTTCGTATCGTCACCTATTGATGACCTCACCTCCATGTTTAAATTTTAATTATTCCAACGTTACTACGGCGAGGGGCACAAAACTCCTGGAGTAACTGAATCACTTATACGGCTGTAAATTATAAATATAAAATCAATAACTAGCTACCTACGATTAACTTTTGAATAGACGGTCTTGACTTGTAAAGTTTAAAGATTCGTCAAAATGAAAAATAATTCACTATTACTATCACTATAAACATTATAAAACAAAGTCCCACGCCGCATCTGTCTGTCTGTCTATTCGCGATGATCTCAAGAACTTCTAAATGAATTTTCATACGGTTTTCAATTTATCATTTCAGGTTTTTATGTACATATAAGAAAGAAGAGGGCGCGTTGCTAGTACAAAATAAACGAGACGGCTATATTTATGGTAAAACAAGTGGACCTTTTCACACGACTGCCCAAAAAAGGAGTGTAATTAAATAAAATTATTTACATGTGGCCCACTACTTTTGTTCACCATTTTGTACTAAAGTAGACAAGTTTCAGGATTGTGCCAAATAAACTACTGTTTATTTCGTGTCTCGTACAGCCCTTTTCACTTACAAAAGTACGCGAGTATACCTACTAATTAATAAGTTCTGTCGTTTACATTGTTTGTTATATAAGTAGCTACTTCTCCGCTGAGACCGTCGTGGGTACAGCGCTCGTAGCTTTCTAAGAGTTCGCAATGTTTAAATAGGTATAGGTACCTACTCAGTAGTGGTCCGTGGAAGGTCAAAGGTTATAGTTGTATCACTTAGTTAATCTTTACGATTGCGTAAGTGTGCGTAAGCATGTTCAAATATATATTGTCGGGCGTATAAGTAAATCAATAGAAATGGGCAATCATGTAAATAAACCAATTTACGATTCTTACCTAATCACGTATTTTTGAAGATATTAGCATGTTCCTATTTGGGATTTATACACTTGACTATTATTTCCACACTTATATTACCTTAACAAAGAAAAGATCCCCACTGTACGGCTCCGATTATTATTTTTTAACATAATATGTTAGAGAATAGTCTAAAATAACGGACATGTATTTTGTTTTTAGCTGCCCAAACTCAACTTATTAGAAGAAATTGTCCTCCAGAGTATGTCAAAAGTACTGAAAAGTGACTAAACCCACTAAGGCCCGCTTGCATGTAAATGTTAACCTTAGGTTAACCCCAGGATGACAGGTTAATTTGTTAACAAACATCCTTTAAAGTCTTATATTTCTCATCGTTAACATTTTTTTTAAATAGAAAATTTATGTCAATGATTGGTCTTTTTTCATGTTCTCCAACATATAATCAAGCCAGTAATTGACTAGCAATTTGCTTTAACAAAACTCTCTACAGAAGTTAGAGGGTATGGTCTCTTTTTAGTACTTTGGACGACAAATTCTCCGAATAGTTTGAGTTTAAGCAGCTAAAAAAAATGCGTGTCCATTATTTTAGACTACCCTCTATCTAACATGTATCGGAGCCGGACAGTTGGGTACCTTTCCTTGTATGTTTAAACGACTTTTAATTTTCCACATTCTTCAATAAACGATGACAATGTTGGTATAATAATATGTCTGATTGTATTGATTTGATTAGGCTTTTTACCATATGATGTTACTTACTTTTAAGAGAAATTGCATTTTATGTTTAAAAAAATTACTTGCTGCTAATTTTTGTGACGCTTCTTCTCTAGGTACAATGATGGTTTTGCCCGAAACGCAAGTTCATATTCACTCTACGGCACGTAAAAGAGCCCTGATGTGGCCAATTTACTGAATAAATAATAGGTGTCGTTTAATTTGACCTATATTCTTGGCCATTGATAGGTACAAGGCGAACAAAAAATGTAAAGTGCCTAAATTATGTTGTGTTAGCTTTGCCACTATATCCGAAGGTCACAATCCTTATATGATTTACATACCCAATGTCCACCAATATACAGCGTGTAAATTTCATACGGGCATATATTTTATCCTGACGTAGTTAACGATCATACAAATCATGTGAGAAAGGTATTTTGTTGGTAACTTTTATTATTGAGGAGCAGTATTTTTTTTTAAATTTGTCTTAGGAGCAATGTACGAAGTGTGCGAGCGTCCATCGGTCGTCAATGTATCGCCTGTATCCAAGTGCAAGGACGAAATGTGTGGAAACTAAATACCAATCTCAGGCGAGTGCACCGCCTGCATTAATGACCGAAATTTTTGACTTTCATGGGCGAAGTAAACAAATGGCGAACCATAACAATTCGTGAGCATAACATGACTATTATGTAGATGCTTTAATTTAATTGCGCAATGTCATACATTGCTTGCTGAATTAATTAGTAAGAAAAAAAGAAATACAACTAATGTTGCTGTTACACACGTTTTTATGTTAATTAGGGTGTATATTAACTATTGTTAAAATATATGCCCGTATGAAATTTACACGCTGTATAAGTATTTGTTATAGGATTGACATGAAACCCATTCTTATTTTTTACAAAGTTTATTTCGGAAACTGTTTGAAGCTTAGTGTTTCTGGGTATTTGAGTGTTTTGCTTTGTTTCAAAGTTTCTAATTACTACTTAACTTTGTCTTGGCTGAACATGAAAGATGCATGTTTTAGGTACATATATTGTTAGAAAACACAACTTATTGGTATTTTGCGTTTGCGTAGTAGGCACCTACTTACTTATTTAACAGACTTGCTTTAGGTTGATTTAGTGATGGGGAAATCGGAAATATTTTCTAAAATAGGGGCAACTGTTGTACCTGTGGACGATTGTACCTATGGACACTAGCAGTAAAAAAATAACTACAACCGATAGACTGTTATTTATAACACACCCGAATAGCTTTTTTCTTGTAGGGCAACATTAACTATCTGTCATTTTCGTATTTGTCAGTATAGTGTCTTTTATGGCTGCGGGAACTTTTCGTCGTCAAAAGTAAGTTTTTGTTCGTATTAAAGGTGTGTTTTCTAAAGTTTAAAGCATAATGCTACGAGTCTCTTCATACTTAAAAAATGATTTCATGATTTGTTTCTTATTTTATGTAGTTATTATTGCTCTCGGGCGTCTTTTAACGGACTGACATTAGTTTAAATTGTAAAGTGTCGAATTAGTACCTGTGGACAAGTTATTTATCGTACCTGTGGACTGTCCACAGGTACAAATTCACCTGTTGAACCTGTGGACAGCTATATATGAATTTATTCTTCTCTTTGATTTCAGTGCCTCGTAGTAAAACCGGCCAAATGCGAAAAAAAGTGTGTTCTAAAAGTCTAACCGAGGCCATTAAGGAAGTTAGAAATGGATATTCTCTTAAAAAGCTGATGAAAAATTAAATGTACTTAAGTCGACTATTTTCAAATATAGTACTAAAACAAGATTACTTACATGCAGCATATGAACTGAAAGATATCATAAGACATGTGTTTTAAAGGCTAAGAAGAATAATGTGAATTCTGACGACGAATCTAGCTTTATATGTCAAAAGTGTTATGTGTTAAATGATGACTCAGATGATCCTATTAAAGACGCAAACGATTGTAACTCTGACGATTCTGCTGAGGAGTTGTACCGAGAATAGGTACTGCACTTCTAAAAAACAAAAAATATATTAGAAGATGCTGAATGTATTGCCAAATACTTTGCAATTTGTTTTGTTGGATTTTATTAAGATTATGATGTATAATTATTTTGTTATAGTGTTTTGTTGATTTTTAGTCCATAGGTACAGTGCCGTCCACAGGTACAATTCTGTATAGGTACAAACTGGTAGTTGTACCTATGGACAAAATGGGCATTTTTTAAAATATGCTTAGATCTCTATTGTTTTAGTAGATAATTAAAAACAAAGCGGTGATTATGAAATACTGTTTAATTAAGATACTAAAACAATAAATAGTTTAACAAAATTATTGACAGATTTTTTTTTAATATATAAAATAGTCTAAAAATTGGAAAGTGTCCACAGGTAGAACAGATGCCCCTAGGTATTTCTCATTTCTAAATAGCAAATATTGTCTGTGATTTTCCATTCTACTCGTAGGTAAAATGTATTACTAAACCAATCTTACTCATACTAAATGTGTAGATTAACGAGGATATTTAGATGTGAGTAAGTCTTTCAGTCACGCGTGGACGACGGTTAACAATTGTATAATATAACTTATAAGGAATAAAGAAAAAAACATAGTGTTTGCTGCCCCATAAAATAATTAAGAAATACGCTGTTATTTATTTCATTTAGTTCAAAAATAACATAAATATTATGAGGACGAATATCTTCATAACCTTATAGAATAACACGCCATAATACAATTCCGTGAGGACAAAGCAAACTACGCGTTCAGGAACGTGCAAAGAATGGCGAGCGCTTGACGCGTCATGAAAACGTCGGAGGCGTCATGAATAGGCAAGAGGCGTAGGTATTCTCTGAAAGCGTCGTTACTCACTTTCCTGATATCGCCTGACCATCATATCTTGACCCCCGATCTCGTGGACATTTGATTATCCTGCGTTAGGTTAAGTGACTACCTTGCCTTGGTTAAGCTGAGTCACTCGGTTCAGTTAGAGTAGCCAGTTCCATTTCATCGACGTTTAGACGAGTTATCTAAGAGCATTCGTTCCTTATGATAATTAATTTAGGTATTTATTTAAATACTAATTACAATAATAAGGTACAAATGATTCTGTCAAGACGACAAAGTGAAAATCATTATTAAATTTGAAATGGTTGTAAATTAAGTACTGTTAATTAAGGTTTTCCTAACTTACTTTGATTGCAAAGTGTTCTTGGTGTAGTTATTAATTAGCAAAATGGCCACTTGATTATTTAACATTAAACGCATACCCAGTGTCATGGTGTTCATTTGAACTTATCGGGTAATTAGCTTATCAGTAAGTACATATAAATAGTTTTTACTAAATTATTTAGAAAATATAAAATTTCAAAATTTACATTAATTGTAGAAATGTGACGGTTATTTACACGGAATAACAAACTATAATATAGGTAGGTACTAATACTTGTTATTCCATGGTTATTTGAGACGTTGCCAGCTAGGCAGAATCCTTCAAAACGAATGCTATTGGGAATAACACCCAAGCGTGGATCTATGCCGAGCCGCCCAGCGCGGCCGTTGATTTGATCAAATATTTGATTCGGTAAGATATTCCGGGGAATTGCGTTGAAATGTGGGGCGTCAATCGAGTTAGTTAGCTTTTTGTTGGGTGTCGTATGTAGTTTTTAATGGATTTGTCACACTCCTTGGGGCCCTATTTAGGTACTTGGCGAAACCTAGGTATAGGTTGTTTTTAATTCGGCCACCATTTCTGTCAAGTAACAAAGAGCTATCTAAACATTAATAATACGATAACATCAAACGCATACGGTTGTGGTCTACTAGGTAAAGTCGAGTTCAAAAACATGCACAGGTACACTTTAGTACGCTGTCTATTTAACGTCATGTTTAAACTGTCATATGAAATTGTCACAGCTATTAAAGTGACAAGGTACTAAACTGTATAGATATTTTTGAACTCGACTGTAGGTACACAAATAGATATTTAGCTGGCGTTGTGTTGTGATGTCGTGGGGTGCGGAAGGCCCCTGCCAACGTCAGTGCTGTTGTATAATAAAGAAATATTTGTATCTATACTTTGACTAAAATATAAGTTGGTTAATAAATAAATACTTCAATAATACGATTAATTTTGTTATACCGACATTATTTGACTCTGGGGTCATTTATTAAATATACTTACCTAATAGATTTATAGGTTTAATGCATTTATTATATGTATTGTTGAATTCAGAGTTTATACTAGTTATATCAAACATATGTGTCCCATTTAAAAGAAACTGCGTAGAATAGGTGTATCTTATTATGCAGTGTAGATATCTACCTATGCCAACGAAACTCGTAGGTCGCGATAGAAACTGCTGACGACGAAGAATTTGTAAAATAGGCACTTTTCTTATATATTGCGTCGCGCTGAAGCGATGGGTACCTACTCTGCCCTGCTAACACAAAGGGCAGTATCTCAAACAAAACTCCTGTAGCAAATGCAACCTTATTGCCAGCAGGATAGGATTGAGTCTGTTTTTGCCATAGAATTTGAGATACTGCTTTTTCTGTTAGCAGGGCAGCTGACGCCCAACTTCGCTTTGTTGCTTGACAATAAGGAAAACACAAGGCTTTTTTTCAATGGCGGCATGACAGGAAGGTTTATTTTGCTCTAAGTTGGTGAATGAAGAAAGCGTTTTTTTATCCTGTTTGGTAATCGAAAACACCCTATATTTGCGTCGGTATACAAATAAAGTGACCCCAGACTCATAAACTATTGAGGAGCCAATCTACTCTATACATACCTATGTTGTTTACTCGTATGTAACCAGCCAATTTTAGGGAGTAATAGCAGGAAAGAGGGGGACCTTTGTCCAGCAGAGGGACATTAATAAGGGCTAAAAACCAGTGCAGTGTCTCCAAAGTCATAAGGGTGGAGAAGGCTCGTAATTGCGTGAGCTATTTATACCCTAGTACATGTAAAGTGAGGAACGGATCTAAGATTTCAAATAGGGAGGGCGTAAAATCCTCCAAGCAAAGCCCGTTAGGACTTCGACACATTTTTTCACATTTTCAGATCGAACTTTTTATCTACTAGTAAGTAAGAATGAAGCTAGCAATAATGTTGGCATATAGTGCGCTGACTTTATAAAGAAAGACAAGTTTGTGAATAAATCTGTAAAATCGGGTGCAGGTAGTTACTTACCAATCCAATCAAACCGTTGTTTATCCTGCGTCGCCCGCAAACAGGAGGTGTTACGCCCCGAGATACCTATCGGATTAATAAAACATAAGTACACATTCAAATTACGTACTATGCAACGTTAAATGTTTTTTTTTAACGGAAATAAGAGCGTTTTTAGCTAGGCATGTGTTTTAGTTGACATAGGCCTACTTTAAAAGTAGGTTAAGTGTTTTCAATAAACGACAGCGCTTCCCTTTAATCCCACTATGTAGTAGATCGTAATAAATAAATAAAAATACGTAACTTAATAAATACCACGGGACAATGTCACACAAATTGTTCTAGTCCCAATCTAAGCTCCAGGCTTGTACTATGGGTACGAGTATAAACTTACTTACATAAAAACAAACATACTTAAATGCATAGAAAACATCGTGTTGTCAATGTGGGAAACTTTTCTCAATTGTATTTAGGCACTGGCCCCACCGCCGGCGAGGAAGCGATAAAGCTATCGACTATTTTCTAGCTCAAGAAACGAACAGAACGTTGTCGGCGGTGGGACAAGTGCCTTATTTTACAATTACCACTCAGGATCCCTTACAATAACATATAGACGGTCTATACACGCTCTGCTTTAACCATCCAAGCAATAAGTACGTGACCGGACATGCATGTACCTAGCATACTGCGTCGAAACCGGACCAAAACCGAACCACTTCATTACGACAAAGTTCAGGTTCGATTTAAATACCTGGTTTCGGTCCGGTTTCGTGGCCAGTGTCCATCAGTCGTCAAAGGCTCTACGATATTAACTTTAAAACTTCTTTTATTAAACGCGCCTGAACCGTTTTTCGCTTCGTGACCCTCAGGGTGCGAGGCGCGGGTCGGCTGCGGTCGCAGTAACTTAGCGCCGCTTTAATTATCAACAGCGCTGCGGTTGTGTTTTACAACTATTCATTTAACTTGCGACGTTAACATTGTTTTACTAAAGTAAAACATTTATAAAACACCTTACAAAATAAAATATCATTAGGGTCCCGTACCCAAAGGGTAAAAACGGCCTCTGTTACTAAGACTCCGCCGACGACTAAGTCTGTTTGTCACTAGGCTGTATCTCATGAACCGCGATAGCTAGAAAGTTGAAATTTTCACAGATGATGTATTTCTGTTGCCACTATAACAACAAAGTAAAACCGAATAAAATAATTATTTTATGGTCGCTTCGTTAGTTAGTACTTCTAAAATTCAATTAGGTAACTGATATGAAAAATGTAAACTATTGGTGTTTAGTCACAACGGTAACGGTAGATGGTAAAGCATCGTTTAGCCAAAACAATCTTCAATAGGTACTTACTACCTATTTTTCAATCACTGTTAAACTTTCTATGTCTATCAAAACAGTATACCTACGTATATTTGCGCCGTTTTATCTCGAACTCACCCTCGTAGAAACAAAGGATAATCAATCGACCCAATAACAAGACCACAGCAATTAGCGCGGAGGGTAGACGATTAATTCCCCGATACAAGCGCCGAACGATTAGAGACAACGGGGAATCGTCGCCGCGGGCTCCTTCGGAACAATAGCTAAAACTTAAAGGATTTCTGACACTTTTAGTTTAAAGTAACATTTTTTTTTAAAGGGTAGGATCCTTTGGTGTCACTTGTTCTCGAACTAGATCTAGTGACTATGGTACGTCTGACGGTCCCCCCTATCCTTGTGTCCTTTGCAAATAACATAATATCAAATCATTGAAATAACTTTAATAAAATTGAAAAACTACAGAAGATCTGGTATATTTTGAAATACGTTAAATTATTAAAATTCGTTTTATAAATAGCCACTTTGTGAAACGAATCTCAATTCAGATGAAACGAGTAACAACTACAAATTCGTCAAGATGTTCAAACCGCGTTGTTAAGAGCCACCAGACCAACAATTCTCGTGCTAGTGCATATTAATTTTGACGTAATACAATACCCACGAGTACCTATGTCTCATGACTTCATATCGAGTGATACAGAATTAGTGAAAACGTGTCGGTAATCGTTTCGAGACTTTCAACGAGTTTAGTTATATTTATGAGAAAACAAAAATATACAGTAATTGTAAGTTTTGTACAAAACTTAAAATCTCCTCTATATTTTTCCTATTGCGTCACTGGATTGTTATACGTTATAGAATAATAATGATTAAGGCATTTGGCTTGTCGTTTGTCGCAGTGTCGTGTCCGGCGCCGCTCAAGAACCGCGACTTCGTGCTGCAGCGCTCCTGGCTGGACACCGGCGATGAGAAGCTGATTCTCAACCACTCTGTCTACCACAAGGATTACCCGCCGCGCAAGGGGTTCGTCAGGTCAGTAGGGTTGCTTTTAAACCACAGCCAGATGTTACCAAGTGGTGCTTACTGTGCTTAGTCGCGAAAGATCAGGTAAAGGCATTTTCACTCCCGTAAAACGCCGACGGCGAGTTGACACGTTACGTAAACGTCAGCGCAACGCTATGGCCAGTGTAAACTTTTTTTTCAGTTGCAGTAGTGTGCGAAGGTGATCACCGTAAACCCTTATTAACCCTGTCACCTCCTAGGGGCCTACAGCTTATGCGTGATAAACTACTAATTTGAATTTATCATATAAAAAGAAAATAAAGTGACAGAACAGTTGCTTCAATTTAAGATAATATAGCTGTAGCTAGGCCTTATTTATGGTTACCAGCTGGGTAACCTACAGTATAAGGATAACCGTGTTGTGATATGCCAAAAAGTGTTAAAGACACTTTTATATGAATCATGACTCTAAGCTAGTTTGCCTTAGCCGCAATATTCACTAGAGTTGTCAAATAAAATATATTTATTATTTATTTTCTATCTTTATTAATTTATTTTTATTTATTTATTAAAAAGTATTTTAAATGCTACAGTCATAAGTGACAAGAATACAAATTATCTGTCTAAATGTCAATTACGTGTCTAGTTGTCACTATATTCTTAAATTCTTAAACTTATAGTGGAGATTCCGGTAACCTTCGGGGAGGGAAGATGGCCGATTGAAAAATGCCCGGCTTTTGCTTTTGATTTATTCTGTTTACTGTTTTACTCTACTCACTTGACATTGGCGAAATCACTGTGTGGACCGCCATTAATTAAAAAGAAGAAGAAGAAACTTATAGTGTTACAAATTAATCCTTGTAGATAGTCTATGTAGATTTAGAGATATTCACATGCTTTTGCATTCGGATACCAGTAATTTTTTGTTTTGCCTTTTTCACTCATTACTTACTTGTATTTTTTTAATGGTTTCCTATTTTTGCTGTAATATATTCTTAAATGGTATTGTATAATATTGCGCGTTTCTCGACACCACTCTAGTAACGTCATTATTTCCTATTTTTGATTTACAAGTGAAAGAAATTGTACCGAAGTAAGTAAATTTTTACGGCTATAGGAGCGGGGTTATTGTGACTTAACATGCAGTTCAGTTTACACTGAGAGAAAAGGACAGAACTATAGAACTGCTATAGCTCTATCATAATAACCCCCCAGATCTCGGTTCTTTGTTTTCAGTCTATTTAGGCCTTCATGTTTGTTAGAGATGCTTTCGATTAGTGAACTTAGCAATAGGTAGCATGATTTTTTACTGCGTAATCATCACGTTTCGAGAAGAAATTATTAAATTATTACGAAGGCTAAAAATTGTAGCCCTTTTGTTTTCAAAATCAAGCAAACTCAACTTTTTTGCGCCGTGATTGTAAATTATATAATTGGCACACGAAATTAGTAACCGTCGTTTCTTCTACCTAACAAACCGAAAATACTTTGCCTCAGCGTTTTCAAGTTAAGTTATATTACTTAAGTATAACGTCTACGATCTTAATGAGTACTCCGCTCTTATAAAACATACTTGTATTATGTATTTTGTCGTTGTTAACAATATAAAGTAAAAACCTACAAAGTATCCAAGTAGTTGATATTTCATATCAACTCAAATAATTTGTTTGATATTCAAAAACCGGCATCATAATTCCATGTCTTTACTTTTGAAACCAAGCCGATCAGTTTTTGATGGAAGTAGAAGCCCAAACAAAATAAATTTATTCAAATATGTAACAAAGCCATTTTTGGATGAGTTGTGTGGGTGTTACCTCTGTTTCGCCGGGAGGTGATGAATGAAACCGAATTATAACTTGGAATTGCGTGTGTATTTGTAAGGGTTTTGTGACTTGCAAGCTTTCAGGGGAAATTCCGCACCCTACTGATAATTTCGCATATCTAGATGGCGACGTTAAAACTCAAAGTAAGCAACATGATTCCTTTAACCAGCCTCAGTGGTGAAAGTGGCTATAAAAGGTTTATTTAATATCTAAAAGCGGTTAGAAACAAAGAAAGAGATAAAGAAAAACATTTATTCGCGACAAATAACAGAGGCCAGAGAAATACGCATAATAGTCACGAAATGGTGGTCTTAAACGTCAGCGCTGGTCTTCCGTTGGAACCATTTAGGCTAACTTTACTTAGTATAGGTTTGACCATATCTTTGACTAGATTTGTCATAAAAATATTCATAACACAACTAAATAGGTCAAATTTTCTTTTAGCATTATAAACCTTCCAAAAACTGATAGCCTTTTATGTTCTGAAGAGGCAACTATGAACTGGAATGCGGAATGAATTAGGCCTTCCATAAGTTCGGCTGAACATCTAATACAGGATGCGAGAAAGTGCTGGATAATATGCAGGTAACGCAGGACCGATCACAAACAAAAACTATTTCCGAAAGAAGATGTAAGCCTAGTAGAGAAAGACGTGTTTCAACTAACATAGTGCTCGTGATGAATGTAATTTTGCATTTCATTAAAACTAAAACCTCTGCACCCCGAGCACGATCTATTACCTTTTATCGAATAAGTAATGTTAACGTATCGTCATCGAGAATTTGGTAGCACGTTGACCTTCGTATCGTCATTGAGTATTGTAAAATAATGTAAAATAAAAACGTACTTAAGTCTATTTAAGGGATTCGTGCTATGATTGGTTCAGAAAAGACAAATGTGACGTATGTGTATTTGTGCTCGAGCTACTGTCTCAATTTTATTTCGGATGCTTACGTATCATATAATCGATATTTAAGTAGAAGCTTTCGCTTATGAATGTTTGAATTCAACATTACGTCAACCTTCTATTATCGTTATAAGCAATTACTAAGCCCAGCAGCGGTTACTAGCGGCACCTAAATTAAATTTCTGAGCCTCGAGTGCAAGTTGCTGTTCACGCGGCAACCCGTCTCGAAAGCGTTTCCGTCTATGTTATTTATACGACAAACGGAAACGCGTTCGAAACGCTTTTTGCATTAGCAACTTACACTTAGCAATCTGAGCATAAAATGTAACTAACTATGCAAAGTTTGGTGATGGCTAAAGATTTTATAGGTTAATTTTTGCAGGGTCGCACACATCGCCAAAGAACTGGCTTTATAAAAGGGATACCAACGTACCAAAAAGCTTAAAAACCTTGATAGCGACATCAGATTGTACGAGTAACAGTTGTTTAATTCTGCACAGTTGTCTACTAACAATTATTCTATGAATGGGATTCATTTGCTGGGATTCAGAAACCATTAACACGCTCGCTACCGTCAACTAGAAATGTACGAAGGTACATAATAATATGTAATTTTGAGGAATCCGGCTCATGGCTGGCCCTAAATTTAGGCATCTGTGAAATTTCAGCAGGTCCGAAGTACCTAATCTCTTTTCCACTCGAGGCTTCGACGGTCATTAGTTTATTTGCGCGGCACTCCGATAAGATAGCGTGTGCGTCAATCCGTGGCGACCTCGGCCTCACTAAAAGGGAATTGCTAGAAAGATTCGATGATACCATATTATGTTGTTACGATGTTTGACGTCGTTCTCAATCAATTCTCGCATTGGGGCAGTCTATCTCAGTCCTCGGGGTTGGCAACCGATTTTGTAATTGCAAATACATGGGTTTCAGAATCTGACCAATTTGGGTCAGTGGTACATTCGTGACACATTGCCTTCATGGTCAATGATGCGTGTTTTGTTATGACAATATTTTTGCCTTTTAAGTTTTTAAACTAAAAGACTTTAATAGGCCGAAGTTGTAAATAAATCAGTTTCCTAAATTGGTATATTTATATTTTTTCATAAAACGTCCGTAATATTTTTAACTGATACTGATTTAGATTAGTAGTCCGTTCCTGGTTAGTCTATAAGAAATATCCTCTCAGATCATTTTCTATGATCTGAGAATATCCTATTGTTACTGGCTTGCTTGCTACTGGTCTGACGTGGAAGTGAGTAAAAAAGGTAGAGACAAAAGATTACAGAAGCGCGCTCCCTGATTTAACGACTATTCCAAATACGACTTTTTGACTCGCAATATTCAATTTTTTTTTGGCTAAGCCCCCTAACGATAGAATAGGCTGTCATCTTTTACATTGCCATCTCTGAAAGAAAAGCCATCACTTAACAAAATAAATCAATAAATATCACGGGACAATGTCACACAAATTGACTTTGTCCCAAACTCAGCTCTAGGCTTGTACTATGGGTACTAGACAACGATAAACATACTTATACATATAGTAAAAAATTCCAAGACTCAGGAACAAATACTAGCGCTCACCACACAAATATCTGCCCTTAGCGGGATTTGAATCCGAAACTGCTAACGCTAACTGAAAGGCTAACGTGCCGTCACGTCAATAGTTATTTGTGCAACAAGAGAGCAAAGTTGATTTTTGCTGCGAGTGTTGATTTTGAATCCCGAGCAAGCGAAGGATTCTAGAATTGAATCACGAGCGTAGCGAGTGATTCTAGGTTAGAATCCTGAGTGCAGCGAGGGATTCAAAGACACGAGACGCAAATATCTTTGGCCTTGTGTTGCACATACAATTTTTCACCTTAACAGCGAGAAAATATAACACATATCATAAACCATATGCATTCAAAAACCGCAAATTACCTACGACTAGCATAAAGATAAACTGTTTTGTTAGAACACATTTCTTATTCGTGAAAATGTTATTATTGCTTAATAATGACATCAAATTCGATATCAATATTCAAATTTCGAACATCTTTGAAAAACAAATCAATTTTATTTGATCTCGATTCTAATATCACTCGAGATGACATCTTATTCGAAATAAAATGTCAATTGCATACAATTTTGAGAAATCTCGCTTGTTACTTGATATCGAAAGATATGATAGTAGAGGCTGACTCTAGTTTGTCTCTGAGTTAATAAAAACTACGGGTGTCGCCATTTTTGACGTTATATATGTATGTATGTAGATTGTAACTGTACATAATTAGGCATTAAAACACTCGTGTGATGTTATTACGTAACAGTCACATAAACTACCATAAGGTAAAAAAAAACAACATGGTAAAAATAAAACGACATCCCTCCGCCGCCCGTGCGCCGCACTACGGCCACGGAACAAAAATTAAAAAGTTACTTTGTCTCACGCTCGCAGCAAAATCGAATTTTGCTCACTGTTTTTAAACAGCAAAAAGTATATTTATAACCAATATAATAACTGTATTTAGATTGAATATTGCGGGATCGGCCGTAAATCAACCATTGTCTCTTACATAACAAAGCGGTGCTCCCTTTTGTTAGCCGGACAAAAAGAGAGAGCACCTCTTATTTAAAGTCGTATTGTTGCCATTACTTATTTTAAACTTACGTTGCGTTTTGAATTTAATATAAAAAAAAAACTAAATAAACCAAAGAGGTGGTAAATCAACTAGTAATTAAATAAAATAAATAAATAAATAAAATACCAGGGGACAATCTCACACAAATTGACCTAGTCCCAAACTAAGCTCTAGGCTTGTACTATGGGTACTAGACAACGATAAACATACTTAAATAGAGAAATACGTACATAAATACATAGAAAACATCCAAGACTCAGGAACAAATATTCGCGCTCATCACACAAATATCTGCCCTTACCGGGATTTGAACCCAGGACCGCAGGCTTCGGAGGCAGGTTTGCTCCCAACTATGCCAACGTGTCGTCAACCTACCAATCAATCAATTCTTACCTATATTCTCTTTATTTTACACAATACATATGAATCTACAAGAAAACGACAAGCTGCAAAATGATTTATGAAGAAAAACAACGGACAGGCTTAATAATTATCGCTAAATTTAGATGGTTTCCAGACAACTTCGCAGTAAAAGCGTTGACAAAGCTATGAAAGCTGTCAAGTACCGTAGCCTTACGGATTTAAAGGAGGCACTTACCGTTAAAATTGAAGGAAATCTAATGAAAGGAATTGAGGCGAGTTTTGAAGGTTCCAGCAAAAATTTCGAGATCGCTGTATAATTGACCTACTAGTAAGTATAAGCGTTAAAAACGATTATTTTTATTTTATCTGACTCCTCAGACTTTTGTTAACAATAAGTACCTAATAACAATAGGGACACCGAAACAATGGATCTATATTTTATATCAATGATCGACGCTATATACCTTAAAAAAAAATCATAAATCTTCATATAAATAAAAATTACTTGTCACGTTGTTTGTCCGCGATGGACTCCTAAACTACTGAACCGATTTGAAATTTGATTTGCACACTGTGTGCAAATCGACCTAACTTAAAAGATAGGATAGCTTACATTTCAATTTATAGTCGCAATATTATTTTATTGCAAATTATTTGTCTATTACTTGACAGTCATAATTATCTGTTAGCTCCAAAGGATTCTAACAGATGGCGATATCGGTTGACTGGATTGAGTAAATATTCAATAGATGGCGCTATATCTGTTAGCTCCAAAGGATTCTAACAGATGGCGATAACTGTTGACTGGATTGAGTAAATATTCAATAGATGGCGCTATGTTAAAAATACAAACGTTTCATATAAGCTACAATTCAATAGCATTACCACCACGTGTTACTGAGGTTACGGTATAACCTAAATTTAATTTGGAATAAACGAAATAGGTACAGTGAAATTCAATTGTTCTCGATTTTTCAATTTTTGGTGTAAGCATAGCCGGCCACGTGTTACTTAGACTGAAGTATAAATTAAATTCACATTGTAGTGAAGATAATACAGTGAAATTATTTTTACTTTTTAATTATAAGTGCTTGATTGTTTAAAACTCTTTAATTAAAAATTCCTATGCATCAAATCACACTGTATGATATTATTTTGATGGTCGAGGTACTAAGGCTTCAGGATATAAATGAATCTGGTTATCTATCTATTTATTATCCGCTTGCTTCTCATGTTATTAATTAATTATATTGTTAATAGTTAATCGATATACAAAAAATATTTACCATTTTGCAGATAATTTAACGGGGATTAATAATATTATAAAGAGGTAAAGTTTGTGACTTTGCGAGGTGGTTGGGGGTAATCTCTGGATCTACTGGACTGATTTTGAAAAATCTTTTACAAATAGAAAGCCACGTTATTTGTGAGTGGCTACGTTTTACTTTTGTACGCGGACGAAGTTGCGGGCAACAGCTATATAATATAATTAAAATAGCAATAGCATTAAAGTTAATATCATACACACACACACACACACACAAAACACACACACACACACCACAGAAAATCAGCGTCGTATTCCCAATAGGTGGTACGACACATAGCTGAGTGGATACCTATTTCGCAGCACTGTCATTGAACTGTTATTTCTTCTTTTTAGATTTAAGAATTTAATTATATTGTACGCAATGTAAAGATACCTGTCTATGTAAAAATCGAAATAAATATTTTCTATTCTATTCTTTCTATATTACGTGCCGCATTATTTCGACCGTATCGTATCGTCCTACTCACCATAAGGTGAGCTATACATATATTATACCTACTTGTTAGCATTTTCCATGCCATATTTAAAACAAAAACAAACATGTCGTACCATGCTCAATGTAGGTTTCCGACGCCGTTTCTACAAACCCGATACACTATCTCGAGAAACAACAAATATGATTTAATTTTCTGATTAAAGTTATTTGATGATAATTTTTCGCCTGTATCTCAAAACCAATAAAGTGAATTAACTAATTGAAATTAATAAATATGCCAAATAACAGCTTAGTATCAAGAGTTTCTGAGTTAAACCGAGTACAGACAAACATGGCAAAACTACATATCGCACTGCTAGATCAAAACAGTATCAACTCAAAAAAACTGGTAAATTTGTTTCAAGTCCAAACACATTGGTATTAAAGTTGATTTAAAAATACAGTTTTATTTTTTAGTGAGCCTGTTATTGTGTAATAAAATAAAAATAAATAAGGTTCCTTGTCGACTACGGAATCCTTAAAAACCGGGCAAGAGCATGTCGGACCATGCTCAGTGGTTAGAGTTCCGAAGCCGTTAAGTACTACAAACATAAAACCGGGCAAGAGCATGCCGGACCATGCCCAGTGTAGGGTTCCGAAGCCGTTAAGTACTTACTACAAACATAAAAATCAACAATTAATAATAAATTTTCTATTTAAAGTCATTTGGTGCCATCTCAGATGATTTTAGTAGGTATAAACACTTTAATCGCCTGTATCTCAAGAACCAATGATGTCTCCTTAGTCGTGATAATTTTTCCTTTTAAATTCGTTATATGCGCTTTCATTTAAGATTTTTTTCAGAATTTTATTATCTGTAGTTTTGAATGGGGTGGGGACACTAGACTCTAAAAAATAATAGCACTTTAAAGCTTAATATTCCATAAACGAATCGCTTAATTTTAAAAATTGTTTTTATTCACCCACAAAATTTGAAAAGACCTATCCAACGACACCCTACAATAAGGGGTAGACGAGAAAAAAAATACAATCCCCACGTTACGTGTAGGGTGTTTACCATAATATATTTTGTAACATTTTATTTTATCACTTTGTTGGCGTGACTAACATATACTCGGATATTCATGCCAAATTACAGCTTTCTAGTACTAAGAGTCTCTGAGCTAGTCTGCGGATGGACGAACGGGCATGGCGAAACTATAAGGGTTCCTAGTTTGACTACGGAACCCTAAAAGTGACAATACCTACCCGTGGGGCGCCCTAGGAACATTGGCGTGTTAGGCGATTACTAATATACGCTATTGTGTAGTCATCGCACAAAGGTGATTTAGGTCAGGTGTGGCCCGCCCGCCCCGGTGGTAAAGTACTCTGCAATGCCACAGACAGACAATAAGGGCGAACTTATATACCTCTCTTGGTCTGAGGTTATAAAAGTGGGATTTGCTCGAAAAGCTACAATCTAATTGTCATGGGTTTGTATGTATGTATGTCCGTTCTATTGTGACCTCCTGTAACCTACACGGCTTGACCGATTTTGAGTAAGGTGTCATTGATTTACTTCATCTTAATATCGCGAGTGTCATCGGGTAATTAAAAAAAACAATACGACGGATAAAAAAAAAACTGTAAATGGTAGGTAGCTAACATATATTGACGATATAATCAAAACATGCAGTAGGGTTTTTAAAACTTGCTTTTTGTTAGACTTGTTTAAAGCTGAAGATGTTCGAGTCAGAACTCAGAAGTAATTTTACCGCGTGTATCAATTAATTAAAACAAGCAGTGATATTTTTCGCTCATAGTTAGAGTATTTTATCTCAAATTATCTTAAAATTGCGATGATAACGGCGGTCGATCAAGACGTTTAGTTTAATGACAGAGTAAATTTTTAGACATCATTTAATTATAAAATCTCCTGAATAACAGATATCAAAGTGAAAGTTATAACAGCGCCTAGATAAGAAGTTCCTGAGAGCTGTCATCCTCGTTCAATAGCAAGTCAGCGACTTTGTCCGAGCAGAAGTTGTAAATCGCTATAACCTCATTTTTATCTTTCGTCAGAATGGCCAGTTTTTTAATGAGTTAATGTTAACTTTGACGTGTCTTAAGACATTCATCTTGCTTAAGATAGGTAAGGAGTTTAGCGCGGCTACAGGCCAAGTTCTGATCTTGAGCGATCCAGTGGCTCACTTCTGGTTTTGTTCCAGGGCCCAGTCGTTACTCACTGGGTTCGTAGTGCGCACACGCAGCGGCAGCGGCAGCTGGCTCGGCTACGTGTCGCGCTCCGACCCGCGCGGCGCGCTACCTGCCTGGCTTGTCAACAGGTAAACATCATTCTTCATTACATTACATTAGCACGGGTGTTTTTTATGGTTTGAACAAAGCAAGCAAGCACACTGGCCAAGTGATGTTAAGTAGGATCTGAGACAAACATTTGCAGTTTTAAGGTTACTTGTACAATCTCAGGGCTGCAATCTTACTGCCAATGTGTTGCTAATCCTGAGAAGTAAGATGGAATGCTTCTTAGCTAGCCAATTCGCCGGTTGTCTCAACCCTACACCGACCACGACAATGAGAACCTTGTTGCTTGGCGGTAGGTAAGAATGGTGGTAGCGATCCGGACTCACTAGGGTACTAAAGTTACCGACGAACTTCTTGAACATAGAGTTTTGTAGTAGGGGAAGGTTAGCGCATATAAATCGAGTTCAATTTACTCTGAAAAGTCAAGGTCACATGTTCAAGAAGTTTGCTGGCAACTGTATAAGGGGTGATTTTTGGGGCGGTGGTGGTAATAATATATACTGTGAAGTAATGACCTGATGTTAAAAATATGATTACGAGAAAGAAGGAAGGTGGTCTCAAACAAAATGGAATGTAGGTTCAGCTTGTGTCGGCAATACTGACTAACCAATGCTAACCACTTTCGTATGCCAAAGTTTTTTTAGCTCTTGCGCCGGACTACGTAACTTATTGTTTTTGTTAATTTTTGTCCAGCATTACTTGAGCCTAGAGAAAAACTACGACTATAGATAGGTACGGTCTATTCAACGGTTAAACATTTTGCTTTATGTTTGAGTAAGGCGGGTAGTTCTAAAATTATTTATTCTATTGATAGAAACAAAAGTCGAAAATCATATTATTCATTCAGCCAGGGACCATGCATAAATGAATGCATTCATGTCTGTAGACTCAGAGTTAAGAAACTGAATTAATGATTGATTTTAACTTTATTCTAAAGCCTAGAAATCGGAATGAAAACAATCTTAGGCTTAATTAAACCGTCAAAGGCATTATCGAGGGAAAAAAACCTTAAGAACCGCGCGGAGTCGATCAATCCTCTCAGTATTGGAACCCAGGTTGGACAGCCTATTCGTTTTATGTAAACCGCAACATTGCTAAATGTTTTAACTACACTTAGGTAGGTACTTATTTTGCCAAACGATAGCGGAAAGAGAGTATTTCGATTATTCTGTAGATTCCTTTTTTTGCGTAAGTTTGAGGTAAGTACGAAACTGTTTAATCGTTAATTAAACTAATTTATATTTATCACGATTTAAATGGAAAGCATCCTGTTTTTTGAAAATGGAAGTTCAGTGTATTGATTTTTTGTTTGATTAGACCCTGAACATTCACGAAAAAATTGAAAAATTGGTACTTTACTTAAAAATAGGTAACGTATTATTATTATTAGTACTTATAATTAAAATCTGTAACCCTTACCATGAGTCATAGTTACGATACTCGCTAGAGATTCTAATGCTCTGTCCCTCTCACTCTGCTATAATACTGTGAGGGACAGTGCATTTGACTCGCTAGCGAGTACGGCTTATTACCTACCTACTTCACCTACTGAAGTTCTTTTACGCATTACCTTGCAAGCTGCCATTAACGGTTAGTGTTAATACGCGCATTCTTTTCTTCAAACGAAGGTCAGTGATTAGGATTCGGAGTACCTAGATAATATAGATATATTTTGTTTTTATTCTATGGTTATTTTTTTGTTTTTATAGTCTTTTTGGTTAGTTTTTGTTTTTTGGGTGCTCTAAATAAATTTGTACACCTGTTTACTCGATGCACAACCTTTCACTTCTCTCAATCTCTCAAGGGTTAGCTGGAAGAGATCCCTTAAAGGGATAAGTTCGCCTTTGTACATCTTTTTATTTTTATTTTTTGTATTGTTTTGGTTTTTCTTTTGTACAATAAAGTGTTTACATACATACATACATACATACATAATAATAGTAGATATTCGATTGTTAACGTAATGGACCATTTCTATTTATTTGTAGATATTTTAAATTTGAAGCTCTGAACGCATCACAATATACATAATTTTGTTTGTTTAATAATAGATTTCTATTAAAAAGAGAATAATAAAACAGATTTTTATCAGTAAAGTAAATGAGTGGTACTATCTAAGCTGACTCACTCAATCGGAATCACTTTTCCTTAAACACTTAGTACCTATACCTACTCCATATCGGTGAGATATTCGAATTGATTTTCTCTTGCCAACATTATTCTGAATAATGCTTACCTACTGGACACTGTTAGTTACTATCATTAAATTTATTACAAGTTTCATTTATCAAAATATATAGATTAGCACGGTTACGTTTTGCCTTTGCATTATTTTATTTAAAATTGCCTCCAGCTTAGATATTTGTCATTCTGCAGGGAAAAGGCATAATCCCTGGGGCGAAAACTCGATCCCCAATTAGTGGATTGTCAATCTACAATACGAATGAATGGATTCGGGAACGTTTCTTATACTGAAAATCAGTATCGAGTTTGATTTAAACAAGAGTTTTAGAGGAATTATATGATAGGTAGGTACCGAAATCAAATGGCTTGGCTACATTATTTAAAATTGTAGGTATTATTGGAACACTTTTAATTTTATAAACCTTCGCCAAACTAAAAATGTTTAGAGTTGCCGCACATTTTAGGCGACGCCACTTGTGGCTGCCACAAGCTGAGGACGAGATTTTTCATATTTTTTTATGGCATTCAGCGCAAATCAAGCGTTCGAGTGGCCGCGTTTGGTCGCTCGCCTCGCGCGCAGGCCGGCCGGCGCGCACGCAGCCACCAGTGGCCGCGGTTACTTACGGTGACGGTTATTTTAGTACTATAATGAAAATACCTTTTGAATCGCTGCATTTAATGATGAAAACGGCATTGAAATAAAATCCGTTGCGTAGTTAAAAAGATCTAAGCGTAGCTTTATACAAAGGGGCAGACGGCGGGTTTTTTTTGTACTACACTTAGGGGCAGTGAAAATGGGTCACTTTCTATGGAAATTTAGTACTGTGACCCGTTTTCATTGTTCTTGACTATATGTTGAGAAGATATGCCAAACCAATTGTACATTATTGTTAACCTAAAGAATTATCGCTAAGGGGACCAAAAAGTTGAGCACGCTAACTCAAGCAATGAAATTTCTTTTTGAACTTTTCCGTTGTGTGACGAAAATTTACAATAATTATAAATATTTTTGTCGCACAACGGTACTTTTTTCGCCTTCGTTGTTTGTATGGTTAACTACGCTTAACAGAACTATGATTCAACTTTTTGCTCCTCACCCTTATACATTATTAGCTTTCGCGTGCAACTCCGTCGTATTGCCGTCGATGCGCAAAGAGCAGAGTGGCGGCACGTGTTGCGCATTGCGCCACGTTTCACAAGGTGTGCAGAGGCGTTTTTAGAATAGAACACCGCAACGTGCTGCCTTCGCTCTTTTCGTTTGCCAGTTTAGTGTTATTCCCTCAAGTACTATCATTTGGCCAGGGTGACCGCTCAGCTGGCGCCAAGGCTGGTGCAGCAGCTGCACGCGGCGGCGCGCCGGTACCCCGGGTGGAAGGCGCTCAACGACTACCCGCACCACAAGCCCTGGCGCCACCCCGAACAGGTCCCGGCCTACAGGATCTCCCTCGAAGATGTAAGTCTCTCAGGAAAACAATACGTCTAATCTCGCATTTCACAGTCGTATACCAACTTATCCCGTCTATAGGTTCCTGGCGACAGGGAAAACTAATTTCTAAGCGATCCCTTTCGATATTTTGTCTGGTCCTCGGTTAACTCGTCTGCGAATTATTATTCATAATCCATCGTCGAGGATATCGAACTGTTCTATAAAAATCAACACCTTGATCACTACAACAGATAGAAATAGGATATATTTAGAGAATATTACCAACACGACTTCTTATTCTTATTGTCACTGAATATGGGTTACAACAACACCCTAACCGCCGCCCGTCCTCAGAGACATTTTAGTTTAGAAACACTTAACTCGTTCCTTTTTCAAACTTGTGTATGCAAAATTTCTGCTACTAAGGAACGACATAATCGTCAATATTGAATCCATAGCCAATGCTGAGCAGTTGATATAATTCATTAATCGTTTGGGTTTCAGTGCATAGATCCCGACGCACCCCCAGCACCCGAGGAGCCTAAACCGGAGACTTCAAAAGCCAAACTAGAGGTGCCACACAAACCAATAGACAGCCAAAGCGTTGAAGACTTAGGAGACATATCATCAGAGTTCAGCGTAGAAGTAGAAGAAGAACCGGCGGATATGACGCAAGATCCAACAAAAAAACGAGGAAAGTTTTATAAGCTAGTGAAGTCGATGAAAAACAGAAGAAAGAGCGTTCAAGTAGCCAAGAGCGCTGACAATCTCCACGAAGGTAAACCCGAGGATAAAGAAAAGAAAAAGGGGTTTAAGTTCCATCGTAGGTTTAGTATTAGCAGAGGGAGGGAGGATTGAGCTTAATCGAGTTGTGAATTGTGGTGTTATGGCAAGGTAACCTTGATATCGAATGTTAGAGTCATAAACTACATTCTCAAATATAATATGAGGTTCACCTGAAAACCAAACTTGGGTACATAATGGTGAGTGAATCCATGCTCGAACTCCTTTATGTGAGAGTAAGAGTAGGTCTTGCAAATGGCCCGTTTCATCACCTTGAATATCACATGGATTGTTGCCCCTTTAAAGTCGGAAAGCCTAATTTTACATGATTAACAGAAATCATATAAAATGAGAGTATCTTTTCATTCTTGGCATTGTACAAAGGCGAGACTTTTAAGAGCTTATTTCATCAAAGTTTTAATAAGGATATGCCAAAATGTTGGAAGTCACTGGTGAACCAGGTTTGTTGATTACATGTTGAAATAGCTAGTCTTGTTCAATATAGGTTATATTGGTTAGAACTAACAAAGTAATGGTAAGTCCTTCGCTAGATGATAAATTGTATGAATATTATAATATAATACCAAAAATCTCTGTTTATAATAAAGAGTAGTTTTAATGCTTGTTGCATTGCATTATAAAGTTTATTTTGGTCTTCGCTAGTTATTATTCTATATTATATAAATAAAGCGTAATTTTGCATCAGGGCAACGTTACTAAATATCAATGTTTAATATCATTTTAAGTAGTACTTTACAAAGATTATCCACATTATCTTAGTCAAAAAGTTTAACATATTCAATAATATTGTTATGTTTTTGGAAATTATACCATAGTAAATAATTGATGATGATGATCTTTCCGACCGTTTTCGGCCATGGCGACCACTGTTGTAATAACAATAATTACGTACATAATACATCACACGCCTTCAGAGCGTAAAAAACTTGTTGATAATGAATAAATGAATGGTGTACTTAAAACCCACCGAATTTTCTATGCACATCAAATGACTTTAAGCCAGACTTAATTAAATAGGTAAACACAATTTATCAAACAACTTAGCATCGGTCAATTAGGAAAACAGCAAACAATAATTGAACATGTACCTACTATGTCGTAGCAACATATGTTGCAACTCAGAAACCAAAAGAATATCAATGGGAAGAGACACATTGCATTAGCAATGATAACATTCATTATTTTTTCTTTAGAGAAAAAAATATTTTGCAACGTTGAGCCCGTTGATGTCTTTTGGATCCTAAACCTTAAAGGCTTGCAATGAAAAAGAAAACATGTATTAAAAATCTGCAAAAATGAGTGTTGAATGACCAAAATAAATATAGTCGAAGCAAATTGTTGTAACTGCCATTTTTGCTTCGATCGCACATTATATAATCTCTTACACTTTCAAAACAAGCAAGTTGTTGTATCAAATTAATGGAAAGTCTTTGTGAAAGTATAATGATAGACATAGTTTTTCCGAAGGTACTAACAGTATAACTGGCCACTAGTGAGCCCTATTGTAAGGTGACATCATTCATAAATGGCCAGTTAAATTTGTTACTGTTAGTCCTAAGCCAGTCAGAACAAAACAAGAGTTACTTGTATTTATTTTTTATTAACTCAGTGAAATTAAACTAGCGTATTGGACAAAAAATATCTAAATCACTGATGTCGTACAAAAAGTTTAATGTCATACAAAAATCAGTGAGTACAAAAACTCTTCGCGCTCATGTAAAAAGGTAAACGTAGAATTGTGTGTGAACAATAGAATTTTTCAATGTCATCGAGAGGTTTCCATGAAACATAAAAAGTTACTTATAATAGTTTTTGTCTGTGATAATCTAGTCCTTTGTGAATATAAGATCAAGATCAAGGTCAGCCGAAGTACTTACATGTGTAGTGTTGGAAAAGAGTGATACCTACAATGTTTTCGTCTTGGAAAAAAACTACCGATAGTCGATCAAAACTCTGCCTCAGTTAAACAATAAATGTTGGTACTTATAAGAGTTAGCATTTTATATAAAATGATGTTAAGAATATGATGTAAGTTTTATGTCTTCACTATTTTCCTATAATTAAAAGTACTTACCTACATTCTTCCGAAGGGTGTCCCTTTGTTTTACAGAAATTAATTTCATAAAAAGCTATTTTTTGCTGAAAACTGAATGTTTTCAGATTATCTCAAGCATGAGATACTATATAGATAGGTTAGGTTAGACCTGTGACCACCAAAAAATAATCTGAAGACAGGAAGGTTACAGCAGAAATTGGCTTTCTATGAAATGAAAATTCTGCGAAGTGATACATTCTATGACATGAGTTTCTGTAAAACGGTGTATAACCTTTTCCAAGTTTAATATACATACATGAAGTGCTTTATCTGTTGACTAAATAGCTATGGCCTGTGCTGAAGGCACCGGAGGATTTGTTTGTAAAGGTAAGTGTGTCAATGTTAAGGTTTTGACAACAAACACACTGCCTCGCCTATTCCAGTGAACACCAGCCATCTTGTAAGCTGAACACGCGCTGCAGATTTATGACACTACGTGTGGAATGTTAAGTCAATACATTTACATAATGTGCCTTTATTTATCATACCGTCGTGCTATACCTATTTCTGAATAAAATAGAGTGATACTTATTACATAAAATTACTTTGTCTACAAATTAAGTCAGTATAACTTTTACGTTTAAATGGGCAGGTAACCATCATTTGTGACGACAGTTTTCGCTGCAAGTTCTGCTTCAGTGCTCAAGATTACTATTATGTTATGTTATTACTACTAGGTAGTGGCTACAATCATCCGGAATCTGTCGTGGTAGTTCTTACTTATTTAAATCTAAAATCAGCGTACATCACAAAACAGTGGCAAAGCCATTCATGCGTCACATCACATGTAGATTTGGTTGCCTGATTGACAGAGCCGAATGGTTTGTTTACATTAAATTAAGTCCTTATAAATTAAGTCAGGTGTTCTGAAATAGCTCTTTTATTTATTCGTTGTTTCCTCAACTTTATGACGAAACGTAAACAAACTTTTATCCTTTAATATTTTAATTTGCTGTCTTTGGTTTCATCCGGTGGGTACTAATGATATTATTTTATATAGAAGATACTTATAATATTACTAGCGACCCGCCAGCGGCTTCGCCCGCTGCAATTTTTTTTTTACATCGCTTAGGGGTATGAAAAATAGATGTTGGCCGATTCTCAGACCTACCCGATATACACACAAAATTTTATTAAAATCGGTCCAGCCGTTTCGGAGGAGTTCAATAACCTACAACGTGATACGAGAATTTTATATATAAGATTTGTGGCTACTACTTCAAAGAAAACTCTCTTTGCCTCAAATACCTATAACCTTAGAATGTTAAGCCGCTAGTAAAACGGGATAGGTTCACATACGAGTACACCTAAAAAATATGACTCCTGTATAATGTTTTGTCATTAAAGGATTTAAATATTAACCTAAGATTTCATTATTTTAAATGGTTGATTGTTAGTATTATTGTGGTGTAACACAATGATGGTTGGAAATGTATTTGTTTATAGTCATTGTTTTTTTTGTGTTGTATATTTAGCTATGTTACATTATGTTGACGATGCTATTAGCATACTTGGTAGTGAGCCTATGAAGCTAGTTGTTGCGCGAGGCTGCAGAAAGTTACTTCCCTTTGTCGGGACGTACGAGTATCTCGATACTTATACCCTGTATAAACACCTGAAAATCGGGTCATCTGGCAAAACTGGTTCTGAGTCATGTTTCTTTTTATATTTTTGTATGTATTTCTCTATATAAGTGTTTACCGTTGACTAGAGCATGTATTACTGAGTTCTAAGACTATATGTACCTAGGTATTGTACCTAAGTACATACCTATTTTTCTGTCTTCAGCTTATATTCTTCAATGGTAATAAACGAGATTATCGTTAACTTAATGAAGACCTACGTAATCATGTGCGTGTCATATTTTAAGAGCTCAATTTTGTGTAGTCGATATATCAAGTCATTTTTATGAAACAATAAACCATGCTGTAAGTATATTACGGCTATCATTATTAACGGGGATAGGAATAGGTTGTGCAATTTCAGGTGAATGACCTTAAACATTGTACATAACATGGATAAGAGTTGGGATTCCGGGACTCGAATTTTTTCACAGAAATTAATCTTGACATTTGAAGCGGGTAATATAAGGAAACGCAAAAATAAAAGATCTGGTCATTGTAAATAATGTTTTAAAACAACATAAATCCAGCATTATAATACTCGACAAAAATGAAAACGTACTTAACTCATTCATTTAATCGATTGTAACTGAAATTATATTTCGTGTTGTGCATGAAAACTTATAGAACAGCAGTGTTAACGTAAAATCACGAAAAGAAGCAAAACCGGCAATATTTCGTATACGGCCTCTTAAGAATGCCCTTTGAAAAACAAGATGTGAATACCAAAAGATACTAAGACATATGGTTTTTTTTTGTTTGTAAGAATGTCAAAAGTTAGTGTCTTCATTATACACTTAAAACTTTACTAAGCGTACACACCGAAGTCCCGTGAAATGGCACTACCTAATCCGATCACTGATTATTAAGGTTTTCATCACAATCCGATTTGATAACTGGTTAATAATTCATTTGTTAATTAATTTTATAACGCCTGGCGCCCCGCCGCCACTAAAGTTGACGTTACGCGGTTGCGTCAACGTACCTACGTAAAATAAAAACTTCGTGGAATTTAAACAGGATAAGCTTCATATCCATCTTAATCGGAAAAAATAAGAACCGAGAATTTTATATATGGTGAGCAACATTCATTCTCAACTTTGTGGATTACCGTATCAAGAGATACACATATTCAGCTTCAAAATATTTGTCTATTCTATAACTTGTGCGTAAACATGACCTAGAATGGAATCCTCTAAGTATCTTTTTATTTAACAAACAAATACTACTTTTGTATAATGGTGACAGTACACGGTGCAAGTAAATAATGGCGTGCGCAAAATTGGTGAGCAGTGGTGCTAGACAAGTTGCATTCGACAATCGTTAGCGATTATGTTTCGATTGATAAATGTATGGAATTGACGTAAGCCACCGAGATAGTAACTTGACACTTACGTCAATTCCATATATTTTTCAATCAAAACATAATCCCAAGGTGTGCCCAAGCTACTGCAAAAGTTATAAAATCCGCGAACTTCTTTACTGCCGTCCTAATTCAAAAAGCCGCATGTCAGTTTCTTAGGTTTTGAGAAACGGGCGATAATAGTATTTAATTCACGGCAAGTTTAAAATTATCCATTTGTAGGATTCTTTCATATAAACAAAACAATAAAAAATAATTTAATACTTACATTTATTAGGAATTATCTAAAAAATTGTTAAAATAAAAATCGATTTTTTGGGCATCCGTCGTTTTGAATTAGGACGGCAGTAGGTACTTGAGTTTACACGTCGCATAAAACCTGCGCCAGTACAACAAGCGCAGCTTACTCGCGCAGTGTTCAAGCTCCATAACTAAACTTGTCACTTGTGTTTCCGAGTTCCTTGTAATTTTACTTTAGGCTGATGCCGCACAGCTGCTACACCACTTGCACCTGTAGTCCGGGAGCGGTCTCACAATGATATGAAAAATAATTTAATTACTTATTCGTTTTATAAAATAGTCAATTTGATTTCACTGCAACTTGTAAAATATTAGTTTGCTTTCCACTAATGAAAACTAAGTCGTATAACTTATAGTTTCTGCTACTTAATGTGATTTTGTGAGAATGAATACTAGTTGCGGTTGCATCTTGTTCAACACACTCACACATTACCTACGTTTGCAACTGAAAAACCGAACCAAAATGATTTGCTGCGTTCAAAAGATATTCCATAATATGTGAAATATTCTTTACTGACTAAGATTTACAGTAATTAATTATAGTTTTGTGACAATGTGTACAAATAAGACCGGTGAATGTGGAAACGTAAAATGGGTTTGATGAAACTTGAAAAGCTTGACGGTAATATTGTTTCTGCTATGTAACAATTAAACTTGACGTTTAGTTCTAGGCCTCGATATACCTATCTACTATCAAGTACACTTGTACAGTTTTGTAGTAATAACTAATAAGCAAGTCATGCGTTGTTTGTTAGCCAAATGTTTATCGTGTTACACTGTTCCATTTGTTGAGCCAATTAGTTTATCTTTGAAATATATAATGGATAAGCGTTGTTGTTTTACTTATACCAAATGAAGTGTCTCCTTTTTAGGGTACATTACTAAACAGGAGAAAAGGATCCTTATGGTGCGAGTTCCTCTTCCGTCTGTCTGTTACATTACAGCGGCATTTTCAGCAACTACTAAGCTAATTGATCACGCGGTTCGATTAAGGTTTTGACCACGTCAAAGATTGCGATTCTTCTTCTTCTCCCGAGTCGAGGTTCCTTAAATGCATGATGCCAAGTAGGTAAGCAGCGGTGTTATCGGCCCTGGCCGTCGCGTCTCTCAGGTCCTGCTCCGAGCAGAGGCCCTAGCCAGGATGCGTTCGCTAACCAGCGTTTCTATTCGTATTGTTTTTAAACCAATCGTGTCACTGGTAGATCACGTCATTCAAAAAGTCACGTGATCTACAAGCACCGCGATTGGTTTAAAAACAAAATAGAAACGCTAGTTAGCGAACGCATCTTGGCTAGGGCCCCTGCAGTGCGGGCATGCGGGGCACGATAGCAGGTGCGCCATAGTTTGCGGTGCTGTGTCACAGACACATCGGGTTGAGCGCTCGCGGAGCAATCCTCGCCTAGGGGGTGATTCTCCCAATCTCAACACAGCGCTGCGTCGATCTCAGAGGTGAAGCAGCAGGCAGGTGAGTCGAGTTCAGTTTCGTATAAATCTGCCTAATTAAGAAGACACGCGCTAAAATGTGTTTTGTACGCTCCGACGGGACTTCTTAAACTTGCCGGATAAAACACATACAAACGTTAACATTAAATTACTTATAAGAAAACTACTAAAGTTTCGTTTTCATAGCGTCAGTTCACTAATCAGTTCTAGTACTTCAAATGTAAATTAGTTTAAAATAAAAGCAGGACGTCTTGAAAATCGTTAGATCTTTTCTAGACCCATGTTAGATTGTTTACAACCTGTTATTAGCTACATGTTCATTTCTGTTTTATTCATGATTTTAATGTTAGATTTCATTATTTTTTTCGATTTAATATTCTTGTTTTTGTTTCTAGATAAATGATGCCCTTTTGCAGAGCCCTTGCAGACTCCATAAATGTACAGAGCCAGATGTGTTTTATGAATTATGATAGCAAATAAAGAGTTTGCATTTGAGTTTCTCTACGAGTATCTACCACCTACATTACACTCCAGAAATATAAAGAAAACCAGGATTTAAAAATTGCATTGAATAAATAAATAAATATCAGAGGACAATCTTGCACAAGTTGACCTAGGGCAAGACTAAGCTCTAGCCTGATTGAACGATAAACTTAAGTATTTATATATGTAGCCCAATACATAGTTAAATAATACCTATATAGATTAAATCCAAGACTCTGAAAGGGCATAGTAGTATACTACCACTAAATCTGTATGCTAGTCTTCTAGTGTCTGTGTCTTTATATTTTTGTTTATACTCGTACAAATTAGGCAAATGAAATCATGAAGAACTAGCTGTTGCCCGCGACTCCGTCGGCGTCAAATTAGTTTTTCGCTACTCACGGGTAAAATACCCTAGGTTCTTCCTCGGGGTTCAAGCTATATCTCCAAACCATATTTCATCGAAATCGGCTCAGTGGTTTCGTCATGAAAGCGTAAGAGGCAGACAGAGTTTCTTTCGCATTTATATTATTAAGGCCCGATTCGACCAAACTTTTATACCGGGGTAAACGCTTACTCTAAGATTAGTAATGTCAAAAAATGACAGTTTTCTATGGCATTTTGACATTACTAATCTCAGAGTAAGCTTTACCCCCGTGTAAAAAGTTTGGTCGAATCGGGGCTAAGTATATTAAGTATATGTATATGGATGGATGCACGAAAAAGTATTCTTTTTTTTTATGAAAATATATTATGGTCTTATTTTATGGGAGAGTACACACTATTTATATTAACCGTACAGAGGCCCAAGACAAGATGCTTAACGCTATCGTAAACTATATAAACAAAATATATAAATGGATATTCACATGTTTAACAATAACTGGCATGCAAAAAAGTCATTAATAACTATGTATTTATAATGTCAAATGAAATAATGTCATTTTATTGCTGATGTCGTTACTACATATTTAATTTATCTTAAATAATCCTTTATACCATAGAACCTTTATTCCTTCAACAAATAAAATAACTTGTTTTTAAATCTATTTACAGGCAATTCCTTAGAATTGACATAAGCGCTCAAGGCGACCTTCTGGCAGCTTACGTTAATCCTTTACATTTTCGGCGATAACGGTAACTATCTCGCAATGCATCTTGCCACAGGGCCACTGTGTATTTTGAAATACTCATGTCCCAAAATACAGGACAATCAAAACCAGGAGATAGGAGATAGGAGATGTTATGTCGTTTCCTGACAACAAGAACAGGTCTGGGGCTCAATTCTACTCAGCAAAACTATATTTTATTTGACATTTTATCGGATTATCTACGTTATAATAGCTCTTATTTACCTGACAGTAATGGCGGCCGAGTTACAAAATAATACGATAGCATGTCAAAATAAATTTAATACTCCCTATCAAGTACGAGCCAGGCTCGCGCAACGAGGGCTCCGTGAAAATTGTTAACGCGAATTATAGGGTATTTTTTTTACAGACGAATTGATGGGAACCTCCTCTTTTTATAAAGTCGGTTGAAAATACGATAGATACTAAAATATTTAATTCTTTGACTACTACATTGCAGCTAGGCAGAATACTTAGTAGGTACCTACTCGGATTTCTAACGCTATTGTGTATTTATTGTTTAACTAGCGACCCGCCAGCGGCTTCGCCCGCTCATTTTTCTACACCTTCGGTTACATTGTTCAAATTTTACCAAGGATCCCTAATTTTTTCAAAATGAAATGTAGCCTATGTCAAATTGGAAGAATGTAGCATTCTATTGGTGAAAGAATTTTTTAAATCGGCCCAGTACTTTTTGAGCCTATTCATTACAAACATACAAACATACAAAAATAGGTACAAATGTTTCCTCTTTATAATATTAGTGTAGAAGTGTAGATATAATTCGGCACATAAACAAGCAACTGTTTTGGAATTTGTCTCGATAGTTACAAACCAGTATTTTTAAGGTTGTTGATGTCGATGAAGTTTTTATTCTTGTAACTTTTCATTATGTATCAGTAAATCTTAGCTGATATTGATAACTATAACAACGGTTTAGATCATACATCTCTTTAAAATTAGAACAAATGAGCGGACGGAATGTCGCTACCCTCTGAGTACGAAGTCATAATAACCACAAACTACTTTTATCTAAATTAATCTTGTATCAAAATCAGCATTTGAGCCTCATGACAAAATGCAAACAGATAAAATAAAAACAAATTAAAATATAGCTAGAAGTTGTTAATTGTATTCCTTTGGAAATTGTCCAATTTTCGGGTATAAAAAGTAGCTTATCCTCCTAAGGCCAAACGAAAAATTCAGCATGTAGTCACTACGGCCCGTAGTCCTACCAGTAGTACTATTGTTTTATACTCATTCAACCCCAGTACTTAAAATACTTTTTTTTTAGTTTATTGTGCTTGTGTAATCATAGCGTACCACGGTCCTACCAGTAGGACTTACTAGAAATCCTAGTAAGTCCTACTTGTAGGACCGTGGTACGCTATGACTACACAACTGTCATAAATACTATGGGTAGGACCTTGGGCCTTATGAGGAAATATACGTCTCCGGGCTATAATAAATTATCTCAGTACAAAAAATAACATCAATCGGTTGAGGTGTTGAACCATGAAAGCAAAACAAACCAACACACTTTCGCATTTATAATGTAAGTGAGCATAGAGATTTTTTAAACAGGTTCAATTACAAAACAAATATTTTGTAAAGTTTGTATAGGTAATAGGTACTAGAAAACTGAGAAAAGTAGATAATCACATATTTTTTTGTTTAAACATTCGATTTAAATCCAATTTGATCACATCTGCACTGGTCTGGAGCGCTGAACCGTTAAATTATGTTGGAGGCTGAGAGCGAGCCAGTATTTAAGCTAACGATCAAGTTCATAAGCCTTTTAGTTTACGCGATGTCATTCTACTAGAACCACAGAAAGATACCAGTGCGATAAATATTTTTTGAATGTTTTAATGTTTTATGCGAAATACGGACAATACGGATGTTATTCTTTCAAGTGTCTAGGACAGAAAAGTGATTTTAAGTGCTAGAATCTTGCGAAATATATAATAAAGAAACGGTGAGTGCAACAAAATCCAACGGAGTTAAGAAAATGTGGCGATGCGTTTTTCATGTTTTTTTTGCTAGGTATAATTATTATCATTCTTCTGAAGACGCATTTAGTTTAGTAAGTACTTGGGGGTAACCTATAGCTACGAAGCATTTCGGTTCGATCCCCGGTAAGGGTAAATACTCTTCTTAAATTGTGCGATGAGTAAGAATATTTGTTCTTAAGTTTCGATGTTACTTTTAAAATCGAAAAGGTACCTACTTATATTTTAGACTTAGAGCGTAGGTTTGGGCCTACTTCTTTCTTTCTTCTTCTTTCTTTGCCCCCGCGGCGACTTGAACAGCTACTACCGCGGGGATATGGCGTTTCCACGTGAAGTGATTTCGCCAGTGTCAAGTAAGTATATATAATTATAAATCAATATAGCAATAAAACACAATCCAATCTTCTCTAGGAAGATTGGGGGCAACGTTGTACGGTGATTTGTAGGTCAGAGGTCAAGATAGTTTTAACCTCTGCACCACTGCGAGTCCACTTGAAACGAGAAGAAAGATGCCGCAGATACACGAAATAAGTCCAAGTCTTCAATCACTGTGCGACACAAAGGCATAAAAAGTACAAATCACTATCAGAAAAGAACTTTGAACACCTAATTACCCAAAAATTAAAGTCTAAAACAAATCACACGTCCGCCATCTTTTAACGTTGCAAATGGCCCCCCCAGGCCTACTTCAATTTATCTAAGCTTGAATGTAGATATTTATACAGGGTGACCCACGACTTTGCCACATGTAAATACCTTAAATACCTACTGTAGATAGAGAATTTTACTGAAAGAAGACTTCATTTTTATCTCAACAACAATACGAATTGCATTCAACGAATTTTAAATAATCGCCTGTCTGATCCGGGAATCGAACCCGTTAAATGTGAAAAAAAAAACAACTGTAATTTTACTGCACCGATCTAAAAAACGTAGCATCACTACATAGTATAAAACAAAGTCGCTTTCCGCAGTCTGTCTGTTTGTGTATGCTTAGATCTTTAAAACTGATTTTGATGCCGTTTTTTTAGGGTTCCGTAGTCAAACAGGAATCCTTATAAGTAGTTTTGCCATGTCCATCCGCAGTCTAGCTCAGAGACTCTTGGTACATTTAAAAGGAAAACTATCATGACTAAGTAGACAACATTGGTCGTTGACTTACAGGAGATTAAAGTGTTTTCATACCTACTAAAATCATCTAAGACGAAGAAAATTGATTATTACTTGTTGTTTTTTTATGGTTGTAGTACTTAACGGCTTCGGAACCCTACACTGAGCATGGTCCAACATGGTCTTGTCCGGTTTCGCCATGTCCGTCCGTCCGTCCGCAGCCTAGCGCAGAGACCCTTGGTACTAGAAAGCTGTTATTTGGCATGAATATACAGGGTGCTAGGTAATGAGTAGATAATCCTTGAACTACGGATAGAGGGCACTTAGGGCGTTATGAAAAAGCTAAAATAGGTCTAGTAAAAGTCGCACGGTTTTCGAGATATTTGGACTTTTAATCGGATTTTTTGTCATTTTTCCTTATGTCCGTGTAACGAAAAACCCCTAAGTTCATGTATTAATTCAATATTTTTTTTCGTTGTTTCTTGCATGGTTAGAATCACTATGAACTAAGGAAGTTTTTAAAGCTACATGCCCAGTTTTTTTTCATGACAACTTTTTGAGTAAACGCACAAAGTTTGTTTTTCCATACTACGTAAAAAACAAACGCGGGGATTTCTTAGTATGGAAAAAGTAACCTAGTGAGTTTACTCAAAAAGTTGTCATAAAAAAAACTTGGCATGTAGCTTAAAAAAATTTGAATTAATACATGAACTTAGGGGTTTTTCGTAACACGGACATAAGGAAAAATTACAAAAAATCCGATTAAAAGTCCAAATATCTCGAAAACCGTGCGACTTTTACTAGATCTATTTTAGCTTTTTCATAACGTCCTAAGTGCCCTTTATCCGTAGTTCAAGGATTATCCACTCATTACCTAACACCCTGTATATATAATACTTACGCCAACAAAGTGGTATAATAACAAGTAAAAAATAATAATTAGTGTACCTCCCCTCCTCTACACGTAACGTGGGTATGTATTTTTTTTGTCGTCTACCCTATAGTGTGGGATGTCGTTGGATAGGTCTTTCAAAAATATTTCGAGTTTGTAAAAATAACTTTTCGATACGCATGAATTTCCATATTTCAGCTTAATCAGACACCAGGAAGACATTGAAAAAACCGGGCAAGCGTTCCGAAGACGTTAAGTACTTACTACTTAACGTCTTCGGAACGCTTGCTTAACATAAAATCAATAAGTAATAAGTAATAACTAAACTATTTAAAGTCAGTTGGTGCCGTCTTACATGTTTGTTTGTAGGTGTAAACATTTTAATCGCCTTATCTCAAGAACCAATGATGTCTACTTAGTGGCTTAATTTTGGCTGCAGTGGGGGGGGACACACACACACAGACACACACATGAGTCTAACAAAAATTAGCTTAATATTTCATAAACGGATCATAAGATCGAAAAATAGTTGTTACAAACCCACAATATTTTTGAAAGACCTATCCAACGACACCCCACCTACACTATGGGGTAGACAAGAAAAAAAAACATCCACACGTTACGTTTTCATTATTTTATCCCTTAATAGGGCCCCGTAGAAGTAAAAAATCTAGACCAAAATTAAATACACTGATGGAATCGCAAGTCTCTAAAGAGTAATAAATAATAGATGAAGTTATATTTGAGTAAAATACAATTGAAATTGCATCATAAAACGTCGGTAGTAAAGTTTAATTTCAGCTTATTGTAATGTGGTAAATATATGGCCTCTGCCTTATTAAGGGTTATTTTACCACTTTGTTGGCGTGACTAATATATAATGCCAAATTACAGCTTTCTAGTACCAAGAGTCTCTGAGCTAGAAACTATAAGGGTTCCTAGTTTGACTACAGAACCCTAAAAAAACGGCATCAAAATCCGTTTTAAACATCTAAGCATACATAAACAGACAGACTGCGGAAAGCGACTTTGGCGAAACTATAAGGGTTCCTAGTTTTACTGCGGAACCCTAAAAAGGGTGGGCTTTCTCGTTTTCACGCATACGCTTTTACCCATTGAACTGATTTCGATAATTATTTTTAGTTGGGAAAGTCTTACTTTACAGTTGGTCCCATAGAAAAGGTCATACGCTATTAATACGGTCAACAGAGAAAGAGGTTTTCAAGAAAGAACCCGAAAAGAACTTGATTGATATCCGCTTTGATAAAAAAAAACTTAAATATCGGCCAAGATGAAAATGCTAGCTAAAATAAAGAAGATCTTTAAATTTCTTTGTTTAGGTCCGTGTTATTGAATGTTTCTAGGAGTCCAGGCATTCTTCAAAATAACCGAAAATGGTTATCCTACTCGTACAGGGAAATGGTTAAAAATGCGACACCGAAGTCAAAGCGGTTGAAACGCTGGTAGATGTCATTTGTTAATTATATCATGTTAACATTTATATACTTTTTGACCGTTGTACATCTTAACCCATTGACCATTCCGGCACTTGTACCAACATAACCCATTACCATTTTGTCGTTTTTTCTTACAAACATGTTGACATTAATATTCTTTTTGACTTTTGTACAATGTGACATAGGATTTTCGAACCCATTGAATATTTTGGGATCTTGACCATTTACCTTTTTGCACGTTTTG
Organism: Acleris holmiana; assembly: GCA_949316455.1. Taxonomy (NCBI): domain Eukaryota; kingdom Metazoa; phylum Arthropoda; class Insecta; order Lepidoptera; family Tortricidae; genus Acleris; species Acleris holmiana. The sequence continues at coordinate 11,664,719 of OX438765.1, read as the reverse complement.
TCTCTCATACAATTAGGCTCTTAAGTTTTTGTGACATTTAATTGTTTTGTCTTTTGTTCGTTATATCATGTTTACATTTACGTACTTTTTGACCGTTGCACATGTTGAGACATTAGTACCAAAATGACCTGTTACCACTTTTATTGTTTACTAATAAACTAAAGTATTATCTTCAAATTATTGTGGATATTAAGTGAAAGCACCTTTGAGTTAAACAAATTATAATCGTCGTTAAAAGTACTACCCAAAACACCATAACCATTTTATTATACTTAAAAATAATACATAAAAAAATGGTCATGGGTAAGGACCAAAAAGTTGGCCACGCTAACTCACTCAATTAAATTTTCTATGAAACTTTTCCGTGGTGACACGAAAATTAGCCATATATTTGTAGGGATAACTGTCGTGACACAACGGAACTTTTTTCACTTTTGTTATTTGTATGGTTAACTACGCTTAACTATGGTCCAACTATTTGGTCCTTACCCCAGTGCGTGCCGAGTGGGCTGGGCGCGTCGGTTCCATTGGTGAGGCGAGCGGCTGCCGCGGGCTCTGTTGCGCCAATTCGAGCACGCGTGTTCGGCGCGTTCGGCGCGTAGAAGAGTTTGCGATATACTCCCCCTCTGGTTCAGGTGTACGTCCTCGTTCCTGGACTAGCCCCTTTGGCTTTGGGCACCCACGTCACCGCTCCAGAATCACTGGCGTTGGCGGATTTCCACCCTCGTCGCCGCCTTCAATAAATGGTGTTTAGTCTTTGGCATGGTACTTATCAATGGTTTCGTTTGGATTACCCACGAGGGCTAAAATTAATTTAGTTAGACTCTTTTTATTTGTAACAATTTAGGGGCCATAACTTTCGGGCACAAATTTGGCACTGACGCCTTTACTGGCATTGCTTAGAACATGGGACGTAACCAGCACCTTGTGTGCTATGTCATACACCGGAGTTGAATGTCGAATCTTGTCAGCTGTCGTCTTCGCTTTATCTTGCACTGTTTTCGAACAGCTGGCAAATAACTTACAAAGGAGCGAAGGTAAGGAATGATTTGGGGTAGGAAAGACAAGACAGTCAAGAAGTAGATTCTCCTTGTCTAAAATACCTCGTAAATCATACCGTACCTCGGTAGGCGTTTTCATCTTCCTGGCGAACATAAGGTAAGCAGGGGTTGCGCCGGTCGTACGGCAAACGGCACTGTTCACAGCGTACCGGATAACGGCGAGTTTCTTTGGCCATGAATAATGCTCATTTTCAACTAACATAGCGAGCTGGGCTTGAAAGTCCCTATTTTTGCGCTCTGCGGGAGTTGCTTCAAGCTGATAAAGTGGTACAAAACTCTGCTTTATCCCCAATATGAAATACATTTGCCTTCCTAAGTAATTCTTTGAAGGAATTTAAAGTCGTCTCATCGGACTCTTTTCGTAATTTTGTCAGAGAGTAGGCTGTAAATCATATCGAGTTGCACCTTTACCGATAAATCCCCCGTAAGGCTCGGCTTCGTGCGACAAAAATATCTGTCCTCTCGTTATCTATCACCTTGCTCCGTAGCAAAAAGTTTTCTTTATATACAAGATTCCGAGTGCCGGTAACCGTAAGCATCGCGTAGGTACTCTAGCGCTTCTGCCCAAGTCTGCCACTTCGGAGCGTAACACTTTGCTACCATGTGGCGGCTTCCTTTGTCAGCAGCATCGCGACATACCTTTTAATGTTATTTCGTCGGAAAAGCTTGCGGCTTCTTTATAAGACTCGATAGCATCTATAAACGCTTCGATATTTTCATTGGATTGTCCCGAGAATCTCGACGTGCACTTTGCGAAAGTGCCGGGCGGCGGCCGAGACGCCTCGCTCGCCAAACCGAAGGACTCAGCTGCGTCGGCCGCTGGGCGGGGGAGGGACAATGACGATAGCTGTTCCAGCCGTTTTAAAACCTGGTCACACATCGCAGCCTGGGTTTGCTGGATCGTCGAGAGTAGAACCGCGAAGTTATCCTGCGACAACGTACTATATCAGTGGCTTCCGCATTCTGCGATTCGTTCAATGATTGTCATTTACGCGGCATGTCGAATGAAACACTGTTCACTAATTGTAAATGTTCACTTCACTGAGTTTATAGTTTATTTAAGCTGGATGGCCCTGCAGTTGGGACGCCATTTTGTTGTAAAATATTAAGTGAAACCATCTTTAAGTTAAACAAATTATAATCGACGTTAAAAGTACTGCCTAAAACACAATAACCATTTTATTATACTTGAAAATAGTACATAAAAAAATGGTCTGTGCGTGCCGAGTGAGCGGGGCGCGTCGGTTCCACTGGCGAGGCGAGCGGTTGCCGCGGGCGCTGTTGTGCCGATTCGAGGAGACCTCTCGCATGATAATATTACAGCGCGAAATTTAAATAACGGTTGGGCACGCATAGAGGCGTTGCGAAAAAATCTAAGAGTGCTTATTGTTGAACAAATAAATCCACAATATATAGCATACATGACACAGTTTAAGACCCTTTAATATAAATGTACCTATGGCTAATTTCGTCACAAAACTGTCAAAATTTAACGTTTTTTAATGGAAACACTTTATAATAAAAATGCCCGTAGTCATCTTATCGGAAAAAGGTGACCACTTTTACTCTGCTCACTCATAGTTCAATTGTTGTTAAGTTATGTCATATTTGTAGGGCTTTGGTGGCGGAGAGAATGAAACGAGCGTCGATGTCTAATGTTCTGATTTATTTACAAGAGCCCTACTTATATACTATTTCAATTAATTTATTATTTGTTCGTCGGGTGGATCGAGATGTTTGAATGAAAATCCACCCGCGGTATTTCAATGAGTAGCGCGAGAGGGACGACATGAGTTCCTCCGTCTCGTTCTCGCACTTACATAAATATGTGTGCGCTGCGGAAGCGCCGCTCAGATGAACGCGGCCGCGGCAGCCGACGGTTGTGCATGCATGCCCATATCACTCCTCCTCAAGCTAAGCGCATCCTTTTCGTAACTCTGCCGGATCTTGTGGTGTAGGTTTCTTTTATAGGTGTTGTTGATTCGTCGTTGTTGGAGTCGTTGTAAATGTAGGCCGGCTTCAGACGTTCAATGGTGACAACTGCGGTCGTACGTGGCAATTGTATCTTGAAGTATTTTTCGTAGCGTTTAAGTACTTCGAACGGGCCGTCGTATGGAGGTGTTAACGGCGGTCGCACCGTATCGTTTCGTACAAATACATGTGTGCAAATGGACAAATCCTTATGAATGAAAGGACGTGTCCGTGTTGCATGCGGCCTTGTTGTAGGTATTACGGAAGCCATTGTTTCAGTTAGACGGCGAACAAACTCGGCATCTTCGATTTTCGACTGAGTAGGTACAAAAAAATCTGATGGAATGCGTAGCGTTGATCCATACGTCATTAATGCCGGGCTTAAGTTATTATCTGTACGTAGTGCTGTGCGGAGGCCCAGTAGCACAGTAGGTAATTCTTCAGACCATTTTGTAGTTTCGCCTCTAGCCATGATTGCGGCTTTTAGGGTACGGTGTAGTCTTTCGACCTGGCCATTCGCTTGGGGGTGGTACGCAGTGGTGCGTATTCGTGTTACTCCGAACTTTTTAAGCAGCGAGTTGAACAAAGTGGATTCGAACTGTTTCCCCTGGTCCGTGGTGATGCGTAGTGGACATCCGAATCTGGTAATCCAGTGCTCGTACAATGCCTTAGCAACGACCTCCGCTGTAATGTCCCTTACGGGCACGGCTTCAGGCCATTTAGTACAGCGATCTATGATGGTCACACAGAATTTAAACTCATTGGATATTCTTAATGGGCCTGTAATGTCGATATGAATATGCTCGAACCAAAATTGGCTTATGAAGTGTAGTTGACGTTCTCGCCGTGGAGTGTCGCTACTGCTCGCTGATCGAGACAAAGCATGAGTGAGCGGCTTGTGATCTGTGTAAATCGTGACGTCATTGCCTTCGATAAGGCGCCTGAAGTGTTTTACAGATGTGTACATGGCTAAGAGTTCGCGATCATACACACTGTATCGGCGTTGTGTCGTACTCATTGATTTTGAGAAAAACGCAAGCGGTTTCCATTTTTCTCCTACCGGCGCTGTTTTGGAACAGAAATGTTCCAAAACAGCGCCAATGCTGTGGTCCGAGACATCGCTCATAATGCGTAATGGTGCGGTGTTCACAGGATGTGACAAGGTTGTTGCTTTTAATATGCTTTGGCGGCATTCATTAAAAGCCTTTTCTGCTGCGGTTGTCCATTCGATCGTCGATTTGTCATTCTTACTAGTGTTGTGTAAGTATTTGTTTAACTCTGCTTGATGCTCTGCTTGATGTGGTAGGCAGTCACGATAGAAATTTAGCATCCCTAGAAATCTTCGTAGGTCGCTGATGGTTCTGGGTTTCGGATATTCGGATATGACTTTGATTCGGTCTTCAGGTGGGCTAACGCCATGGGATGAAACTTCGTAACCGAGGAAATTAATTGTTGACTGCCCAAACTCGCACTTGTCTACGTTTAGAGTTACGCCGTATTTATTAAGGCGCTCAAGGACTTGATGAAGCAGGTTCTTGTGTTGCTCTTCGTGGGTAGAAAATAGAAGGACGTCATCGACAAAACAGAAAACGTCGTTGATGCCTCGCAGGACCTCGTGCATAAAACGTTGGAAGGTTTGGCTCGCGTTGCGTAGGCCAAAGGTCATGCAGTTGAACTCGAACAGTCCAAATGGTGTGATTATGGCTGTTTTCTGCGCATCCTCTTTACTCATAGGTATCCAGAAGTAAGCCATCTTCAAATCTAATCTTGGAAAATATTTTCTTGTTATGTAACTGGTAGGTGAAGTCTTGTATGCGGGGCAACGGGTAGCGGTCGGGTTGAGTGACGGCGTTTAGGCGTCTATAGTCGCCACATACACGTAGTGAGCCGTCTTTTTTCTTAACGACGTGAAGGGGGCTAGCCCAGGGACTTCTTGACGGCTGACATATACCCATTTCCATCATTCGTTCAAATTCGTCTTTGGCCGCCTTAAATTTTTCTGGTGGCAACGGTCGTGGCCTGGCGTGGAGAGGAGGGCCGGTTGTCTCAATGTAATGCAGCACTTCGTGTCTCGCTGGGGCTTTGAGGGACATAGGTCGTAGTACGTCTGGGTATTGCTTCAGGATGTCATAGTACGCTTGATTGCTGCTGATCATGTGAACTGTTTCTGTTTCTGCCTCCCAGATCACGCATTCTTCTTAACAGCTGCGTTGATTTCTGTTCACCAAGTTCTAGGCCGCTTATCAGCTTCTGGAATTGCTTCTCTATAAATTGTGTATTGATTTGTATAACAGTAAAGCGCTTTTTGATGTTAAGATAATACCTACTTTAGTTTATAAGAAAACACAGTAAAAGTAATGAGAACGCTCCTGGACGCTCGACGCCCTCTTAACACTTACAAATCTAATTTACTTAAGTTTTTATAAAACGATTCTTATTTTTTTTGGAAATACTTAAAGTGGTCAAAAAAGTGGTGCTTTTTACCCTATGGCTACAAATATGCCTAATTTTGTAGCGTTCTATTATTATAGTTTGTAAAACAATTTTCTATTCTTCATTGTTAGATGGCGTTAGTAGTCAGTTTAAAGGATTACATTATGTTGTTATTATAATAAACAGTCCGGTTTCATCCATTAGAGTTCGAATTGATAAAAACACTGAATAGTTCGAAAATAAGAAACAATTACCCATTCAGCGACCTATTTGATCATATACGGCTATTGAATGACCAGGATCGGGAAACGAATAGGTACCTATTACTAAACTGATTCGATAACTTCAAGGGATTATGGACTTTAGTAAAAAAATCCTGAAACATCTCAATTTTATTACTTCTTAAGATTATGTTTTTTTTCACAAAGATTCAATAACGTTGTTCAATCTGGTAACTTTAACTCCCCTTTTAACCCCTTATAAGCAGAAATTCGATATAAAAAGTAGTTTAGATTAAAATCACGGTCTTAATGCATATTTGTATTCATTTTCATGTAAATCTGCAAAGTAGATTTTGAGTTAAAAATGCACAACCAGACAGACAGAGATCAATTATATAAATTACTAGCGACTCGCCAGCGGCGTCGCCCGCTGCAATATTTTTTTTTGCACTTAGGGGTATGAAAAGTAGATGTTGGCCGATTCTCAGACCTACCCGATATACACACAAAATTGTATTAAAATCGGTCCAGCCGTTTCAGAGGAGTTCAATAACGTACACCGTGACACGAGAATTTTATATATTAGAAGATTGATTCGGCTTCAGTTTCATTGATGTAGTCTTTACCACTTGTTTTTTTTTCAAAATTTAGCACTTACCTACAGACACAACTCTTCTACAGACTTATAATACTGTTTGTCCCTGGATAAGGTGCACAAACGAATAGGGATACAACGAGATGCATATTCATCAACAAAAAATAAAAATATTGGTGTAACAATTTTTTTAAGATGAAAAACAAAAACATAGATTACTGTCAACCTTATCGAAACAAAGTCAAATATCTCGCCTCATTATATATTAGTATGTGTCGTGTGAAACCGTTTGATAGAGTAAGGAATGAAAAGATCAGAGAGGAGTATGGACAGAAAGAAGATGTAGTGACTAAGATTGAAAAGGGCAAGCTTCGATGGTTCGGTCATTTAGAAAGGATAAATGAGAAACGATTGACGAAGGGTCGGAAGGGGCCGACCTAGGTGTACTTTTTTAAATCAAATCGGAGAAATAATGGAAATGGGCCGAATCTTAAGTACCTGAAACCGACGTGTATGCATGACTTGATGTACGAATGGGGAAGAAGCGAAAGAGCTTTGTCAGGATCGTAGCAGGTGGAAAGAAGTGGTTTCTGCCGACCCCTCTGGGAAACAGGCATGGTTTAAAGTATGTATTTATGCATTATGAGGTGTATTGAAATTAAATAAACATTATTTTTAATCTTATGGTATTTTCTGTGTCAATTAAATAATAAAAAAACACGTTTTTCTTAAAGAAAAATGTTAATGTTTTGGAAATTCCTGATAGTTCCTATTATTACCTAAAAATATGTTTGCATTACCTTATGTTATTGTTAGCTATAAATATTTATCAACTCTTTATCTTTAACAAGTAGCGGACCAGAATATACAATGAACGTAATTGTTTTCTGTCATAAGTAGAAGCCTCCTTTTATTTTTTCAATTCTTCTATTGTGCGTTGCTGACTTAAGTAGATAAACAAAATACCGATAGGCACTTAGTTTATATCTCCAAAATAATATTCGTTGCCTTGCCGGGGCATAATAATGGTCGCAAATACTGAACAGCTACGACCCGGGTGCACCACAGTTTACATATTTTTTCAACTCCGAGTCTCGAAAGTTCTGAAATGGTTCTCATAACATTTTACATTTAATCACTACTCATAACTATTCTTTCTTAGCCTAGTTTCGATACTCCGAAATATTTAAATTCATGATAATTATACAGATTCCACAATCGCACTGAAAAGGGTAGGTATAGGATAAAAAAGTTATATATGTACCAGTGGCTAGGTACCTCCAAAAATAACTACCTATAGGTAGATCTTTCTTTCTACATGTAAGTGTGCTAGATAGTAAAAAAATGCTGTAAGTTGTATTTTTAATTTGTCTGTTTTGAACTTATTAATCTTATTATATACTCCATTTAGTTTAATATATTTTCTAAACATAACAGGTTATTTTTACTTACACTATTGTTTTTGTTCATAAAGTTGAACATTACAAACTTTAATCTAGCAAAGATTACTGACTGTACTTAGTACGAAGTGAAGTTGTTGACTGTGGTCATCGAGATTTGTCACGACAAAAGCGAAGCGGATAGGTTGACCTTCGATGTAAGGTATTTTTTTTGCGAGAGCTCGGAATGTCTTTTTGCTTTAAACGAGTAACAATTTTACTAAAAAATATAAACCAAACATGCAAACAGGAGGGCAATTTGTGTACAGTAGTCTGACCCACACACTAGGCTGGCATAGCCCGTCCCGTGGGGGTATCATTGATGAATGACATTTTTATTTAAAACAGCATTATGTGTAAAAACAAAAGAACTAACAAAAAAACTGTAAAAAAAAAAGGTTGAAAAACAACAAAATCCCGCCTTAAAAAAATATATAATTTCCTTTTTTAAATAATAATAGGTCATAAATGAACCCTTTATTTAGCAGTTTTTAGTTTTCATAAAATCATAATGTCTATAGTTACATCATTTAAATGTGCTTCGTCATAGTCACTCTACTATCTTAATCGAGATATCTTATCTAAATTACTATAAGTAGGCCATCATTTTTGAGGAGTTCCGTCGAATCCTCATAGATTCCATCATCAGAACTTAATACTGACAAAAATGGAACCAATCTGAAATATATGCAATCAAATAAAAAAAAAGCGGTTCACGAAAGTCGGAGTTCTGAGGTAATAAACATAAACGAAACACAACCGAATTGAGAACATCCTCCTTTTATTTGAAGTCGGTTAAAAATTCTATTATGTTCTGACTATACTCTGCCGTGAACTCCAATAGTAGTAGTACAAAAAGTAGTAAAAAATCATGAAATATTAATTCAGAATAGTGATGGCTGACTACAAATCGGTATTAGGAGAAAATTTCGGGCAAACGGTTTTATGTAAGCTAATATGGACCCCTAAGATCCATCAATTACTTAGCATCACATACGGAACACGATATTCTTCACAAATTTTGGCGTTTCTACACAAGATATTGGTTTATTTAAATTCTCACTAACTGCTTACGGCCGCACTCAGAGACGTCTATTGAATGACGTGATGTCTTATTCTATTTCTTTGGCAAAAAAAGTAACAGCAGCAACTTTAAAATTAAATTACGTCTTTGAGTACGGCAGTGAAACGCTTTTATTTTTACGTGTAGCTAACTTATTTATCCCTTTCTTTCGGAATCTTTTTCTGTGATGAAAAGTATTATACTCGTACCTATCTATGTCCTTTTCCCGGGCTTAACCTATCTCGATACCTAACATCTTAGGTTTAACAGTTTAGACTTCAGACGTAACAAAAGACACAGTCAAGCTCACTTTTACATTTGATAAGATAATACTAATATGGCTTACCTAAACATTTGCCAGGGCTGGGATTCTACACGGTAATAACGATATCGTTTTTGACGTGTTTCCGTATTGTCAATGTTTTGATAACTCTTATGTCATTTACAATAATGGCGACTGTGACATAAACGATTCTTAAACACATCAAACTCGATATCGTTGTAACGCAGTAGAATAGAGGCCCTGTTTAATTAGACGTACAAACTTCTTTGATACTTCATACTGCATTTGAAGGTCGCTTATTATCGATTTGGAGCGGTGAGTGCTTTAACACTGTCCCGCTCCAAAACACTCTTGTGATGTTAGTAGCAAGCGCGGGCACGGAACTTTCAGAACTGTTGTGTAAATTCCTTTTTTCTTTGGTATTCGTTACTTTCAAGTACCTAGTTCAACAGATTTTTGTGTCAAGTGTGTATCGAGACTCATCCTCTCTTATATATAGCCCGTGTCCGGTCCTCATTAAGTTACAAACACGTTACGCGCTTGGTTAATCGACAACAGCTAAAAGGAAGTAGAAGTTTAAACGTCTACTTGTAACTTTTAGATGCCTCCAAACGCTACAGACAACTTACTGCCGCAGCAGAGAACTCCTCAGGTGCAGCCGCGTGATTTAGAAAAGGCAGCCTCGAATGACTCCTTCAAAGACGTACGGATAAGGTGCACAAACGAATCGGGATACAACGAGATGCATATTCATCAACAAAAAATAAAAATATTGGTGTAAAATTTTTTTTAACATGAAAAACAAAAACAGATTACTGTCAACCTTATCGAAACAAAGTCAAATATCTCGCCTCATTATATATTAGTATGTGTCGTGTGAAACCGTTTGATAGAGTAAGGAATGAAAAGATCAGAGAGGAGTATGGACAGAAAGAAGATGTAGTGACTAAGATTGAAAAGGGCAAGCTTCGATGGTTCGGTCATTTAGAAAGGATAAATGAGAAACGATTGACGAAGGGTCGGAAGGGGCCGACCTAGGTGTCCCGTAACAAAACACTCTTGTGATGTTAGTAGCAAGCGAGTTACGGAATCCAAACCCTCTCCTAACTATGATTTCCAAAAAGGTTCATCATAGAGAACCTTAACCTACACGTTATTACGTGCCGTAGAGCTGCTGATGCCACAGTTAGCAACATGTATAATTTAATAGCATCAGCAGACTTCGTAAAACAACGTCACGTACTAAACGTGACCTACCGTTGTGCAATACTTGTAAGTTATACTTATAAATAGTGTAGTTAGTTTAATAATATTAATATTGTCTTAGGCTAGTTGATAGTAGTAGTTGTATTTATTAAACCAAGCTTAAAGTACTCTCCTGGCCTAATTATTTATCTTCGGGCACGGAACTTTCAGAACTGTTGTAGGTATAAATTCGTTTTTTCTTTGGTATTCGTTACTTTCAAGTACCTAGTTCAACAGATTGTTGTGTCAAGTGTGTATCGAGACTCATCCTCTCTTATATATAGCCCGTGTCCGGTCCTCATTAAGTTACAAACAACAACAACACGTTACGCGCTTGGTTAATCGACAACAGCTAAAAGGAAGTAGAAGTTTAAACGTCTACTTGTAACTTTTAGATGCCTCCAAACGCTACAGACAACTTACTGCCGCAGCAGAGAACTCCTCAGGTGCAGCCGCGTGATTTAGAAAAGGCAGCCTCGAATGACTCCTTCAAAGACGAACAAGAAACAGAATGCAGCTGTGAAGAACTGGAGTATGGTGCAGGTAACAACTCTCTCTTTAACTGCGTAGCCAACAAATATTTTGTCGGAATAACCAAAAAAATTGGATCAAATGAATTACATCAAAATGTTTTTTGGTAAAGATATTATAAGAATAAAGTATTTATCACAATGATAACCTTTATGATGGGCTAATTGCAATATTTTAACCGGGACATGTATTTTTGATTTCCCAATGTTGGGGCTGCTATGATGGTTACATAAAAGGGGTTTCATGTTTATAATACGTTCGGGTCATACGCAGATTTAGGTTAGCGTCTTTCCTGTGGACACGCTGGAAGTAACGTTTTTAAAGCCTAATTTTCTGGCTAAGCCCATTACCGCATAAACGGCGTCAAGACTGCTTTAGACCTATCATATAAAAACAAAACTAACATGCACACAAGCTTTTGACTATTGACCACAGGAAAGACGACTTTTGTTTTTAAGAGTGTGTATGACCCGTTCGTATCTTTATCTACTCTTATCTAATTGGTTAATGAATAACGTACCGATACCTTTTAACGATCCATTTAATGCGCGTGGCTTGTGACTTTCATTCTGAATGTAGCTTATTTTTTTTTGCTTAGCAAAAATTACTGACTGTCGGAGGATGCACAACCTTACCGTTCCGTATTTTCTCGCAAACATTTTTTATTTTTATTTATTTGTAGTTCTGGGCTGGGATTCTACATGGTAATAACTACATCGTATTTGACGTGTTTCCGTATTGTCAACGTTTTGATAACTCTTATGTCATTTACAATAATGGCGACTCTGACATAAGCGATATCGTTATAACGCAGTAGAATAGAGGCCCTGTTCGTGAATCTGACTCTTATTCTCACATGCTTGGGTTTTCAGGAGACGCGGTGTTCACCAGTTTTGTGGTGGCCCCTCTGGTGGTGGGTGTGTGGCGTGGTACTTGGGGCCTCATGGAGATCGAACACGACTTGTTCCCCCATGCCCAAAGCTACGTGCTCGCCGTAGTCATTCACATCTGCTTCGCTTTAATAAGGTATGCGCGGAGAGAAAAAGAAAAACCTTTTTACTACTACGCTAGATAAGCACGTTAAATACTCCTGACAGGTAGTGTAAAAATACAGGGTGTTATAGACCATTATACTAAACTGATTTTTCCTGGAAGCACTAAGTAGTTTTTTTTTTAGTATGGTCTGAAACAGTTGAATCACTTATCGGTAGACCGTAATAAATATGTTATCTAAAACGCATGGCTAACTAGCAAATGAAAGGAAAGCGGCAATACTAATGACATAGCAATATGACACTAACAATACATAGCAGTAGAAAGAACAAGGCGCTTTTAACACTAATATGGCTATAAATATTTTTTTATTACAAAATCAGATTTTTCGTTACCTAAACAAATACAAGCCAAAATATACTAGGGAAACTGATATAACTTGTTTTTTTTTAAGTCAACTAATAGTCTGTTTATTTAATGTTAAAACAGCATGTCTGACCTACAGCTTAAAGCTAACGTATCTTACAAATAAAAATCCTTAGCAATAAGCTATGCTAATATCATGACATATCGTAGACAAAGAGATAGAGAGAGACACTAAAAAGTAAATTATTTTTAACTGTAGTCATCCAAGCAGACGTGGCCTCAGCCAAGATGCAAACGCTTCAAACGCTTTTCTTTTCTATCGCTCAAAATATATGAGATGACAGTAGACCACGTGGTTTATCATAACGCACGTGAATGTCATCCCAAACATTTTGAGTAAAATAAAATAAAAACGTTAGCAGCGTTTGCATCTTGGCTAGGGCCCCAGTAAACACATTAGCATCTTGGACTGAGTCAAGGAACTGGTTTAGCAGTGGCGAGCCCGGGCATTGGGCGCATAGCGCGGGCGCAGCGTGCGCGAGGCGGGCAGGCAGCGCGAACAGCGCGTGTCGGCGACTGTCTAGCACAGAGGGATTGTCAACTTTTACACGCAGGAGCAGACAATAGTGATTTGCCTCAATTACATCTTTAATGAATGTTGTCCTATTTTTATTAGGGTTCCGGAGCCGAATGGCAAAAACGGAACTACATAACTGACCGCTCTCCAAGGAATCGGTCTAAAACCGCCTAGTTTAAATCCTGTCATATGTAGTTAAAAGAGTTCATCACTCGGGTGCTGATAGAGTAGAAGGTTCGAAATGGAGTTAAGGCCCTCTAGAGTATTGCCTGTTCCACCGAGGTTGAGATGAGCATTTCTAAACTATTGCAAGTAAATAAATCTAAAATAAGGTAAATGCAGCTATTAACGACCCTCCTAGGGCAATTCTGAAATTAATCATACTTATTAGGAATATTGGTAGCCGCCACAGTATTTTTTTTATATGGGAAATTTTAATATTGGTTTGTATTTAAATGTTTCAAAATAAAGTATTCTCTTGGGAAAAATAATTAATCAAGTGGGTAAGTCGATTGATTCTATTAACGACACTTAGTAACGGCTGTGAAGCTATTAACGGTTTTTATGCAGCTATTACCGACTCTAAGATATTGAAACAATTTGTGTGGATTCGGTAATAGCTTCTTGTTTTTGCTAATACGAACGTATGGTTCGGTAATAGCTTCAAATCGTCGCCAGTACCGCCTCATATGTGTCGGTAGCTTCTTATTGTTGCTATTACCGGTTCGGTAATAGCTTCTAATTGTCTCATATGGGTCGGTAATAGCATCAAATGGTAGCCATTCACCTCATATGGGTCGGAAACATGGGTAATGTAAACCATATGTATCGTAAAATGTTAATAATATATTTACTATGCATATTATCTTTCCGCAGGTCATATTTGCTGAGCCGGTCCTCCGGCGCTTGGAGAGCGGAGGGCCGGGCGGGGCACTGGCTACGCGAGCGCGCACTGTCCCGGATGTATACATACGTGTTTATTCTAGCCAACATCATGCACTGGCGTGGGGGGTGGGGGCTATTTGACGCGGCCGTAGCCCTCATCGTGCCCGAAGCTGAGGACCCACACCGGTGAGTCCGGGATGATCTTAAAAAACCATGCACTGGCACAGCGACTAGGGCTCTTTTCCTCATCATGCCTAAGACAGTGGACATTGGCAGAGCCGAGATTATAATGGTCAATATCAATCACTGGCGCGGAGGCTGGAGGGTGTTTGATGCAGCCGTAGCTCTCATCGTGCCCAAAATTTAGGACCACACACTGGTGAGTCCGAGATCACCGTAGAAATCATCTTGGACTGGCACCAGCTGGGGGCTTACTAACGCGGCCTGATCTGAAATTTAAGGAAATACAGCCGTGGCAATCACCGTGCCCCAAGCCTGAGAACCAACATCGGTAAGCCCATGTCCATTTTGGCTATTGGCGTCGAATGAGCATTCGGTATAAGTATTTCGAAAATTTGAGGAGTTTCGGTGCGGTTGGGGTTTCTCCAATGTAGTCATAGCCTGCTACAGTACGTGAAACAGGCTTTGAAATAACTAGTTTAGAGGCATTTACATCGTAGTCGGTGTTATCAACGAGATAGTATGTATCTAGTGGCTTTAATTGTCCGGTCGTTGCCTCTTTAGCATAAAAATATGCCATTTTTGTTCTAGGCCTGTGGTGATAGCGACGTTCACAGCGCTGTTTTATGCATGCGCGTTGGCGCTACGGTCTTCGCGGAACATTCTGGCTTCACCGTACTTCCTAGTCACCGATGGGAAGGAACCCACCTATATCTTCACCACAAGGTTTAAGACTACGGTAAGTGCGACTTTCTTCATGATGATGATCTTCACCGTCTCGACACTTAAGTGCGTATTAATTACTATGAATTGGCAATCATAACAGTAGAATTGCATTTAAGAATTATATTTTCTTTTCTTGGATAGAGATCCTAAAAATCCCCAAAAAATATCATTTACGCAGAACTCACCAACAATTTAAGTCAGTTTAATTTTATACATAATTGAAAGTATATATTGTTAAACTCTTCCCTATTGACTTTCACATCTTCTCAAGCCAATCGAACCACTCTGAAAGTGTGTGAACATTGATTTGCACGATTTAATTTGAAGCATATTAACTGACATACATAGATAGTGGCGTACTTTAGGTGGTAATTAAATTAAATTAAATTAAAGTTAAGCACACTACTTACGAAACATTTCTCACTTCATCCAAAGGTCGAAGTTGAATACAGAATGACATAAGTGTCCGTAAAATAACAAGTGACACTCGCATAAAAGCAAGCAAGAGCCCTCGCTACGATTACCTAAGCCTTTTAACCGCATCAATTATATAATTGTGGTCCACCTCGGGCTGATATTATTGGGTATGACAGTAAGGTCAAGGTCCTAATGATGTCCACTTGAATCCAGCGGTTAGGAAGCGGTTAGTTGTCGTTCCCTACTCCCGATTTGCCATTACGTCGATTAGTGTGAGGGTCACTAGCTTTACCTACCTCGGACTAACGTTCTTTATGTATATAGCTTGATCAATACGTCCAAAAAAAATATCGGGATTTTTTTGGGCTGAAGAAGCTGAATTCTCCTAAAGTTAACGACCAAGAAATTTAGATGTGGAAATAACATAGGCAACTAACATAACATTCGGCAATCCTTAACATATTGCAGTTGTTAATACATGAGACATGAATCAGTCGGGAATGCCAAGAATGCTCTACCTCTTGTAAACAATTGATATTACTTTAAAACTATACTCCCGACTTGTTTAATACCTTGAAAAATCTATGTTTGAGTTGTTTAGTTGGAATGTTGTTCACGACTCCCTGTCTCTGAACATACGGACTCTTAACGTGACATTAAATGTTAATTCCTCCTGATGAGATGCAGAATTATGCTTATTTATCCGTCCGTCTGTTTGTTAGTTCTTCAAGCCGTTGAATCTCAAACTTCATGTTTCTCTAATAAAAAGATGAACAAGTTTTTCGCAATATCTTTTTCTTAAAAATGATAAATAGTTCTTTGAAATACTTATTAAATTAAATTAAATGTTGGGTAGCAAGGACGAAGTCCTATCATATCCCGAGGAATAAGACCGGCCAAGCCGCAGTGCTCACGCTATGTAAGAGCATCTACAAACTATACATTATATTTATAGGTAATATATGTAAAGCTAGTCGATGGTAAGGGTAAGACAGCTGGTAAAATTACAAGAACATTGAGGCGTTTCATCTTTGTCTTCTGAGTAGGACCGCATTCGCAATATTACGATTGCAAATATCTTGGGTCTTAGCCCCTTTACTCAGGTCAGGTCAGGTTTGGGTCTTCCCTTCTTTTGTGTAAAATCTGCGGGTCTTTGACTACAATCTGACCTGAGGCAATTCAAAGGTGCGATGGCTATCTTAGTAAATATGTATTCACTTTCGATAAAAAAAACGTAATTATTTTATTTAGGACATACGCAACCATCACAAAATGTGCTCAGCTTACGTTAATCCTGTTAATTTATCTGTTTTTGAAAATCGCTGACGCTGCGTTTTTCTAGGCCTACAGCACACCTACACCATTGTACCAAAACTTATGGTTAGTCTCAATGATTCAATACGGAGTACCATCACCATAAAGGTATCTACGTAAATGTGAAGCAGTTTGACGTAATACGTGAACTAACCGTGTTATACATTTCCCGACGTGACACTCCTTATGGCACGTGGAAAATACTTGCCCAAATTTGGGTATTATTTGGAACTGCTAAACATTAAAATTCCTCGATAGTACATCCTATTCCGTTATTACAGAAAATTGCTGAATGTCAAAGTAATACAGGAAGTTACTATAACTTCCGTGTTGTTGTCGTTTTATATACATTTCAGTTGTTCGCTCCTTATCTTCTCTTAAACTAACTAATCAGTATAAATAAACGCCGTTGTTGTATATGCTCTACTGCTCAAAGTCAAATGCTTTACTAGGTAAGTTTATAAATACGTTTACAACTGTAGAAGAGAACACTGGACTTGCTCACTTTTCAAACATTCGAATAGACTATTCAAATAAACTATGGCCTCGTATTATCCAATTGATTCTAAAGGCGACGACGTAAAGATTTTACTCTTCTGTTCTTTATTTAAAAAAAACCCTTAAAGTAGTAAACAAGTTTGGCCTTATCTACTCAATCGCATTGGGGCTTACCAAAGGCTACCTTTAACTAAGAGTGCGTACAATAAGTAATACGTGCCATTAAAACTTAAATATTTCGCAATTTTGTATAGAAAGTGTTTTGAAGTGCTTCTGTATAAGACGTTAAAAGAAAGTAGTATTCTAAATAGGGGTAATAATAACACTACTATAATATTATATACAAAACAAAAGTTAATTGGCTATATATCGGAGCGCGTCCTGTTCCAACCAGACGAGTGAACCTTTATCTTGCTAGGTGCATCAATAGCGCTCAATAGGATCGAGTCCTTATCGCTCGCGCCTTCAAATCGTCGACCGGCGCGTCGCGGCAAACAAGTTAGTAGTTGCGCGTCACGGCACACGGCGCGGGACGCAATGATAATAGAATTACCAGTAGTAATACAGTCGCGATCAGAAGCCGCTCGACTCTCCTGCTGCAGACATGCGCGGAAGCACGGCCGGACTCGCCGACACGCTCGCCAGCGGTTCCCGCGCGCACGCCGTCGCGCTGGAACTCGCCGACGCTCTCTTCGCAAGCGTCGTGGTCGCGCCAGCAGTTGTTGCCTACTGGAAATCGACATGGTCTCTAATGGACTTGTACGTCTTGACCGAAAACCAGGTCGGGAGCGCGGCGGTGTGCGCGGCTTTCGGACTGTGCTGTGACTTGTTGTTGTGTTTGACGCAGACGCAGCTGAGCAGGTACCTTTGCCCGGACAGGGGTAGGATGACGTATTACGTGTTGTCGAGACTGTATACGTGCGTGGCGGGGGCGGCGTGCGTGGGCGCGTGGCGGGGTGTGTGGAACTTGCTGAACGAGTGCACGGGCGACAGCGCGCGTACGCTGCTGTCGACGACGGCGGCGGCAACGCTGTCGCTGGCCGCGCTGCGCTCGCTGCGCAACATCTGCGCCGCGCCGTTCGCCGTCGCCGTCGACGCGCCGCAGGACTACTTCGACGTGCCCACCATGTTCAGGACGGTTGGTACAGAAGTCTTAAGTCCAAACGGAATCATTTAAGCGATGTGTCTGGTTGTTGCAACCGTAATGTTCTTCAAATGAGGTTGAAACCTGCAATGTCTATGAAGTGAGAGAATAACGATTACACTGGGCTCTGTATGCCTGTACAAAACACATATTCGTTACCTTGAAAATATACGTTACAAAACAATACTTAACTTACGTACTTGAGAGCGCAGTTGTTCAACGCCACAACAGTCAACGCCGTCGATTCAAATCTTCATTCTACTTGACTCATGGCACAGAGTAGTTAATAGTACAAGTACTCATGGCTTAATAATTATTCTCTAATCAATATTGATGTCGTAATTCTGTACAGACAACCCTTTATTTCATGTTACAAGAAATAAAAAAAAATCTAACAAAAAAAATGCTATTTCCGTGTAAGTATAGCTTCGGCCGCGTACGTAACCGGATTCATGTTGATAGCCAAAATATGGCCTATGGCACTCGTGGGATAAAATAAGGCGTTAAGTCTACAGGAAATTACAAAACTTACAAAGAGAAAAACTAGAATACATACAGTTATTACTCCCGAAAATCATTAAATAAATCTCTTTGGGGTATTCGGTAAAAATAACACGATAAAATAAAATGTAAAAATATAGCTACATAGGTCTTGTCACCGTAAAGTATGAATCGTTGTGCGAAAGTTAAACTGCAATAAATTTAATATTATTACGTTTCTTATAAGAAACCTCTTTGTTCAATAAAAATAACTGTCTGGACCGTATTTTCAATCCAGACGTCTGGATACACATAAAGAAATGCTGCTTGTTTTTATTTTTTCTTGAAAAAAGTACTTAGCTATTTATATGAAGCTAATTTGATATGAAATATTTTTTTTAATAAAAGTAACCTCACCCATTTTCAATGACAAAATGACATAGCTTTCAAGATGACCTGTTTTTAATCGACTTGAAAAAAGGAAGAAGTTCTCAATTCAATTCAACTGATATTTGAATTTGTGTTTGTTACTCGTTTACTCCGTCAATTGTGGACCGATTTTGAAAATTCTTGTTTTGTTTGATAGGGTCTATTCAGATTCTGATGATGGGGTCTTAGAGAAATCGAGGGAACTCCAAGGATTCCAAATAGCGATATCAGTATTTTCAGTAACAAATCCCAGCATTTGTATTCAAAAAGTATAGGTGAAGGAAGTAAAAAGGGAAGCCACCGGAACTCCTCAACGGTACCTATTTCAAGGGTGGCGATAAGTTATCTTGATTAAGATAGTTGAGCGACAGTGATGAAGCTCTTTTAAATGGTTGAAATATAATATGACTATGACTTTTCCGCACATAGAAAACAGTATACATTACGAGTATGATGACTAAAAAGTATGAAATAAAATGAAAGTTTTAAAAAACAAAATATAATATGGTTCAGTCGAACTGAACTCGGCGACCCACAATATTTTGAACCAAAAGCCTACAATTTTAAAAGAAGTTATTTTCGTTAGTTCGAAGTTAGTTTTTTGAAGGCAGTTTTTTGTTATTTTATTTTATATTTTTTAGTGATCATAATACGCTGTTCCGTAGTCCCACATACTAGTTGATATGAAACTTTAAGTTTCAACCGCGCCGCAAGCAACGCCGCCGGAAAGTCATAGTCATATTTCAACAAGTAAATATTCTTCGTTGTTGTCTCTCAACTATCTTAATCGAGATATCTGATCGCCACTCTTGAAATAGGTACCGTTGAGAAGTTCCGATGACCATCTGTGGTCTTCATCATCAGTTCCACTTCCCCAGGTGATACTTTCTGAATGCAAATGCTCGACTTATTACTAAAAATACTAAAATCGCTCTATGTTTGCCTACAATATTTGAGGAGTTCCCTCAATTCGTCACTGATCCCCTCATCGGATTCAGATTTGGTGACAATGTGACCACCTCGAAAGTGTACTCTATCAAACCAAGAAAAATAATTCATAATCGGTACACAATTCACGGAGTAATCGGTGAAAACACATAAAAAAACGTACAATTGAACGTATAATCTCCTCCTTTTTTTTTATAGTCGGTAAAAAATAGTGTGTCATTGTCATTATGTTATTTTAATCTAACGAATAAAAAGTACGAGTATGTAATGTATGTTTGTAAACACTTTATTGTAAAAACTAAAGAGATAATAATTATAAAATAGACAAAAATATAGCAGGTTGTACAAAGGCGAACTTATCTCTTTAAGGGATCTCTACCAGTTAACCTTTGAGCGATTGAGAAGTCATGCATTACAACGAATAGCCAAATAAGTACAACACTAAAGTAAAATATGGTTCAATATACGTATACCCAAATGGAACTTGCGACAAATATCAATCATTATATAGATACAGATAGTATGTACAATAATTAAATGACTGGGCGCTGGAACACAGGGACCCCTAGCTCAGGGCCCAGAGTCAATCTTATTATTGTATTTTTTTGTTTGAACAATAAATCTTTTTTCATTTTTATTTTTTTTTTCAAACATAATAAATAAATATACATAATAAGAAGGACAAAAGTTTTAAGAACAAGTGTCAAGCCAGAACTTCTGCCTCGCTAACACAATTGGTAGTATCTCAGACAAAACTTCTGTAGCATATCGACAGTGGAAATTTCAAATGTCGTAAGGGACATTTTGTCGTAAGTACACTAAATATACCATTGAAGTCAGTATTTTTTTTTCTATCTATTTGTTGTATTGAAATTTTGATATGACTTCTAATAAAAAAGTTATGAGTTGGTCAAAGTTTGTCGTAACTTCCTAATATTTAAAACACTATGTTGTATCGGTCAAATATTTTTGTATAACGTCTTGTTTCATTAAGCGCAATATCGTATATCTCAATATTTTTAAAATTCCTGTGTTGTAAGGCACTAAAAAGAATACATTTTGTCAGATAAATACTGTGTTTTCGGAGGTGTAACACACATTTTCTTCTTATTTTTTTGTTGTAAGGGACACTATTTCCTAAACCACTGTATTTATGGATTTCCAATTAAAAAATTAGGGTAGGCGAAGTTATTATGCTTCCAAGAATCATCCTAATGGAATGAGTAGTTTCCAAGTTATGAATTTAAAAAAGTGGAATTTTGTTTTCTGGCTCCCCTGAAAAGTAAGCGTTTGTCCCTTACGACATTTGAAATTTCCACCGTCGATATGCAACTAAATATATTACCTATTTATAGGATTGAATCTGCTTTGGCTATTGAATTTGAGATACTGCCAATTGCCTCAGGAGGGCAGACTTCTTCACTCTAGTTTTGAGTGAGTCGACAAACTGAGACTGCCTAATGTTAGTAGGAACAGGTTCCACAATCGCACAGCGAGCACCGAAAAGTATTTAGAATGAGTTTTGGATTTGTTAGACGGGAAAGCAAGGGAACTAGTGTCACTCGATTTTGAGATTCAGTGGCCAAGAATCTAAAACGTTCAGAAAGGTAGGGTGGGGACTGAGGAAAGTAATCTCTTAGTTGTAAAATAAATATATAATTGTAAAGAGGGGTTCGAGAAGCCAATTTGTCAAAATGGTGTCCAAATTGTAATCTATTGTTAAATAAAATCAAGTCTTTTCCAATTTAGTTAACTTAAATATCTTACAGATAGGCCGTTTGACGTACACTTCGACCTGTTATGATCATTTATTTAACTACCCTCTTACACACTCAGCTACTCTCCGAATCGGAGATGTAGTTCCTCCACCGTAGACCTTAAAAAAATGCTCGTTAGTTACTTTGTAGAAAGTATCTCATAAACTAATTTGTAATGAACCAATTCCTAAAAAATCTTGCACTGACAATAAAATAAACATTGGCTACCTTTTTTACAAAACGCCATTGTTGATATCAATATTGAGTGTAACCATGGTGACCAATAACAAGTCGATGAACATTAGTCATGTTTTTTTCGTGATTTAACACATTATTAGTCTCAAAACTAATTTTGTTTTTAATCTACGTCATTTGAATTGTTATTAAATCATGTAATATATAAATTATAACAATGTAATATATAAATTAGGGTGTCGAGTGTGCCCTATACGCCAAGACTGATATCCGGAATGACCGTAACAGTGACAAAAAACGTTACAAAAGAACAGTTATTACTATGGCAATGCTTATTATAGAACAGTTTTCACGCTTCGCTTACACTTTTGGTGGTATTTTGATACCGATAACGGTATCAATATTAGCAGCGTATAGTACGCGAGCAGAAAAAAAGAAAGCAATGAGATTAAGTAGTAATAATAACATAAAAATTGGTACAAACATATAACCTTCCATTACTACAGTAATGCCTACGCGCTACGCGGTTACGCCGTAGCAGCGCTACGACCTTCTCGGGCTATTCACCTCGTTATATTGGCTTAAGGAAATCTCAAGACGCACGGCCATGTTGCAGGCAAATATAAGTGGGTATAAGCGTGTTTAATAGTTATAAATCAAATATTTCATATAGAATTATCTAAGTCTTTTTAATTTACTTTTTTTTTTTAGTTAAACATATTAATGTAGAAATGGTGGCCAATGCCATGGTTTTAAAAATCTAATTATTTACTTGGAAGTTTGCTATTTGAGAACATTTTACACAAAATACTCTATTTCAATGACATATACTTACTAATAAAATAAATGTAAAAAAAAAAAAAAACAGCCTTCAAAACGCAAAAATAACTTTTTTTTAAAATTGTAGTTACCTACCTAATAGGTTTCTGCAATGGGTGTCGGCTTTTTTTGTTAAAAAAAATTGTGGTCGCCGACATCATTTGGACTAACCTATTAGGTAGGTACCTACAATTACGAAAAAAATTGGCGGTTTTGTTTTTTAAAACATTTATTTTATTTTATAATTTTTAGTGATGATAATACGCTGTTACGTATTCCCACTTTTTAGTTGATATGAAACATTAAGTTATTTCAAGCACGCCGCAAGCAATGCCGAGGGAAAGTCATAGTCATATTTCAACAAGTAAATATTCTTCGTTGTAGTCGCTTAACTATCTTAATCGAGATATCTTATCGCTACCCTTGAAATAGGAATATACCGTTGAGAAGTTCCGGTTGCCACCTGTGGTCCTCATCATCAGTTCCACTTCACCAAGTGGAACAGATGATGAGGACCACCTTCTGCAAGCAAATTCTAGACTTGTTACTAAAAATACTAAAATCACTATTTGTTTGCCTACAATATTTGAGGAGATCCCTCAATTCCTCACTGATTACCTCCTTAGATTCAGATTTGGTAACAATGAAACCACCTCGAAGTATACTCTATCAAACCAGAACATAATTTTCAAAAATAGTCACAAATGATGGAGTATTTGGTAAACATATATTAAAAAGAAAGATACATACATACAGTGGAACGTACAACCTCCTCCTTTTTTGAAGTCGTTTAAAAAGGTGCCCGAACAAATACAAGGGTCAAACTGAAAGTTTCGGGAATAGAAAAAAATATGCTAAACAAGTTTTAGTGGTGGTAGTGCCTTGTGCAGCGGCCGTCTCAATCGGTACCACCATTTTATTCTTTACCTACGGCCGAGCAGCAGTGTTCGTATTATTGTGTGGTGTGAGCATAAGACAACCGGTGAAATTACCAGCATAGACGCATTACATCTTAGTCCTCGGGGTCTTAGGCCCGTATTAAAAAACTCGTTTCGGTTTAAATGCCAATCTCAAGATACATCAAAGTAAACGTCAAACCATAGAAAATTGTCATCTTTGACGTAACTTGAGACGAGCATTTAAACCGAGATCAGTTTATTAATTCTGGCCTTATAGTTGTGGTTATGAGAATGCAAAATGTAAATGAGCCTTAGATTCCATTTACCATCGGGTGGCATGTGTGCTCGTATACCTTCACTATGCCATAAAGTATACTTAACTTATTTCTTTGATTTTTTACGGCCCCTGAATAATTGTGTAACTAATACAACTTCAGTCTCTCAGCTGACGAATTATGTATTAAAACAGAAAAAGCCAAGGATTTGCAAACAATGGAGCTGTCTTTAAATCTTAGTAGCAAGTTTTCCTAGAAAAGTTGTTAAAACAGCTCAAATTATTTCCAAAAAAAAGCGTATCCGAATTTCCCAAATACCTAACTGTTTGTAACTTGGCCAGTCAGCATACCTATTTTAAGTAGGTACCCACCTAACGCAGAGTGCCGTGGGCCATGGCGTCGTACAACGATTGTGCTAGCACAATGGTATCCACGGGAACCTCTTGCGCTGGGTGACTTCGTACTTGCGAGACAGAAGCCAGGCTGTGGCGGTCAAAGAGTATTGTTCTAGCTTTGTCCCAGTGTCATCTGGAGTACTGCAAGGGTCACATTTGGGGCCGTTGCTTTTTAATGTTTTCATAAATAGTGTTATTTCTCTGTTTAAATCTGCCTCATGTTTACTCTATGCAGATGATAAAAAAATATTTCAGGTTATTAGATGCGTTGATAATTGTCACGAATTGTAAGATGATCTTAACCGGTTCTACAACTATTGTCAAGCAAATCTCTTACACTTAAATGTTAAGAAATGCAACACTATTACTTTTACAAGAAAAAAAAAAAACAATTAATATATTACAATTACCGCTTAGGTGATGAATCTTTGCAAAGAGTTCTGTCCATCAAGGATCTAGGTGTACATCTTCATAACAGGTTGATGTTTTGTCATCATATTGAGAACATAACGCAACGGGCCTTCCGGTTACTGGGTTTCGTACTGAGAACTGGAAAGGAGTTTAAAGAAGCCAGCACTTTGTTAACACTCTTTAACTCTCTTGTGAGTCAAAACTCACAGGAGGCATCCATTAAGATAACTCCATTAAGAAGGTCCAAGTGAAACTTTTAAGGCACTTAAACTATAGGGCAAATAAATCTGACTCGCCATTCGACTGCACCAGGGTAGTTTCGCTCGAGGGCCGACGCACTTTGAAAGATCAAATTTATATCGACTCCCCTTATTTTATAAACATGTTGAGTTTTAAAATTCCTCGTAATAATACATGACGCATTAATTGTTTGTTCAATGCCCCCTTTACACGTAAGAAATATAAAGCTAACTCCTTCTTAAGTAGAACTTGTAAGAAATATGATATTGAATTGGTTGAGGCTGATATTTTTTGTATGTCTCTGTCAAAGTTTAAGCATACTGTTATTAATCTTATAAAATAACTTTGTATTCTGTTTTCTCTCTATGTCATAGTCATAGTGATTGAAGCATGTTTTTTATTATTATTTAATTGTATTTAGCTGCAGTCTCATCTTGTTTGCCGTTGTAGGTTACCTAAGAAGTAGTTTTTATTCTGATTGTGTTAGTAAGTTGTGGCATCTTTACTAGTCGTTTTAAAACCATCTGTTTTGTAATTATGAACTATTTGTACCGTTGTTTGCCCACATAAACATTAAAACAGCACTGCTAGCAGTTAAATGCAGATATATGACATATGACACAGGCAAACTAACGACAGCTAACGTCAATCCAAACTTAGCTTTTCGCAATCGTTAACGTCCGGGATATTTCACTTGTATAAGTAAAGGTGTTGTTCTTTAGCCAAGTTTATTCATGAAGTGATTAGATATAATTTTTCACTGACTTGAAAAAAGGGGGAGTTTCTGATCTATGTTCGACTTTTTTTTAAGTATTTTTAGTTGAAGTTATTTTAAATTATTTATTTATTTATAGATCCCCAAACTGATGAATCAGCAACTTGTTGCTTCCAACAGACCCTGGAAGAGATTTTTCGACAGCAGTACAATATTTGTATTCATCTTGCTTTCTCCGACAGCTTTAGTATAGTACCCATCGATAAGCTGTTTGAGTGAACAAAACGATAACCAACTTATGAGGCGAAGTACAATAAAAAATAAATAAATATTAGGGGACAGTGTCACACAAATGGACCTAGTCCCAAAGTAAGCTCTAGGCTTGTACTATGGGCAGCATGGGCATTAGACAAGAATAAACGTACTTGTAAATATATTATAGTAACGATGTCATATGATAATATATTACCTAGTTCATCTGTAACAAAGAATTGAAGTTGATAGGTGTTGTTCCAGAGCACACGCGAGACGGCGCTGTACGTGCTGGACTGTGTGTTCTCGGTGGCGGTGGTGGGGTCGCTGGTGGTGTTTGTTTGGCGCGGCTCCTGGGCGCTGCTTGACATCTTCCTCTTCCCCGAGGACCAAGTGCGCTCCTGCTGGACATCTATCGTAAGTCCAAAATTGACTAATTCTGCTCAGGGACCTTAGAAAAGATGCTTAACGCTAATTGTCGAAATATCGTATTCATATAGTCTACTATTATGGAGGCAAAACTGACTAATTTGTTTGGTTCGTTCTTGCTGGTCAATTAAAATCCTCTGCAGTCAAAATCCGTTTGGCATCCAGTTTCTTTGTGTTCCATCCCGTTGCATACATTAATTGACTAATCCGTATGGAAACTATGACTTATTTCTCTTGGGCGGTCTCTCTATCTTATCTGGTTTTGTTTTGATTTGTGGCCATCAGTGGTCTTCATCATCAGTTCCACTTCACCAAATGATACTTTTGCATGCAAATGATAGACTTGTTACTGAAAATACTAAAATCGTTATATGTATGCCTATAATATTTGAAAAGTTACCTCAATTTCTCACGGATTCCCTCATCAGATACCAACTTGGTGGCAATGGGACCAACGTCGGGAGTACACCCTATCAAACATACCGGTGTTTAACCCGGCAAATTGACGAATTATGCTCAATTGCTATCCTCAAATGTTCATTTGTGTATCGAGTCAATGAATACAATAAGTATCACTATGGAACAGAAATCGCAATTACATAAGTAGGGTACCTGACTATGAGCTTAAAACCTTTGCGAGTGCATCTTTAGGGTACCGTACCCAGAGGGTGCCAACGGGACTCCATTACTAAGCCTCGCTCTCCGTCTACTGTGTCAAAACGATATTGTCCTTGACATGTTTTGGCATTGTTTATACCCCGCCCGCTACTACTGTCAAGTAACTAAGAGTTATCAAAACATTGAAGCACGTAAAAGTCAATTTACCCCAGTAGATAAGAGGCCCAGTCGGTCAGCGTCATAATATTATTATGTAGATAGTTGTAATTTTCACACTGTCTATTTCTACTGCCGCTATAAAAATAAGTAATAAAATATATTAAATTAAATTAAAATGGTACGGAAGCCTTCGTGTGCCTCGTATCTGACTCTTATTTAACCGGTTTTTTCTGATTGAACTCCCAGAATGTTCTTAAGATATAGTTTGGATCGAATTCTTTCCGCATATGGGTCATACTGATACTACTCCGTGCCATTGAGTCAGTGACCACTTACGAGTGGAACAATTGGCTCTTCCTCTCGACCGTCTTGAGTCCCCCAACAGAAACAAACATCGAGTACGAGCTGTTTTTTTGAAGGTAATGGTTCGATGTTTTAAAAGAATAAATTGCAAATATCAATGAAAAATGTGAAAAATGCTACCGTCTAAATAAAGAAGGACTATGATGGCGCTTAAACATCATGCCGTAAAAATCAAAACCATTTGCTGCCCTTCACAAACCTGGCAATGACTGCATGGGGTGACAAATGTGACAATTCCGTGAATCCATAGCATACGGTAACATGTAAAAAGCAATATAGTATTACCGAGTGGAATAGAGCCCCAGGGCACAGCTTATTTAGATGAATGACAGTGACCTAGGAACTCGTTGACATTGCAATGTAAGTCTCCTGTCGCTGTCAGAGGGTTTACCATGACACGCCTAAGCAATTCAGTTTAGGATGAGTGTAAGGGACAGATCTATACCAATTACACCCTCCGTCTCTGTCTCTCATCGTAAACGGAATTGCTTAGCCATGTCATGGCGAAATACGAGTAGGAGGGACATGAAGCAGCTTTTCGATCACCATTTTCAATGTCAGAATTCCCGGTTCGCTCATAGACTTGCGCTGACGCATCTCGCTGTTCTAATAAACGGTCACTTTAATTGTGACATTCGTAGGAACCCGTTAACCAGGATGCGAGGCGGTTTCACGTTCAATACCACTGTGACATTGGCTAAATTGCCACGTGGGCAGACGGACAGAAATACAACTTTTATTAGTAAACATGAGCGGAGCGTTTACCTCATTACCTCTTAACCTGAAGGTGAATTGGATAATTGATTATCTATTTTAAGCTCGTGGAATTAATTCGTAGTTACTTAAGTATGTTTACTGATTGATAATTCAGGTAAAGAAATAACTGCACCAGTAAATCTATAAATCTGTAGAAGAGTCGTGTCTGTAAGTGCAAAATTAAAAAAGCGAAGTGGAAAAGATTACATCAATGATACTGAAAAAATCAATGATTTTTAGAATTTTTGTCTGTCCGTCTGGTTGAGCAGTTTTAACTCAAAATCTATTGGACAGATTTACATTAAATTAATGAAGTTAAATAGAGATATATATTAAGACGCTGATCATTGTTTAAGCTACTATTTATGACGCATATCTACTTACAAGGTGGGTAAGAAAAGTTACCGGATTGAACTACGTTATTGAAACTTTGTGAAAATACTCTTAAGAAAACTAAAGGTGTTTCATTTTTGTGTCCATAATCCTTTGAAATTATCGAATAAGTTTCATTGTAGGTACCTATTTGTTCATAATTGTCGCCGTCTGGTTATCATTTCTTATTTTTGAACTTGAATTCAGGGTTCGTATCAACTCACACTCAAATGCAAGAAAACTGCCTGTTTATTATAGCAACATAAAATAATGTAAAACTTCAAACTGATTAGTATTATCTAACAATGAAGAATTGAAAGTCGTTTTTACAAACTAAAATGATAGAAAGCTACAATATTAGATATATTTGCAGTCGTAATGCACTTTATAAATAATCATAGAAACACGAATACCAATCATTTATAACTCTTTGAATGAAATAATGTGAAATTAAAGTGAAGGCGACCGAACAACGAAGTGGACTTTTACCGCCCTCTAGCGCCAATTTTAATAAAACGTCACTTGCGTAGTCGTAATCAGTAACCACGCTCAATCCTACACTGCGCTGCTCAATCCTAAACCGGTTCCTCATCGCCCTTTCAAAAGGAGGATCGAGAAAACCACTGCTCTGCGAGAATAATTACATCTCCGCACTAAACGCATAAGTCCTCGGCCCCTCGAAGACTGGTGAAAGTCATCCAGACAGGATGACATCTCGACAGGAGACATGGTGACATGGGTCATGGGTCCCCACACCAAAACCATCGTCATGGCTTCAGGAACCGCTCGGCGCTTCTCCGTCCAGTGCTCTACTCTATCCTCCCTCTGCGTGTGAAGCTCGGTGTCTACAAGACTTATGTTAGACCCCGGCCCACGTACGCCGCACCCGCGTGGTACGCCCACCTGGTGCAACGCACAAGAAGAAAATGCGAGCGCAGCAAAAGCTGTCCTTGACCGCCGTGACCGATCCAGTGGGACCTTAGGATCGAGAGCCTGGACGAATTCATCGCACGACTTGCCTCGTCGATGTTTGCGCGAGCGGACGCGTCGCGTTTCCTCACTCTGAGGGACATCGTGCCACAGCACGCGCGACCCCCCGAGGGCAAGGCAAACTCCCGCGACCTCGACACGCCAACCACGACGACAATCCTCACGGACCCATGAAGACGCTGCTCAGCTAGAAGGTCACTGGAAAATTGTACAGTTCCCGAGGAAGCAGCGATAAACGACTTCTACGCGGACGAAGTCGCGGGTAAAAGCTAGTAGGTATATCTGGCGACAAAATTACACAAATTAACCCAACCCAAACTAAGCGGTTGGCTTGTTGTGTACTATAGACAGCGATAAACATATTTACATAGAGAAATATTTACTTAATACAGAACACAGAATTTAGGACATCAGGACTAAATACTCGGGCTCATCACACAAACATTTGCCTTTACCGGGAATCGTTGCCGTGCAAGGATCTAACTCTGCTAACCGCGTTGTCGCAATACGACGCTGCTATTCTGAAAACAAATCTAAAACCCTGAATCTAATCCTTAAATAACTTTCCAAGTATGATTTTTATGTCTCATGCATCATTCTACAAAGAGTCATACATTTTTATGCGTTAGACATTGGATATTAGGATTAGGATTTAAGAACCGACTTATAAAACTCCTAACAAAGCGACAAAGAGGGCAATCTTAAGGCCACCTCAAACTGCAAAGTAGACCTCTCTTTTAATTATTAAACATTCGTTTCCAAATACTTTAACAACAAAATTTTTTTTACGTGTAGTATAGTTTATATATATAAATCACAGCTACCTATTATCAGAAAATAAATCCTATGATCTCTATATTTTACGCAAACATGCTCTTGGGTAAGGACCAAAAAGTTGGACCATAGTTAAGCGTACTTACTTAACCATACAAACAACAAAGGCGGTAAAACTTCCGTTGTGCCACGGAAAGTATCCTTACAAATTGTATGACTAATTTTCGTCGCACAGCGGAAAAGTTTTACAGAAAATTTAATGGAGTAAGTTAGCGTGCCCACCATTTTGGACCTTACCCTCTTTTCAAAATCCTGACGCGATTTAAACCATATTATACATACATACATACATACATAACATCACAACTTCATTCCCAGAGTGGGGCATGCAGAGCTACAGAAATACCAACAACTATAAAGATATAATAATAAAATATAATCAAATTTAAAGTTCGAAAATATGGAAGTATTTGACACCTCATTGTTATTGATATTTTCAATAACAATGATATGGACACAACAATATAGGTATACATTCTTCAAAAGCATAGTTCTCTCAGCAAAGGGTGGCAGTTCTCTCCTAAGAAAAAAGGCGGTTTCTAAATTCAGGGCTACCGCAGATTCGTATGTTTTACAGATGTTTCGTACAAGGTGTTGGTTTTGATTTAGCTAGTCAGCAGCCACAGCTATGAGCGCGATAGGTAAATAAGGAAGGTATGCCTCAAGGTTGGCTTATCGCTTTACAATTTAATGCACTAATTGTGCACTAATCGCGTTGCGCTAGGGTTGACACAACTTTACGTTTAAGCGCCTCAGTGGTGCAGCCTTTTCTTAAAGCGATTGGTCTAACGCCCCGAGGGTTAGTCCGCGTGCGAGTCCGACATAAATCGCCCTGACCCCCTTCGGGGGGTACGCATAAGCTACCAAATTTCATCGAAATCGGTTCAGCGGTTTAGCCGGGATAGCATAACAAACGGGTAGACAAATTTACTTTCACATTTATAATAATAACTAGTCTAGTATAGACGGATCTATAATATTTTGATTTATGCTGAAATTTCCCTTTGTGATGCAACTTTTTTATCTACGAGTATTTAAGCAAAATTACCATTCTTTCCAAAGGCAAAATAATGCTAACTAAAATCACATCTAAAAAGCAGATTGCT
Source organism: Acleris holmiana (assembly GCA_949316455.1). Lineage (NCBI taxonomy): Eukaryota > Metazoa > Arthropoda > Insecta > Lepidoptera > Tortricidae > Acleris > Acleris holmiana. The sequence goes on along the minus strand of OX438765.1, from coordinate 11,633,335 downwards.
ATAAACTCAAACTCGTAGATCATAAGGTTAAGATTTCAAGGTTAAGGTACTTCTATTGTAGTAATTAACGAAAAGTTGGGATCTACGAGTATCATTCTAAAAAAAACTGTATATTTAGGTACCCAAAAGATTGTTAACACAGAATGATGAGTAGAATAAGAGTATCAAATCTTTCAACATATTTAAAAGCAATATATATTTATTTTAATTTGTATTGTTAGGCGATGGGCTTGCAACCTGTCACTAATACACTAGTAAACTTCTTGGCCTGATTGTGCAAAATGTGGTTACAGAATTATCAACAAGTCTTTTTAGAGTTGTTGGTATTTCTGTAGCTCTGCCTACCCCACTCTGGGAATGAAGGCGTGATGTTATGTATGTATGTATGTATGTTAAAAGCAAATTAAAGGCTCATATTTTAAATAACGTTGCTCCAACCTAATTGATTGAGTTCGGCCCTGGCTTTGCCGTTGCTCTAAACGCTATCGGCCGGTTATCACTTCGTGCGTACCCCTAAATTTGCATGTTATTAATTATTATCTACTTTTACTGTTTGTTAAACTCCATTAGCTTATTATGTTTGTTGAACTTCAAGTGTTTGTATTTTTTAAGGTATTAAGGATGTAACTTATCGTTACGAGTATTATATTAACGCTCACCGGAGCAATTAATGAATGCATGTTGTTATTAAGTCTCATAAAGTGAAATGTTAATTTCTTTTGAGATACTTAATAAAGATTCTTTAACCCGAATAATGCAGCTTGACAACCCTGCACTACATTTCCACTGCCTAACACATGTGTGCTGTTTATCGTTACACAAATTATATCACAGAATATTCCTTGCAGTTCATTTACCCTTATAGGTTGATAATAATATTATTTGGTTACTGGTAAACAATGCCGCTCTAGGTCTGTGGTGCTTTCGTGAGTTTACATATTCCGAGAGTGATAAAGAGAACTAGCACGAGTTTTTTTTAGTTTTTCATACTTTCTCGGTAGTTAATATTACATATAAAATAAAATAACTTTTCATTGACTATAGGTCTATAGCAGACACATTTGGACAGCTATAAACTACGCTACGACTATTGTCTAATTTACTCGTAATACTTACCTGTGTAGACATTTTTAAGTAAGTAACAGAATACGTAAAGAGTAAAGTACACGTGGATGACATCATTCTTCTAGCACTCTTCTCTCTTTGAGAACGATTTGACCGTTCCTTGGTGCAAAAAAAGACCGTTAACTATTGCTAACTTATCTTGTCCATCCGCTTAGAATTCGTAATTTTGTCAACCCATGGGAACATTAATTTATTTCGGGAATAAAGGTATATCTCTGTGCCAAATTCCATCTAGATCCGTTCAGCCTTTCTGGCGTGATTGCATAACAAACATCCATTCATCCATTTTTTTACATTTAATATTGGTCGATACCTGTTTCCCTAATTTTCGTGCAAAACAGACTAAATAGAGTATTGTTATTTGTTAAAAAGGTACTTAACGTAACCCACGTGGTCGTAAACTCTTGCTCGTTTCCTTCGCAACGTTTCCCTACTTTAGTGATAAACATTAAGTTGTGTTATGTTCCGTACGCACAGTATGTAAACAATAAATGGTATATTTCCGTTTGTCTGTTGTCAAACAGTCTATATTTAATAGTCAGCTGTTTGCTAACTAAGCTCGGCCATAAAGGCGATACGGGTACCGCTCGGGGAGATACCTTTAACGACACCGTTGCCCTGAGCACACATGAACGATTATTTATTTATTACATAGCCGGAACGTTCGTATGTAGTTTAAAAGATAAGTAAAGTTTTGATTATTTTAAATTTAGGTCTTAGCATTTTGTTAAGTAAATTTACAGAGATCAGATTCTGTTAGCGAATAAGCCTTAAAAACCAAAAAAAAAAATTAAACCCGAATAATTAGTCAGATAATGTGCTTTAAATGAATTTCAGTAGGTATCCGCTACTGGATTCTATTATACTAAGACCAATACAGATTAGATAAACAGTAGAGATGTCTACGTCTGTTTGTATACAGGATAAAAAAGGAACGTCCATTGAAGAATAGGTATAGGCATTTGGGAAGTATGGTGATTTAACGTGCAATAAAGCTGTGTTTACCCAGCTTAGACCCAATGTGACGTGGGTGCCTAAACTAAACGAGTTTATGACGCTAAGTCATCTCATCTCCGTCACAAATTATATGTTATGTACATATTTACCATAAGCTTACATCAAACTACCACTTAATAGTAGTGTTGTAAAAATATTAAATACAATCAACAAAGTAAAGTGGTTTAATGAGTTGGTGACATTATACTGTCGTGATACCAAGGAAGGCGGCTACATAATAGTAGTATAAGCATTTTAAACTGAATGTGGTTATCAATAGAGTATAGAATGCTTCAACTACTACTACTGCAGCTAGCCGCCTTCTATGGTATTACGGCAGTGTAGTGACAGGGTTTATTATAATGTGTCTACCTGTGGGCCGAGCACGCTGCCACGGGACTTAGTGTCAACTGACGTCAAACGGGAACTACTGTCAAATATTATTATGAAATTATTAAAATGACAGCCAGCCGGGGATTAATTTGCTTGTAATAATAGGACTCAAATAACACAAAACACACTTTTATTTTAAACCTTAGTTCTTTATACTTACGTTGGAATATGCAATAGACGAAATATTGTCCCTATGTCAATAATTGACCCGTGGCAGCGTGCTCGGCCCACTGTGGCTCTATTCTATCTGGTAAAATCCTGTTGCTTTTATAAATGCTATCGTAAAGGGGAGAAACGGGAAACTAATTCTACTTCTAATTCAGTCACCTTCGTCAGTACGCATCCCACCCACTAATTGAAAAAGCAAGATAGTACAAACACATCCACCACAATACGATGTCGTCTGATAATGTCATAGTGAATACCTACACTACATCTGAAATCATAATACGACCCAAAGAGTAGGTACGATTGCAACACTCTTCGGGCCGTATTATGTGGTTGCCAAACTTGCCGATTTCCAGGCAGTGAAAAGGACAGCGCTATAGTATCTAATTAAGTTAATTACATCCTTCCCTTTTTACAGCCTAGGACTTGGTAGGTTTTTCCCCTAATGATACAGCCTTTTTTTTGTCCATCAGATAGCGGGCTACGCACTGGTGGTAGTGACGTTCGCGCTACAGGCCCCGGTTCGCTGGGGAGCGGCGCGCCTGCGCGGTGCGCCGCGACTGCTGCTGGCTGATACGTACCACCTCGTGTCCTTCCTAGCCACCGTCAACGTGTGGCGAGGAGTCTGGGGCTTGCTAGACGTCTATTTGTTTCCTGGTTAGTCTAGGGTGCTTATACCTACCACTTATACATGTATCGGCGCTATCTTTATAGAACAAGGGGGGTGATTCTCTCAACACGGCGTTGCATCGATCTCAAAGGTGATGTTTTATCCGGCAAGTTTAAGAAGTCCCGTCGGAGCGTACAAAACACATTTTAGCTCGTGCCTTCTCAATTAGGCAGCAGGTGAGTCGAGTTCAGTATCGTATAAAGCTGCCTAGTTAAAAGCACGCGCTAAAATGTGTTTTGTACGCTCCGACGGGACTTCTTAAAGTTGCCGGATAAAACTTCATCTTTGAGATCGACGCAGCGCTGTGTTGAGAGAATCACCCCCAAGTTCGTGCGTTACCATTCCGCGCACTTTTAGACGTTGGAGGATGCCAGGCGACTGCCAGCATGTACTCCCAGCTTCTTAATAGCGTTTGGCTGTATATCGCTATCACACTTGCACTCTCAACTGACAGTACCATTTGTCACGAGTGTTTCATATAAAAATAAAGATTGACAATAATATTTTAGCAGATACGCTGCCTAAACGACACTGCATTAATACAGGCATTAATAAACTAATCTTGTTGCCAGTACGGTTTGAGGACTTTGCACACAGCATTACTTACTTATTTGCTCGCAATGATGTCCTTCACTGTAGACATGTGGTAAAATACAAATTTAGTTCCAAAAAACCCACTAGTTATCTTCTGCTTGAAAGCGCGATTTTAAACCAACAGGCTATTAGCTAATTTTAATCAAGGCAAAATAAAGGCAATTTGAAAAAGTTGTGAAAACGTCTAATTATAACTTTTTACCCTTACACTGATAACTAATTAAATACCTATCTTAACAGATGCGCCGAAACTCAGCAACTGGTGCACACACATCGTCAGCCTGGTGTTGTTGATTCTTCTTAACTGCTCCAACTCGGTTCTCGTGCGAGGAGTCTATATCGATGGCGAAGAGCCAGCAGGCGAGTGCGTCGTCTTCCCCTGCCACTATCTGCGGCTATTCTTCCACAAAGAGAGAACTAAGAAGAGACACAGACAGGCGCTCGCTAACGCCGCCGTTGCGGCGAACAAGAAAGTGGAAGAAGCTAGTTTACCACTGCAAATGCCAGAAGAAAAGGTTTAGGAAAGAGGACATTGTTGACGCACGCCACAACCACTTGCCATTTTAAAGTGTATATCGATTTTTAAAACATGGAGTCGTGTTACAATTGTTAATCGGTTTCGATGATCGAATTAGGTTCGGCATTGGCGATCGTTGTTGATGACGTATAAGTTTGTTACTTAGTTATTACGATATTTAAAATAAGTAGTTACCCAGTGAATATCAAGCGTGTTCTAAATCATGTTTTAAGTTTTGATTTGTTCTTCATTAGATAGAGCATGGTTTATTGTTGAGTAGCGACTTGTCGTAATAAATTAAGTTATGTTCTCAGAAATAGTGCTTGTTGTAAATATGAATTATGAAAAAGATGTTTCCTAAATGGAAACTGTGCACTTGCTAATAGATACTTAGGAATGGAGTTTAAGATCTTTCAACTGTGTTAAAGCAGTATTTGCGCGGTATTATTGTGTTTTCATTTTAAATAGTATATGTGTGTTAATTGGGTTTGAATATCCCGGTAAAAGTTGATTGACTTTTCAGATGCTTAAAATTACGAATTCCTTGTTAAGAAGAATTTCGGAGGGAGTCGATAAAGTATACGTCACATGTAATTTAATTAGTGTCTGTTTAGCGACTAGTCATTTCTTTGTGCCTATTTTATTGAGAAACCCTTTGTTTTTATAAAAGCTTGTATTATGTATGTCCAATAAGTATAGCGTAGATAAACAAATTACAGTAAAACCAATTAATAGTACTCCGCTGTCTATCGATTTCACATTCTCTCTGACATAACAAAAAAACTTAGAGATGCCAGAAAATGTGACAGCAATAGTCTTACCTGCATACGTAATTTTCAAAATGTACTAAAGTTGTGTCTTAAGATTCGTATTTTATGAAGGAGAGACAATGATATTACAGAGTATATATAAGTTATGTTCCTAGTAAATTGCGTTCGAAAATAGACTAATGGATCATGGACAGACACGTAAAACACGAGAATACGAGAGATAGCTACCTATCGTCGACTCGTTTGGCGCAAACAGAGCGAGAGTGGTTGATGGGGTTTTTTTATGAATCTTCAACTGCGGCAGTAGCAGATCTATTTGCTGTTTACATTGTGTAATACGTAAGTATCATTGAGGAGAGACAAGTAAGAATCGCTTTTTAGTATATATCTGTTTAAGAAGGAGATAACCTTGTAATAATTTGTAACCATGAGAAATATGCGGAAATAATTATGCCGATACTAACTTAAAGCTTATAAACTCAATAATTGTCTTGTTTGTCGGACGCTTGCTGTCTCAGTGTTTTGTGTATATACCTACATGTAAGAGCTGTCCTCGAGACAGAAATAAGAAATAAATAAACAAATGATTACATTATCTGCAGTTTTATTCATTATTTTCAATTAACAATAAGGCAATTAAGCGGTGCCGACTATTGATGATATTTTTATGCACTCATTCATAAATAAAAATAATAATATTATTAACCTGAATGTCGGGATCAACATACTTTGTGACAAAAACGCAATTTGAGCAAAATAAAAGACCAGACCTCGCAGACATGTCAAGGATTATTTCTGTGGGGGTTTAAGCATAGTATTTAATATTTAGGTTGTCAAAGTCGGAACAGCTTGCCTGCTTGCTCGTTGGATCTTCTGGGAGTGATTCTCTTAACACAGCGCTGCGTCGAACGCAAAGGTGAACGTTTATCCGGCAAGTTTAAGTAGTCCCGTCAGAGCGTCCAAACACATTTTAGCGCGTGCCTTCTCAATTAGGCAGCAGAGCTCGGTCGCCCAGCGGAGCTTTACGTTCACTTTTGCGTTCGACGCAGCGCTTTGTTAAGAGAATCACCCCCAGACCTACCTACGCTTCGTCTACCTATCGCTACTCAGCGGTTCTTTGACTTCGTTCGTTTTCCGTTCTTCATTAAATATGCAGTTGTCTGTGCTAAGGCTCGGATACCTTTTCATTCGGCTACGTTATATGAATTTCCTCGATTGAATTTATTTTTTAAAAATAGACTGTTAAGAAAAATACTACTTAGGTCAGTTTTTATGTCAAATATATAGGGTCTGCAGGGTTGATAATTTCAGTGGCAAAATAAATTTATTACATCCTTTTCCGGGCGAGCCGAAAATGAATAATTAAATTCAATCCCACGCGCCATTAACTCATCACAAACTCGTCCAGAAAGGCATAATTACCTTGTTCCCTATAACTCCCGTTTATTTCGCATGCTATAGTTCATCATATATATTTGTTCATCATCTCTTAGACCTAGACATCTATTTAAAGGTAGCTCTACAGATATGTCGGAAATATCTCGGTAGAATGCTAAAAGGCTTTAAAAGACAAAACAAACCTAAATATAGCCTGGAAGAAACCCAAAGGTCCTTGCCCTTACAAAATGTATAACGTCACAGTTATACTCTCTAATTTAAACGTTGTAAGGTTTATAATCGCTCATTCTGAGTGGATCGTTTAAGCTTGCAGATTCATTGAAACGTCGAAGTGATATGATAAGAGCTATCAAATGAGTTACGCTCAATGTATGCGCATGCTATTGTAACTTATGCGCATACATAAATAGTACATCTGGGTGGTCTTAATATATTTTATTTTACGGATATTCATTTTAGGGTTCCGTAGTAAACAAGAAACTTATAGTTTTGCCATATTTTGCTTAATTCAGAGACTTGGTTCTAACTACATACCTAAAGATCAAGTTGTAAAATAATATGTAAAAACTTTTATCGAGTACACATAAAATTACGTTTTTTTTTACTTGTCCATTTCGTTAGATTTTTCAAAAATGGAAGAGGTACCCCCAGTTATTGAAGATCATTCTTCGATTCAGGATGCATTTGCGAAATATAAAGCTTTAAATTGGTAATGATTGCGAGAATTATCATTAAACAAAATACTTACACACTTAAAATGGGACACATATCACTGATATCACACAAAACAGTAGGATTAGACTTGTTGAAAGTAGACATCATAAACTGTACGTATTTAACAGAATATGTATAAGCTTACGTCAGGCGTTTGTCAAAGACAAACCTATTATTTTTATAAAAATAAAACAAAAGAAAATAAATGATTAGGTACATTATTACAATGCCCATCTAGGCAAAACCTTGAAGCGGTTTGTGTGCCGATGGGGAGTTCTTAACAATTGATCCATAAATATATTTCCATCCATATATTTTTACAGCTTCATTTACGGTATATAGGTTAAATTTGTACATTATAAAAAGTGTTTCTTCAAGATTTTTCTTATTTTACAACCTTTGACATATAAGTTTTGTAAATGTTCAGGTAGTGATTTATTATTTTAGGCGATAGTTATGTGTTTTCGAGCACCATATTATAATGTTGTTATATTTAGGTAAACAGAATTGGCTTCGGCATGATAACTTTCTTAATCTAATACATCTTTTCTTAAATTGGATTTTTGTAACGTTGTGATGTTCTTAATTTAAGACGGCTAGTTTCATCTTTTTTGTACAGGAAGTAGATTACAGTATTTAAACAGTTGTGGTTAGTCGGTTACATAATGATTTTTAACATTATTTGGTACAATCGTTTTTAGTATTCTAATTTTTTACGGTTACATGGCCAAGAAATTAAATTTACGTAATACCTATTTAAGTCTATGCGAACGATAATTCTAAACAAATTTTTATGGTAGCGATGGTTTTTTTTAATCATATTATCCTATTATCTATTGTTACATTCAGCAGTAGCAAGGAATCACGCCACGGCTTTCTATATATTTTTTTAACCCTAAGTGGGCCTTCTATTTTATCTGCATTTGCATTGCATGGATTGCAAATTGCACCAAAGCTGTGCAAGGTACCTAACTAAAGATCTGCGCGACGAACGGGGTAATAGTGATCAAAATGCTCCGGAGATATTTAGGCACATAGATGGTGAAAATTTATAGTTTCAACCGAGTTATTCACTTTACTTTTAATTTCGACTAAGAAAAAAGTAAACCAAAATGTTCTTTGTAACATTTATGCACAACTGTGTCTTAATTATCGTCACACAAAAACTATGAAACTTGTTTTATTCCGCCACTTTATAACTATTCAATATACGAGTCAAAAATGGCTGAGTGTTTGAGCAATCAATTTTCTCCCTAGAGATAAAAATCCCGCTAGTGAAATATGGAAAACAGTATTACTGCAATAATAGAGCAAAGTTGGTTTTTGCTGTGAGTTTTAATTCCCGCGATATAAATAAATAAATAAATAAATAATCACAGGACAATGTCACACAAATTGACCTAGTCCCAAACTAAGCTCTAGGCTTGTACTATGGGTACTTGACAACGATAAACTTACTTATATAGAGAAATATATACTTAAATACATAGAAATCATCCAAGACTCAGGAACAAATACTCGTGCTCATCACACAAATATCTGCCCTTACCGGGATTTGATCCCAGGACCCCTAGCTTCGAAGGCAGGGTCACTCCCAACCAGGCTAGCGAGTCGTCGATATATAAGCGAAGAATGCAAAGACACGAGATAAAAATAACTTTGGTCTTGTATTGAATAAACAACTTTTCACCTCAGCAGCGAAAACATTATACCTAAAGGTAAAAAATACAACATGGTAAAAATTCAACGACAAACTCGTATGTACCTAGATGTATATTCACCCACCCAGTCACCCAGCCGCTATTGATCACCGTTCTCTGTATTTTTTTTTGGTTAAGTACTTTATTGTGTCACCCTCACAGCAAAATCGAATTTTACCCACTGTCGCTTGCAGCAAAATCGATTTTTGACCGCTGTCTTAAACAGCAAAACCAGACTCTTTGAGGTGCTGAGAAGAAAAAACTTTTAATTATTGATTTTATTAAAATCACACAAGTACAAATGATAAAAAATTGTATCCATGCAGTAAATACAAATGTCTAATAAAAGGGGAGTTTAAAAAAATAGCACACCTTTATTTTTTTATTCCGATTTCCTATTTTTTTAAACTCCCGAATACGAAAATAAAAATTAATATCTTATCTCATCTAGTGTCTCAAATCTGATACTCATTAATAAGTTTATAAAACCGTTTTAAACAACCTTTTTTTCGAGGTCAAGATAGTATATAGAGATAATAGATATATTCGATGTCAATGATAGCAATTGCGGAAAGTCAGTGTCACACTCGTACACGAATACGTGACGAGTCCCGAGGTGTCTTGGACAGTTTTTTAATACAATTGCGAAAAACGGTCTATGAAACAAAACTAGAACAGAAATTAAAAGAAATAATTTTACTTAATTTTTAGTCTGACTGAAATACACAATGCAATTTAAACAATTAAGAGTAAAAAAGTAAAAAACACTGGTGTGAAAAATCATTCCCGTACGATATGCACCTACAAAAAGCAAAAAGCACTATACTCCGTCCAAGATAACGAGTTAGTACTAGAAAACTGAGAACGCACGCGATTGGTCAGCGAAATGAGTCACAAATACGCATCAGATAGGTTTACATGGCGGCCAAAGCTCAGTCAACATCTGTCTCTCGTACGGTGCGGACGCGTTATACTTTCTTTCGATTTGGCGATTTTTTACGTTTACCTGGCTTGTATACTGGATTGTTATTTTCTGCATAACCTGTGACTCGGCTTGTTTATTGGACTGTTTTCTACTTAATCTGCGACTCTATTAATTGTACATTACGAATATACATTGTTTTATTTATATAACTATCCAGCTACCTCTTTTTAAACTTTCCTTAATGATGTTAAGATAAAAAGGTAGGCAATAAAGATAATAATTCCTCGCTTTATTTGGGAAATGAACGCATTAAACAAAAGTATTCGTTACATAAATATTCCGAACGAACGGCATGTAAGCCTGCCCAAGCATAGAGGTGCAATTGTTTACGCCCACCGACCTTCCTTTGTCCCTTTCATTTGCATACAAAAGTGCAAAAGAGAGAACGCTATATTAACTCGTTATCTTGGACGCAGTATAGTTTGAAAAATCCAGTTTTCCGCACGATAAATTGTAAGGAAAGTACAGTTATAATTGAAATGTACTGTTCCATGTTTTGTTATTTGGTGTACAATAAAGAGTATTTTTATTGTATTGTATTGTATTGTGTATATCCTTTTGGGGTTAAAGTTACCCATATTGCGACTACAGTTGGAAACAGTAATCGAATATAATGTTCCCAACTCAATTATCATATTTAATACATTTCTATTTACTGCTCGTCCGTTCTGAACCCTATCATGGTACCTACTAAAACGATTAGAACCGTATGCTAAAATTGTTGTAATCTAGTCGGGACAGATATTCCTTGTTGGTGAGATCACACTTCTCTATCTTGCAGCCGGGAGAGCCCGTCGTACTCAGCCAGTCGATCCTGAAACAAGACAACTGGGGGGTTATTATGACCTAGCTATGCAGTTCATTTTACGGTGAGCGTAAAGGACAAAGCTTTGGCAGTTATATAGCTCGGTCCTTTTCTCTGAGCGTAAACAGAACTGCATACTTATGTCAGAATAACTCCCCTTTTTTTTTTTTTTTTTTATGTTAAGGAGAAGGCACACGAGCACTCAGGCCACCTGATGGTAAGTGGAATCTGAGACCCATATACATTTGAATTCTCAAGACTATAATCCTAAGACCTCAAATGCGTTGCCAACCCTGAGGACTAAGATGGAATGCCTCAAAATCCCCTATGGAATCCCCTGGATTGGGGTTCTACACGGAAAAAACCTTATTGACTTTGACGTGTTTTAGTATTTTCAACGTTTTGATAGCTCTTAGGCCGAGTTAAAAGCAATTCGATAAAACGTCAAAAGTAATATACAACAGATTTTTTCCTTTACTTGAGACCTTGCTGCTAGCCAAATTTTATGCAATTAGGCAGGTTTCGATTTATTGAAATTGTCTAAATATTCGGCATATACGGTCGTTTTTTTTCAGCTCCATGGATCTATAGACCCAAATATTTGATATTTAAGCAGGCCTCTACCAGAGTGTTTTGATATTGTTTTCTGAAGAAATAGAAACTATAATTATATAACATCTATAAATTACGTTTAAGTTAAATAAACCTTAATCCTAATTAAATTTTCGGAAAAGATTGAAAAACATTTATTTTCGTTTTTGGAAATTAAGGTAGAATATAGTGACCGAGTATTATTTAAGTAGGTACAAGGAAATGAATTCAGATCGATATCTTCTAAAGGTACTTATGTAAATAAACGGAATCCACAACGTTTAATAAAGAAATTAAACAAACCTAACAAAAGAAAGTTTAAAGCCGGTCTGCTTGTTTTGATTATCTAGTCTATATAATGTTAGTTACCTACCATTTATATATTTTTATTCCGCTGTATTGTTTTTGTTTTCTTTTAAGTACCCATTGGCACTTGCAACGTTAAGGCGAATCTAGTTAGATTCGTAGTTACACCTCGCTTGTTGAAATCGGCCCCTCCATCCAGCTTCTACGAGGGAACAAAGAACCCACAGAACTATATCGAGATAGAAGGAAAGAGTTCGTCGTTTTATATGAGAACCGAGCGTGTAACATTTTGCGTAGGCACTTTGACGTCACGCGAGTCTTTTAGTGATGTGTACAACATACACAAAATCGTTTCTAATCTGTGGTGTCTATAACTAAATGACAGAGTTATAACCAGATGTCTAGAAAACTTTAGATAGTTTCAGAGAAAATAAATAACTATATTTGAGTTGAATAGAGTCGAAGTAAACTGACATTTGGTCCATGGCCGGCTTCACCCCCTGAATCTTGCCGACGATGGTGCCTTTCTTGGAGTTCTTAACCCAGCCCACGACGCCGATGGTCTCCGCTATCTCCTTGCAGAACTTGGTGAAGTAGCAACCTGAAACCGACCACATTGACGTCAAAGATAGTGAAATTAAACAGAGTGGAAAATATACAGAACTAGGAGTTCGTTCGGAGAATGTTTTTCAAATTTACATAACCAAAGGCCAAATTAAGCAATATTTTTCCAACTTCACAGTTACAGTCAATATCAGAAAAAAATTGTGCTTCTCTACTTCGCGCTATAAGAAACTTTTGTAACATTCTAAACGAAGCCTAATCCAAAAGCACATTTCTTACAGGAACCAATACTCACGTTCATCCAAATATGTAAAGGATAAATATGTAATGGTAATGGGCCTGGTATTCGTCGATGGTACCTCGGTAATCATAAAAGGGAGTAGGGCCACTATAGTAATGTTTGTATAATCTGCGCATGATATCGACCGCCTGACACCGACCTACATGTGCGCGCTAATAATACGACGCTAATGACTGCCGATCAATCGTCGATAGCTCTCTATGAAAATTTTAGTATTAGATCACCATTAATGTACAAGAAGAGACAAGAACAGCGTCCGAAATAAACGTCTCTAGATGTAGTCTTTTCTTGAAGGTCATAACATAACTGAAGTAATAGAATCCTAGAGTTTTAGAGCCATCCATTAGTAACCGTACTATCAATGTATCACCGTATCACGTGTCTAGTGCACAACCAATAGACTAGTGATTTTGTACATGCGTGGTCGTTGCGGTGCGTTAGCGAAAATATATATTATGGACTTAAGCTCCTAGACGGTCACTTACATGTCAATTCCACACATTTTGACAGTTTTCGATGGTCGTTTACGTTAGCGTTAAGTATGCATTTTATCTAGGGATCGTGAGCATTTTCTCGGGTTCTATTCGGAAGCGGTGTGAAAAAGGTCTTTGACTTTAAATGGACTGTATAGGGGTTTTCTGCCTTTTCGCAACTCAACGTTACCCAAACTGATTCATTTCCCAACCGTATCAATTCGCATAGGATTGTACACGATGGTCCTGAAATAAATCTTGAAATATTTACTGTTTACAAAAAAAAGCTAAAGGATATTGTTGCAAGCACGATTTTTAACATAGGAATTATATGTTATCTTTTTTTATGATAAGGAGAAGGCACACGAGCACTCAGGCCACCTGATGGTAAGTGGAATCTGAGACCCATAGACATTTGAATTCTCAGGAACCATAATCCTAACACCTCAAATGCGTTGCCAACCCTGAGGACTAAGATAGAATGCCTCTATGCTAGTAATTTCACCGGTTGTCTTATCCCCACACCCTCATCTTTCATCATCATCATCTTTAAGCACATAGTGATTATAACCTTTGCACGTCATCATATTTTACTGCACTATAAATAAGTACTTAATTTACTTGATAAAGCCAACACTAATCTTATTTATATTGGTTTTATAAACTTGCTCGTACTTTATCCTACAGTCAAATACACTACCAGTTTCTTTATAGTTATCGTCAATCTTCGTTTGCCCGCATGCTTGTTGCAATCCATTGAAGAGTTGTTTTAACATTATTGAGCTAGGAGCTATTGCAGCGATGCAATGTATCACGAAAAGCATGCGGGGCTATCAACCAATGAAACTGAGCCTTAAAGAAGCTGGGAATACTTTAAGGGTGAGTATCCACCAGAGCTTTGCAAGGTAACGGAGCGAGTATTCCTATTGGTTGATTTTTCCTCGCACAGCGCTCTACTACCTTGTACAGCTCTGATGGACACACCCTAAGGGGTTTGCTTTTTCGTTAGTGGCTTGGTTAGGTAAACAAAAATCAAACTCAAAACTACACTTCGGAAATCGCAATCGTTAGAGCAGTTTTATTAAATGCCGAGAAACAAACCTTGTGTCGTAAAAAGGATTTTTTATAGATCCTGTTGACAATGGGTCCACTTTCGAAGTAGGTATAACTTCCAAACAAAAATATATTTTTCCGAATTGGTTTAGCAATTTTCAAGTAATCGTGTAATTTTTTTCGGAATAATGAAAGGCACACAAGTACTCAAGCCACCGATGGTAAGTGGAATCTGAGTCCCATAGACATTTGAATTGTCAAGACTATAATCTCAAATGTGTTGCCAACCCTGAGGAATAAAATGGAATGCCTCTATGCTAGTAATTTCACCGGTTGTCTTAGCCCCAAACCGGAACACAATTATGCGAACACTGATGCTTGGCGGTAGGTTATAAGATGGTGCGGTAGCCATTCGGACGATCTCTGCACAGGGTCGTATCACCTCTAAAAACCACCACCACTGTAGTAGTAACATAAAATAAGGAAAACGACGATTTATTTAGTTACGCTGGATCTGCATAAAAAACAGAGGTCAAGATTTTTTCAAGAATTCTAAAAGCATAACGTCAAAAATATTTAAAATAATTAATTGATTGATTTAGGACACTTTATAAAAAATCCTTTAACAATTAATAAAAAAAAATAAGGTTCCGAATTCCGTACCCATATGGTGTCAAACGGGACCCTATTACAGAGGCTTGGTTATACCTATAATATAATCGTGGATCATCGACCATCGTATCCTCATGTTAGTTTAGAAGTTTATTATGTTATGTTCCTTAGAGCAGTTGAAGTCGTCTTCAACATTCCGTCTTGCGCTCAAATAATAAATACGTGAGCCTTTTTTAAAGACCAAACGAAACTAACACTACTACTAAAATGGTATTTTTTAGTTTATTTCATTTATTTATTTTTCTTTATTAAGGAAAACAAACAGCTTACATTATACATGAGTATTACAACACAAGTGAGTAATTCATAAGTCAACGAAGTTTCTCCAATGTGTTAGATACACTTAGGAATTAACTACACAAAGCTAACAACCTGTATTAAAACATGCACTTAAAACAGTATCTCTATAGACATGGTGTGAAATGAAATAATTAGTTTCTATAACTTAAGATAGAAGGTAATTGTAAATAATTATAACGTCATTTTAACCGCACTTACATAGCTGCCAAAATCATCATAAAATATGTCGGTATGATTATACTAGTTGTGGGGCTAGACAAGTTGCATTCTAGAATCGTTATGGAACTTATCGATTATGTTTCGACTGAAAAAATTATGGAATTGACGTAAGCCACCGAGATAGTATCACGTAACAAGGTTGAAAACTGCCGATTTAAGACAAAGATTACGAGTTGTGCTATACAATGCTTTTTTTTTAAATCTTTAATTACATAAAGGGGCATTGGCATTACAGTGACCCACTAACTAAAATTACATTGTTGGACCTGCAATGATTTATGAGTCACAATTGCAACACCTGGATTTTATTTATACTGAAAGCATATTTGTATGAAAGAAATTTGTAGTTAAACGAGACGTTCGTCGATGACGAGACTTAAATGAATCGCGTAATATAAAAATATTTATTTTTTACCTTGTGATTTAACTAAAAGGATACGGATTTTACCGTAGATGACGGGTTTTTCGAGAACATGATTGATTACAAAATATACAACGTGTTACAAAATAATCCGTAAAAAAATCAATTACGAAAGTAGTGTCAACCCTAGAATACTGTATACCTAAGATACTGGGCCTCTATTCAACTGCGTTATAACGATATCGTGTTTGGCGTGTTTTAGAATCATTTATGTCACAGTCGCCATTATTGTAAATGTCATAAGAGTTATGAAAACGTTGACAATACGGAAACACGCCAAATACGATATCGTTATTACCAGGGCTCGGACAAGTCATCGCAGAAACTGATATGGACATGGGACAAGACTATTATAGGAAGCGACTTAAGATTATTATTATCTAAAGCTGATATAACTATTATCGTAATTTATAATTTAACATTTGACCTTTTTAGTCGCATACCTGTCATGGATTTGTCAAAGTGGCTTGAAACAGTTTTGTGGTGACAATTTAAACAAATACAATTATTTGCTTAATTATGGTTATTTCTAAATATTTTAAATATGGTGCAAATAAATACAATTAATAAGTGGATTAAGGACTACCCCGAGCTCCGTTATCAGGAAAATGTCAAGGAAATATTGTGTACAGCATGTGACATTCGTATTAAACAGTTAAAAAAAGATAATATTGATAAACATATTAGGTCAAAAAATCACAAATTGAAGACAGCTCCGCCAGAAATTTCTTATGAAAGTTTTTGCATCGATTTGTTGATGTTCCTAATTTCTGTTAATATTCCATGGAATCAACTCAATAATCCACGCTTCAGGGCATTTTTCAAAAAGTATCTTTGGTGCCCGTGGGAAATACCTGATGAATCCTATATTAGGAAAAAAAAACTAATTGAAAAATAAATTTAATTGAAAAATATAATTAAATAATATTGTACATAATGCGATTCTATTGATCGTGTTCTATTGCCGTCTTGCGATTGTTTTGCGATGACTTGTCCGAGCCCTGGTTATTACCGTGTAGAATCCCAGCCCTGAACTGACATTATTTAATAAGGGTTGACACTACTTTTGTAATTTCTTTTTTACGGATTATTTTGTAACACGTTGTATAGGTATACAAATATTGGTCGTTTAATAATATAGGAGATAATAGAAAATGGCCACATTCCTTAATAATCAAAAATATCATGGTGTAGTTATTTCCAAGTTGCATTTTACGACTGTCGAAAACTGACAAAACGTGTAAAAATTGCGACCTTCGTGCGTTAATCCTAAAACATTGTCGATACGTAATGTTCACATTCGTGTAACGTTCGCAGAATGCATCTTGTCCAGGACCACTGACCGGAATCGATCCACAGTGAGACCTACCTTGTACTTGTCCGTAAACTTCGAACTCCACAGAATACAACTGATTTGGGTCCTCTGTACCCATTTCTAGAACACAACACTTCACGTTAATATATCACAAAGACTCTTACAAAATTTCGTTGATTAAGACTAACGTGAGAAAAAGTTTCAGTAATTTCCCGCCCGCCCTACGCGGGTTACTACACGCCGCCCAAGTGCCAATGTTACGTCGCCGCCCTGGCTTATCTACTACGGCTATTTTTAAAACTTCAAGTGCACCACTGCTCTTGTAATCGATTTAATTTAATCTTGCATTGGAAATTTCTCATTCTAATTTTTGTTTTACAGGTAGGTAGCAGCGACTTACCGCTAAGTTGAAATTGTTAATATAATAATTCCCATGTGCTTCAGAGCCCACCTCCTATTTGCCATCAGAAATGGCCTGTGACTCTCCATTTACGATTATCCTGTACATGTATTTCTACATGTTTTGTCTGTGATGCTACATACTTATATTATGTATTCGGAAACGGCTCTAACGATTTTGATAAAAATTGCGGAATTTGGGTTAAAAATCTATCTGTCAAGTCATAAAATTCGATTTCCGCCGAAAAATCGGGAGACTTATGCATATGCGAGGTATTTGGCATATCGCACCTTCGGTAGGACAAAGGCACAATTTCCCCTTTAGTAACATTGTACATTGTGTCTTTGTTCTACCGGATATGGGCACAATTTCCCCTTTAGTCACATTGTACATTGTGCCCTTGTTCTACGGAAAGTGCGATATGTAGACGACACTATCAAATTGTGAACTCTGTCGCCCAGGTGCTGGGAAATAACTAGTGTAGTTTTGTCTCAGCTTTGAAAATACATAATATTAGAGTGTTATTTACGTATTTTACAAGCTGGCTTACAACACACGTAAGCTTGATCTTGCTGAAAAGCACTTTGCGTGACGTATCAAAATCCTGCATACTAATATTACTAATGTAAAAGTAACTCTGTCTGTCTGTCTGTATGTTACGCATTCAAGACTAAACCACTTAACCAATTTCGATAAAAAATTATATGGTGGTAGCGTCTCCAAGGGGAGAAATTAGGATACTTTTATATATCCCCGTAAATAAGACAGTTTTTGAGGGAATAGCGATAACGACTACTTCCGTGTAGAAGTCGTTTATCGCGGGTTAAAAGTCCCAATGACGATCGTTTAAGCTCGGATTAAAATTTTATGTTTTGCTACCCACAAAATGTGAAAAATCTCCACCTGAAATCCGCGGTTTTAATTTAGGGAAGGGACTCTAGTTAGTATAATTTTGCCACATCTGCTTTCTCGGAGCCTGTATTTTCCTGAAATTTGTGATTTTCTATAAATAATGTTCTCATTAACTAACTTTTTAGGGTTCTATAGTCAAACTAGGAGGCAGCGTAGCTCAGAGACTCTTAGTACTAGAAAGCTGTAAATTGACATGAATATACGTACTCCTAATAATTACGCCAACAAAGTAGTAAAATAATTTTTTTTGTGTACCTGCCTCCCCTACACGTAACGTGGGGATGTATTTTTTTTTCTTCTCCCGTTAGTATCGGTTGTCGTTGGAAAGGTCTTTCAAAAATATTTCGGGTTTGCGGAAATATTTTTTTGATTAAGGGATTCGTTCGTCGCTTTAAAGCGCAATTTTTTGTTAAGAGTCAAGTGTCTAACAAAAATCTGAAAAAAATCTTAAATGAAAGCGCATATAACGAATTTAAAAGGAAAACTATGACGATTAAGTAGACATTATTTGTTCTTGAGATACATGCTATGAAAGTGTTTACGTACTTAAATCATCTAAGGCGGCACCAAATGACATTAAATTGAAAAATAGTTAGTACTTGTTGATTTTTATGTTTGTAGTTCTTATCGGCTTCGGAATCCTACACTGAGCATGGTTCGACGATGCTCTTGACCGGTTTTTAAATTACATCTTGATCAAAGTCTCAAGGTAATTTCTCGCATGGTGGCAAGGGGTCCAATAGGTGCCTCTATACTAACCAAATAACTTTCGTCCCACTAAATTATTATAAAATTGTCAGTACTAGGTACGTTTTGTTGCTGGCAACACAAGTTTTAAGTTGTTATGTTGATATTTTTAACTTGGAATTTCCCTTCTTCCGGTGTCAGAGTGGTTCCGCGTCTGCATCTATCTCGCATCTCTCCCATTTTGTGTAATTAAGTGTGCTGCTGATAATCTTGGTGAAGTGCAAATTTGTGGCTTTGAATTCGACCAACAAAAAACCATAAAATACAGTCCACACTCACGACATCGGTCCTTCGAACCGGATAAGCCATTATTTATTTTTAGCGATCCGCCCTCGCTTCGCTCCGGTTTAAAGTGTTATACATATAAACCTTCATCTTGAATCACTCTATCTATTATAATCAAACATAGGGATGTAGTAATTCCATCCCACCAGCCCGCTTAATGGCATGGGTAAGCCCCCTCACTCTTGCGCCAAACTGTCCGGTCCTTCATGCATGTCACACTCTCGCTCCATCTAGCCCTTTCTAGATAACACTAATCAAATCATGTGATCGTGGGACAGTAAAAGTAGGTAGGTACTTGTAATCTTTATCCCAGGATGAATCTTGTGGGCTCGAAGCTCCTACAGGGTATGAAGTTTAACATACTACCTATCTACTTATTTGAGCTAGCAAGATTAACGCCAATCTTGTAGGTATATTCTGTAGTGGAATTCGACTGGTCATTAATTATAACCTGGATCTACCATCTGCCGAACACGTAAACTGTGAGATGATACGATAAGATGCTACTTGAAAATAATAGGCTCCTTATAATATTTCGATCATATTTGAAGTTACTGTAACATTGCTATTTTATTCTTTCAAGTTGGATAAAATATATATTTTAATCTTCTAACAGTATTTCAGATCTCCCGGTTCCGTCCTTAAATGCCAGCATACCTTTAGGTATTATTGAGGGGCCGGACGCCCCTCTCGAGTAGCCGGTTCCGTTCGACAATTACAATTAAATGATTGACCACAGATTGGCCTAGCTTCCTCATCAGCGTGGTGACGTCGAAATGGGTGAAGGATTTTATTTATATTCAACTACGCATCTGACTGGTTTGGTAGGCCGCCTGTTGACTCACTTTGTAACATTTCTTTTATAATTACTTTCCGTGCTGTTGTTGAAAGTGTTTTGTTCAAAAAATAATATTTGTATACTTAAGACATAATATTGTAATTTGTATTGTACCTATTATTATTTAAACTTAATCCCGCGCCCCTCAGCGTTTATCCCATGAAGTGGTATGTATGTACGTGTGGTATCTATGTAAGTTGTTAGTCAACTATTTGATGTAAGTATACCTACCGTGTCGAACATAAAGTATGTCATAAACACAAAGGCGGTAGCTTGAGAGTACCCAGTTTTCGCCTAAGTACAAACTGATTGTGCAGTTTGGCGAAGAATTACATATCCCATGCCTGTAATGTCTGAAAGTATTTTTTTTTTCTATGTATACTAGCTGTCAATCATTAATGACAGTTACTTATTAACGTTTTAATACAATATTTACAGTTTTTCGCATGTTATGGTTCATAAACATGAATACAATTTACTTAATAATGGTATTAAGGTAAATGCAGCTATTAACGACCCTCCTAAGGCAATTTTGAAATTGATCGTATTTTTATTATTTTTATATGGTAATATAGAATATTGGGTTTATATTTACCACGTTAAATGCTTCAAAATAAAGCATTTTCTTGTGAAAAATAATTAATAAAGTGGGTAAGTCGATTGTTTCTATTACCGACCCATAGTAACAGCTGTGAAGCTATTAACGTTTTTTTTGCAGCTATTAACGACTGTCAGAAAATGATACATCTGTAAATGGTGAAAAATACTTTTAATAAAAATACAAAAGATCCCTTATTGGACTACTTTCAGAAAAAAACACTATTATAAACCAATCGAATACCATGGCAGAATTAAATAATCTGTTTTTTGTTGAAATATCCCAAAAGTTTCAAATAACTCAGAAACCAATGAAAATTGCTGAACATACACGGGGGTGTTTTAGATTGGTCTAGGCATGAGGCATCTAGATTCTCAATTATATCGTCAATTTTTAGACCACCAATGTACACCAATATAAATAATATTACTTAACATGAAATACTTAAGTATAATAATTTGTGTAGGGTCGCTAATAGTTACCCATCGTTGCTATTACCGACCCACATGTGGGTCGGTAATAGCAAGAATATGTAGGTATAATAGTAAAATGTTTTACCGACTCATAAAAAGTACATAATATTTATAATCAGTGGTTTCCTGACTGTAAAAGAGACCGTAATTGATTAAAGTAATACAACATTTAAATACGAAAACAACTTTTTATTAAATTATGGTTAGTTAATTATTGTCTCTAAAGTAAATCGAGTTATGAATAATGTAGTCATTTTCAATAAATTTACAACGCAAAAAAAAAGAAAACTACACAAATTATTGTATAACGCTAATTGATTTATACAAAGGCTGATTGTTTGTTATTAAAATGGTTTATACAAATACTTCGATAATTGTCAAATTTCAACAGAAAAGATATAAAAATGAAAGTCTACATGGCGGCCATTACCAACTCATGGCTCGTTAATGGCTGCAACTAGTAAAATTGAAGAAGCTATCACCGCCCTATTTTCAGTTAAAGTTTTATCATATAAAGTGATGTTTTATCAATGAAACTCGAGAATTTATAAGTAAATGAATACATTTAATACTACACGATAATTGTAGGTATCGTTTATGTGCATTAAATGTCTTAAGCAGAAAAATTGGGTACTTACCTGCCGGAACAAGGGCCAGTACGACAAGACCTGCGTCCACGCCGGCCGCACAGAAACTGATGTATTTTATCTCCTTTTCGCACTGCCACGCAAACTAAAGTAAGTTTATTCGATGCTCAACAAACAAACGCGTGTATTTCTTCTATTACCTGTGGCTCAAACAGTTGCAGAAACGTTAAAATTTAGAATTACACTAATGGGTCGGTAATACCTGCAGATTTTCGATGGGTCGTTGATAGCTGCATTTACCTTAACAAAATCTTTTCTTTTTGCCGGTACGGAATGATTTCGGCACTTTTTGTTGATGATACACTTCGGCATCCTTACGGCTTTGCAATCAACGACGACTAAAGTAAGATGTGTGCTTAAACCGCCATGCGTCATTAAATATAATAATATAGTCTGGCAAACGAAAGCTGTCCCCGAGAAGGAGCGCCAAAATCAAAAAACCTGCAGCTGTTTACTCTGACTGTACACTGAATAAACGGAGTTTGATACTATTTAATTTCCTGATGTCTTCACATGAATGTTGGAGTATCAACTCCGTTTATTCAGTGTACAGTCAGTGTAAAAAAATCGCACTTTTCTTGATTTTGGCGCTCCTTCTCGGGGACAGCTTTCGTTTGCCAGACTCTACCGTCCCGTGCTTTGCGCACTAATGCGAAGTCCTTGTGTATAAAAGGTCATTGCCCATTTCAATACATTTTTTTTATTGAAATAGGACCAAATAGAATCTAGTAGGTTTATCAATGCATTTAAAAAATAATAACTATATTGAACTTTTAAAGCAGGTAACAAAACGCATCACAAGTGTCAAAACGGTCAAACAAGTGTCAAATAATGCTATACAAATTTCTTAGAACTTGACTGTTCCTTATTTCTATAGACATAAAGCGCATTTTCTCAAATTCAGATTGCCTGTGATCATTGTTGAATTTGATTCTCATCGATGATATTTAAGAAGTTTTGACTTAAAGATCGGACACAACGGTGCCGGCTTCCGAAGCTATAATTAAGTCCAAAGGAAACTAGTCATTACTTAATTTTATTTTCACAAATGCGCACAGTATTATTTCCCGACCAATTACTTTAATATTGTATCAGTGAGATCAATTATAAAACAGGGTATTTTTTTTTTCAAAAATATTAATCAAAATCCGCACAAATGCCGGTTTGTAATAGTGGAGACCCAAAATTAGACGCTGCAGTTGAGGGATGGCTCAAGATAGATAAGGTAAAATCAATGGTTTAATTTATATCTTATTTGTTCAAACTAAGGTTTTCACTTAAGCGCTAAGTGGTGCGGCAAGGTCGTTTCAATAAATGCATAACCAGTAGTAACGAGATTTGAATGGAGCTGGGTAAGGTAATTATATTAAGTCTTATTTACTCTGGATAGTTATTGGCTCTCCGCTAGCTCTATTTGTTAAAGTCATTGTTCAAAATTTAGGGAATTCTTATTATAAAAAACCTCAAGTAACACAGTTATTGTGTAAACAAAATAATAAACATTTCCTGACAGACGGTATGAAATTATAATTAAATACTAATTCCAAAGCAAACTACTAATTATTATGCTGATGATAAGCCTTGAAAATATAATATATTCCTTTAATCTGTCAATGAAGAGTAATCAGTGACAGCTGTATTTCATAATTCCAAGCACACTATTATCTGCTAAAATATGATGTATACCTTGAAAGAGGTTCTTCATTATTTAAATGACTGAATATTTGTATACTTAAATCTAGCATTTATGAAAGTCAAAGTAACAAGTGTAATACATGTCTATAAGAGCTCAACAGGAAACATCCTACATTGAACTGAATATTATGAGATACCACTATCAATAGGAGTTGAAAAAATTGTACTGCTTGCTGTGGATATATGCATCCGCATCTGAAACCATGAGGTAGGCCAAGGAAAAGGTGGATGGACTGTGTGGGAGATGATATGAAGAGGAAGGAAGTAAGTGACGAGATGACGAGTGACAAGGAGGTATGGAAGAAAAAGACATGCTGCACCGACCCCAAAGAAATGGCATTAGGGCAAGAAAATGATGATGATCTGCTACCACAGAAGTTCCACATTTGTTTAAAGATAATATCCTTCTATTTCTGGGTTAACATGTAGAGAAACTTACAAACTAATCTTAAATATCTTAGTTAACTAGGTATTAACAGTTAATAATTAAATATAATAGTAAAAAACTCCACAACAGAACCTTCTATGAGGTAAAGGCCTCTTCCAGAGTCTTCCATAACATTCTGTCTTCGGCCCTCGATAGCCAATTATTTAAGAACTGCATCCACAAAAATCAATGCAGTAAATGGGGATCGGTGCAAGATGCTGCAAGAAAAAGGGTTAGCAGGAGGATGACATGTGCTTTGTGTGTGTGCGTGTAGGTACTTTCATTGGTTAATAGATTTTTGTAATCAAAACAAATAACATAAAACTTACTGGAAATTACAAAAAAGAACATAACTTCTTTAAATTAGCTCTATCGAAAATATGCATGTGAGTCTCAAAATATCTGCATATAAAAATGTAGGATATTGTTAAGTTTGACTCCCAAATAAATAAATTATTGATTACAACAAGGACTCTTTGAAATGATTGGGAAGGGAACACCGTAAAATTCCGAACTATATTTTTCCAAATATTCATTTGACCGAATTTTAATTTTTCCGAAAGTTATGTTACTTTAAACAAAATGCATAATTTAATTGCTATACATAGGTTAGGTTAGGTTTGATTTGTAAGCGATTTAAAAAAATAAAGTCTTCTATAAAAAATGCTTTCGGAATTTCGATCAATTCAGAATTGTGTAGTGTACCCGATTCGGGAATGCACTGGCACACCCATGTTAAGCTCTTAAATTAACTCTCCTAATACAATACAGTTAAACAGTTATTTATGATGTTGTTCTTCTTAACTATCATTGTTATGATGATTTCCTTCAAATTGTTTATAGATTTGCTATAACATTCATAAGTGGCGTTAGTGCCTATAAGCCTGAATCTAAAGAATATGAAAATGAAAATGTTAATTTCATAAAAAACACATTATTTACACGAAACAGCGGTTTTGGGCCCTGAGCTAGGAGGATGCCCTGTGTTACAGGACCCAGTGAAATAATACATCAATTATACCATTCAACAGCAGGACTATAGTAAAAGTATATCCCTAATATAGATAAAATTCCTTGCTTACATTCTTCTGCTCTGAATATAATGATAATAATTATGAAACTTATGTTACTCGTGTTTTATTGTACTATGAAAAGTATAAGGACAAGTGAAATATGTAATAACTTTTTAAATGTTTTTTATTTTACATAAATATGTTCTTGGCTTATGATTGAAATACATTTTTAAACGTTTTACTGATAACTAAAATACTATTAAGTTTGCTTTCGGGCGACTTTTTGCACTTGGCTTCGGACATTTCTCATCAGATTACGGACAACGTTTCCGGTAACTAGTTTCGACGCTTTTAGCCAGTCTTTTTTAAATTTGTCTACGGAATCCGCTGCTGAGAAGCGTTGCCGAAGTTTTCTCTTCATGATTGCCCAATATTCCTCGATGGGGCGGACCTCAGGCTAATTTGGCGGATTCATATTCTCATCAACATATCGCACGTCGTGAGTTTCCGTCCACTCTCTAGTGCGGGCGGCATAGTGGCAACTAGCCAAATAGTTTTAGTGGTGGTAGGACCCTGTGCAGGGTCCGTCCGGATCGCTACCACCATCTTATCCATTAACCACCCGCCAAGCAACAGTGTTCGCATTGTTGTGTTCCGGTGTGGGGATAAGACAACCGGTGAAATTACTAGCATAGAGGCATTCCATCTTAGTCCTCAGGGTTGGCAACGCATTTGAGGTCTTGGGATTATAGTCTTATAGTCTTGAGAATTCAAATGTCTATGGGTCTCAGATTCCACTTACCATCAGGTGGCCTGAGTGCTCGTGTGCCTTCTCCTTACCATAAAAAAAAAAAAAAAAAAAAAAAAAAATCGGGCCAAAATAAAGTAGAGCCCCCGTGGCGTCGAATCATTGGCAGAATCCTTTTTTTCAAACATTCCCTGATATATAGATCGGTTGTCATCGTGGATGTAGTGATGAACGCCGTAGATTTCATGCCGCATTCGCATATGGCCTGCCACACCATTGCTTTAGACCCAAATTTTTCGGCATAAATTGACGTTTGGTTCTTATTCAGGTGTTCTCCTTTGCGAACAGTATAGTACTGAGGGCCGGGTAGAACAGAATAATCCAGTTTGACGTAGGTTTCGTCGTCTTGAATTATGCACACTTCATTTTTGGTTAAAACTGTGTCGTATAACTTTCGAAGATGATGTTTAACATTTGCAGCCTGTTTTGGAGTTCGTTTTGGCTTCCGTTGGTTTCGATAAGTTACAAAGTCGTTACGCTTCTTGGCCCTCTGAACCATTCCTACAGAAGTTCTGCACTTTTTAGCCACATCTCTTATCGAAGCACTGGGCGAGTTTTTGATTGTTCGCAATATTTTAGAGTCGATATTGCAATTATGTGAGCCAGTTCTTCGACCACTTTTTGGCTTGTCATTAAAAGAGAAGTCTTCCCCGTACTTTTTAATAGCATTGTAAACCGCAGAACGACTCACCTTCTCGATTTTTGCGATCTTTCTCATGGACATACCCTTTTCTCGTATGTATTTGTCCACGATTCGTTTTCGTTGCTCGGGTGTAAGGCCTCTCATTTTATGAAATCAAAAGTAATCCGAAAAAAAAACTTAGTAACTGAGTTCAATACCATAGCATCTATGACATAATGTGACATTCATATTTTTAAAACAAATAAAACAAGAATGGTGGCCATTTAAAGTTGTCCTTATACTTTTCGATACAGCCTTTAATACAAATATATACAGGGTGTTTGGCAGTCGGGTGTAGGGGTTTTAAGGGATGATAGTTAGGGTCATTCTGAACATTTTTGACCACATTTACTATTATGCTAAGTGTCACGGTTTTTGAGATATTGTCATATTTATTTATTTTTTGAAAAATCACTCTGTTTGCCAGTTTTTTTTTATTTAACACCCTGTATAGCTTGTATTGAGTTAATTTTTAGTGTTTTGCCATTGCTACACTTTGGTTCTTCAAAATCAATTCAAACAATTACCTTCTACTGCTACAATTATTAATAAAACCTATTTAAACATGACGATAAAGTTTTTTTTAGATAATTTTACAACTTTGCATGTCTACAAAAAAAAAAGTAACAGCGATTTACGCGTAAAAAATACTTAATAAACTTCTTTGATTTACGGGCTTTCTAAGCATGTGCCATTTAAAACCAAAAAACTAAAAAAAAATAAAAAAAAAAGGTATTTCCAAAAAAAGAGACCTCACTTCGTTGTTTAGTGTAGTGACTGGATAGTTGGAGTATTTTGAATTTGAATTTAGAATGTTCTTGTAAATTAGTCGCGTCCGACTTCGTTTTCCAATCACGAGTACGCAGACATAATTTTTATGTACGGGCTTGCTCACGGAGACGCAACAAGGGCTCGTAATTTATACCAGGAACGTTTTCCCTCTCGAAGACTTCCAAACGCACAAGTTTTTAGGAATACCTTTATAAAACTTCGGGAAACTGGTAATGTAGCCTCAAGACATCCTGGTCTCCACTATCCTGAACATTATATTGTTGATGTCGACGAAGAAATATTAGCACAATTCAGTGACGATCCCACGACGAGTATCAGGAAAGTTGCAAGACAATTGAATTTAACTGAGTGGAAAGTGTGGGCAGTTGTTAATGGTGATGGCAGGCACCCGTTCCATTACACACCTGTTCAAGGTTTAGACGAAGGAGATCCGATTCGTCGTTTAGCATTTTGTCGTTTTCTATTAAATTCAGGCATTGAAGAGCCGTCTTTTCTTAAAAGAATACTTTGGACTGATGAATCTAAGTTTGATAGAAATGGTATTACAAATTTTCACAATCTCCTCTATCGGGAGAAAAAAAAATCAGAATCCACACATGAAAAAGCAAATTTCATCCCAAAGGCGTTTTAGTGTCAATGTCTGGGCGGGCGTCATTGGAAATACTTTCGTTGGGCCACACTATCTGCCAAATAATTTAAACGGACACGCGTATTTATCATTTTTAAACAACGATTTACCAGTATTACTTGAAGATATGCCTCTGAACATAAGACGCGATATGATATACCAAAACGACGGACGTCCCGCACATTACGCAAGATCTGTGCGTGATTATTTTGATGGTAATTTTCCAAATAGGTGGATAGGTAGAAATGGCCCAATATTGTGGCCCGCTCGCAGTCCTGACTTAACTCCAGTTGATTTTTTTGTCTGGGGTAGGCTAAAAGACTTAGTTTACGATGAGGAAATTATGGACATAACACATTTAAGACGCAAAATTGAAGCAGGATGTCTCATAATGAAAAATGAAATGAAAGTTGGAGTGACGACCACCGAGGTACGAAGGCGTGCTCGTGCTTGTGTCAGGAACAGTGGAGGACATTTTGAACACTTAAAACGTAATTAAGTAGTTAACAACATCATCTTACTAATTTTTTTTAACTATCTTACTGTTTTGTACATGAAATAAACGCTACCTATCTGTTTAACTATCTTAGTAGGTTACTTAGTTACTCGTCGTTTATAAGTTCGTAATTATTCAGTTTAGTGACAATTAAAAATCTGACAAAAGTTAAACGTGTTTTTTAGACTAACACAATTTGTTTGTTGATCAATAATTCCCTTCTATCAAAAATTAAAGAGATGCACTAATCAAAAAGCAAGAAAACACTAATCTTTGTAGTTGTATAGCCAGGTACCATCGTAGTCGTAGGTACACAATTGCACTGTATGGAAGTGAGGTCTCTTTTTTTGGAAATACCTTTTTTTTTAAATTTATTTTTAGTTTTCTGGTTTTAAATGGCACATGCTTAGAAAGCCCGTAAATCAAAGAAGTTTATTAAGTATTTTTTACGCGTAAATCGCTGTTACTTTTTTTTTTGTAGACGTGCAAAGTTGTAAAATTATCTAAAAAAAACTTTATCGTCATGTTTAAATAGGTTTTATTAATAATTATAGCAGTAGAAGGTAATTGTTTAAATTGATTGTGAAGAACCAAGGTGTATCAATGGCAAAACACTAAAAATTAACTCAATACAAGCTATACAGGGTGTTAAATAAAAAAAAACTGGCAAACAGAGTAATTTTTCAAAAAATAAATAAATATGACAATATCTCAAAAACCGTGACACTTAGCATAATAGTAAATGTGGTCAAAAATGTTCAGAATGACCCTAACTATCATCCCTTAAAACCCCTACACCCGACTGCCAAACACCCTGTATATTCAAAGTGCACCAAATAAAAATATCCTTGTGATTCTTGCATTACGCATATAGTTTACAATGAAACAGCAAATCAACAGAACCCCGACACGTCGAAGGAGGTGGTCGAGGACGTAGCGCACGCGCGATGGGACAAGCTGCGCGGGAGCATGCTGCACCGCCAGAAGTTCGGCACGGCGGGGCTACGCGGGCGCATGGGCGCCGGCTACAGCGCCATGAACGATGTGGTCGTGCTACAGACGGCCCAGGTCAGCCCACCACTGTATAGGTATAGTTTTTCCTAGGTCCTACAGTGGTTCTATACGGGTCATGGACTTCAAAAGATGTACGTACCCAAAAGAAAATGTTGGTCTCTTTAGTGCCATGTCGTAATTGACTTTAACCTAAATGAAATATTGTAAGATCTAGATACGACTTGATCTTTGACATTTATTAATGAAATGCACAACACTTTAATGGCCGGTAAGCAGAGATGAGTATCAAGATCACTATTCTGACTGTAGAAAAGATGATCACAATAGTATTTAATAGTAATATGAGATTACTTGCTTAAGTTAGTTTGGGATCATCACGACGAGAATGAAGCTGATGACTATAAAATTACTAAATACATTTGTGGGTATATAAATTAACTGATCGGCAGGGGTACAATGTAGTAGATAAGATAACAGTAGGATAACTATTAAATAGATAAGACCCCTCGTCTTATTTATACGACCCCTTTTAGACCTGATAAGTGATAACTGAAACGGCCGAACCGATTTAGAGCAAACCTAGCGAAGCACCCTTCCAGTTTAACAAGTTTTCTATTAAAAAACCGGCCAAGTGCGAGTCGAACTCGCACACTGAGGGTTCCGTTCAAACTTGTAGGTGTAAAATGAAAAACTTGTGCTGTAAGACCTTCCTTCTTGCCAAATTTCATGATTCTAGGTTTATGAAAAGTACCCTATAGGTTATGATTCCCCTGAGAGAGGTTAGAAAATAAGACTCGAATGGCCGTATCTTTGGATTGCGTTGACTTAGAAGCTTGATTTTTTTTACAGCTTCAAGGGACAGCAGACACGTAGAATGCGTATTAGATGTTAATTTCAACTTGATAACTCCACGCGTTCCTGAGATAAAGGGTCCTTACAGTCAGACAGACGGACGGACAGCAAAATGATCCGTTTTCCTTTCGAGGTTTGAAACCCTAAAAACTGTATATCCGTTTAGTTACTAAAGTTTAACCATAGGCTTATCTTGAAGATACACTGACAGACATATAATGTCAAACTTATAACATCCTTCTTTTTATCCGACTGCGTTAGAAGGAGTATTATGCTTTTAGAATGTATGCATATTATGTATGTCTATCAGAGCCTGAACGGCTTGATTGATTTTAACATATGAGGTGTCGTTAGATTCGTCTCGGTTGTGGGAGTGACAAGCTATAATGTTTTAATCAAACTAATGAGCGACGGGGGTTAACGTTTTAACATATTAAGGGCCGTGTTCACCAACAATGAATCGGACGGTTAAGTCTTAATCAGCTGTTAATCAATACATCTGACACCGGTTAAACTGCTAATCGTCCGTTTAATTGTTGGTGAACACGGCACTAAAACGACAACATGATAAACTGCATTCGGGTGTTCAAAGCTTGCTTTTTTAAGATTTCGTAGTAAACAACGAACCCTACACTGAGCATGGTCTGACATGCTCCTGCCCAGTTTCATTAATTTATTGCATCTGGGGTTAATAATGAAGGTTCCTGCCACTATTCCTACTCGTAGGTACGTAAGGTATGGTGATATGAAAAATTTAATGTAGTTATCCGGTGTAGAGTTGTTGTGATTGTTACTCGAAAATAAACAAAAAATAAGGCTGGTTATCTCATGTCAAAAAGGTGGAACCCCAAGTGAGCCGATAACGAACATTTAAAAATAGATAACATGTAGAATATGCCCAGTTACAAGTAAGTACCTACTAACGACACAATATATATCCGTTGCATCGTTAGTTAACTTTTGACGTAAGGAATTCGGAGAAGGTTTGGAATTCGAAGAGCTCAAAATGATCTGCACTCCACCTTATTGTCAAGAGAATACGTTGTGTCTATATCATTTTCAGCATGTTATTGTGCTTAGCTACTTTTGATGCTGATTGTACCTATGCGTGAAGTGAAATACTGACTATACTAACCAAAACAAAAAATACTTAATAATTTGTCTAGGTGCGGCAGAGAAATTTTGCTTGTCTGTTTCTATTTAATTTTGTTGTGGGGGAGCAAAATCCTGCCTATTTGACTTATGGGCCATTTGATTTATTCATCAACGACCCATTGTTTTCAGGGCCTATGCTCGTACATGCAAAAGGAATGCCACCAAAGCCAACTCCACAACGGCGTTGTTATCGGGTATGACGGCAGATACAACAGCAAAAGGTGAGGTCCTGATCGATCAAACATACTTATTGTCCTCTTGTTTTAGGTAACGTGACCAATTTCAAACTTATTTAAATTTGAAACTTTGTGCGTAGGTATGTTATACACTATATCTACTATGTATGAAAGTGATGGAGATTGTCGAAATCCTAACTAAAACAGGCTACATTTTACTAATCCCGAAAAAGTTCACTTTTTCCGTGAGACAGACGAACTCGCAGAAAGGAGTTTGTTTACACTAATATTATAAAGAGGAAATATTTGTATTTTTGTGTTTGTAACAAATAAACTCAAAAAATATAGCACCGATTTCAAAAAATATTTCACTAGTAGAATACTGAGTTAGTTAGGCAACAGCTAGTAAACTATAAAAACAAAGTGATATAGTACCTATATGTGATATAGTATGTTATCCAAAGTTTATAGTTCTCATTTGCCGATAACTTATCTTCTGGCATGAAAACAATACAGATTTCATCACTCGTAGTAGGTACATAGTATAAACGCCGTAGACAGCTACCTAACACGTTCGTGTGCTAAGTGACTTTTATAATGATCAGTTGTTGATAATATTATAAAGCGACGTTAAATACTGAAACAATAGCTAACAAAGAATGTGTTATACTGACATTAAATTCTGTTACTCACGAAGTTGCTTAATGTATTCCTTTTTCTTTACATTATTTACGTATTCCTCTGTTATCATTATATGAGCTACGTTTTGTTGTTAATCATATTTCCCAATAAGACCTAGGTTAGTTTAGAGTTGATTTAATAAATTACATATTTGTTAAGTTCATTATTATGTTAGTTAGTTACCTGAGTACTAGTGAATCTAGTACAAAATATTTAACTATTTCTTATAGCTTGGCCGTAATGCAACTACAGTCAAGGGCATTAATACAGCCATCGCGTCAAATACATGTATATACTTTAAACAAAATTAGATTAGGTCTCATTTCCTATTTAATTAAAAGTTATTTCAGAAGAAATTGAAAATTCCTCATCCCCCGCCCCCAATTATCTCTGAAACTACTACACCTAAAATTTTGAAAAGTGAATAGTCTACTTATACATTACAGGAAAACCATTTCAATATCTCACGCTAAGTGACTTTATCTTCACGTACGGAACGCTCTTTACGCGAGTTGAACTCGCACTTCTCCGGTTTTTTTATCAACTATAAAAATAACTATAAATATTAAATTGTTTCTGCTAAGGTTTGCGGAGCTGACCGCTCGCGTGTTCGTGTCTGCATCGATTCCGGTGCACCTGTTCTCGGCAGTGTGTCCGACCCCTCTGGTGTCCTTCGCGACTATCTTATACGGCGCGGCTGGCGGGGTGATGGTCACCGCTTCTCATAACCCCAAGGAAGACAACGGGTACAAGGTTTGTTACAAAACTATGTAGGTCATACACAGATTTAGGTTAGCGTCTTTCCTGTGGACATGCCGGAAGTTAACGTTTTTAAGGCCTAATTTTCTGGCTAAGCCTATTCCCGCATAAACTGCGTCAGGACTGCTTTAGACCTATCATATAAAAACAAAACTTTTATGCACATAAGCTCTTAACTATTGACCACAGGAGAGACAACTTTTGTTTTTAAGAGTGTGTAGACCCATGTATCCTATATTATTGGTTCCAATACAACAGGGTGGTGAGATGGCTAACGGTTTATTTAAATCTCCAAGGTTGCGACTGAAATGTAAGTGAGCCCTATAGGCTTATAAGCATTCGCTATGCCATAGCAAAAAAAATGCTTCTGCATGGAGTCTGATACCTAGGGGAGATTTCGATTCGACTCGCGGTTCTAAACCCGCTTCAGCTTAGTGTCAAAAAACTGCAACCCTAAAACGTCAAATGCTTTGCCAACCCTAAGGACTAAGATGGAATGCCTTTATGCTAGTGATTTCACCGGTCGTCTTATCCCCTCCTGCTTGGCGGTAGGTCAATGAATGGTGGTAACTCTGCAATATGTGCAACGGCACCCACCCGCAAACAGAAGGAATTGATTAGAACTTAAACAAAGCTGTCGATATACTTACTCCACACAAAGACCATTTTTGTTTCAAACCTCAACACGTTATGAGGCCTTTTAAAGCAAAAGGGACCTTATAAAGGCATATGTTTACTACTCTGATTATTTTTCTCCTACCAAGTCGCTATAAGGTTTATTATTTGTATTTTGCATTCAAGTTAATTAATATTTAATTATATTTCAGGTGTACTGGGGAAACGGGTCGCAGATCACGGCTCCGCACGATCATTTTATCTTAGAAGAAATCACGCAGTGCTTACAGTGAGTTTCTTTGTATTGGCAAAACCAACTACAGTACGAGTAAATCAGAGTAACGACAAGATGCATTCGGCGAACGATATTGTTATCGAAAATGTATGTATGAATCGACGTAAGCTACCGGGCGGTCGCGTCGGGCGCTTATGTCATTTCCATACACTTTGTCACTCGAAAATCGTTTATGTTAGACTGATGTATCTTGTCTAAGGCCCTTGTAGTACTCGGCTGTCTAACGCTGTCACACTCTCGTTTGGATTCTGTCAGTATATTTCTATGTCAGAGAGTGTGAAAACCACGTGAAAATAGTACTTTTAATATTCTGGATTTATTGTATGTATGTTATAGATATTATAATACTTTTTGGAAGTTCTGTTAGATTGTGTAAGTATTACCGTCATTGTCATATTCCAAATTAGGAGAAATACCACTATAGGGAATGCTCATATGTGCCAACAGTTATCTATGTATCATCAGTATCATCACTGAAAACAAGAGCTTAGTACTGAAATTAGAAAAATATTTATATTTTCAGTATACCCGATGCCCATTGGGTTACCGACAACATTCGTTCGCACGAGCTAGTAAAGGATTGCCTCTCAGAGGCCACAGCGAAGTACCTAGAGTACATAAAAGAGAGCATACCGTCGGCCCAACTAGACGAGAACAAAGTTTCAGGGATCAAGACGGTGTACAGTGCCATGCACGGAGTGGGGTACACTTACATCGTTAAGGCGTTCGAAGTTGTCAATTTGAAGGTGAGAGTTGATGTTAACTAGGGATGTAACAGAGCTCCGGTTCCGCTTCCGTTAAGTCGGAACTTCCGTTTGGTTTTAAACATCCGCTTCGGTTCTGGTTCTGTTACTTCCAAAACGGAAGTTATAACGGATGACACGGCAACGCAGCGGGGGGAAATGAGCGGTGTACATCAAAAACAAACAGGTTTAAACCTGTCATTTGCTCATGTCCCCCGCTTGCCACGTGCTGCACTAATGTAGTTGTTTGTTTTGATTTAACAGTGTTAGTAAATAATCCTCCATCCAATCCACATCCAATCACTCGGGTTCCGCTTCCGCTTCCGTTTACGCTTCCGCTTCCGTTTACGGTTCCGCTTCCGCTTCCGCTTCTGGTTCCGTTAAACTAAATTTAAAACATCTGGTTCCGGTTCCGGTTCCGATATAACCACATCTGTTACATCCTTGATCCTTGATGTTAACCTGCGTATGTTCGATTTCTTACATGTTCGTTTTCACATACAACCTAAAATGTGGATATTATATTGTAACATCACTGATTTGTTAGATCATTTTCCAAAATTTACAGCAAGTTCTCCAATTCGCATTTTTTTCCGAATGTATGATTACTGTTGTATTTCTTCTCTCTTTTCCTTTCGCAGAGTTCCTATTTTTAGACGCGGTGACGGTGAAGTCTGCGACTGGAAAAAATTACGGTCGACATTCCGAGTAATGGTCCATTATTGGTGCCTGTTAGCTAAGTGTCCAACACTGGTGCCACCGCCCTTGGTGTCTAACAAACCAAACCCTATCACGACCAGTGATCAGAATAAGTAGTGAAGTTTCACGAGACTTCTCTAAGCTTAGTATGGATATAGCTTGTTACACCGGGATTTCATTTGCAAAGTTTCAAAGTTTGTGTTTGGTTCAGAAATGTTATTAATTTATAATTTAACGATTATTTTGTTAGATTATATAATATCGCATTGAATAAATACTCGTACGTCACTTAAAATGACAAAACATGAAAAAAGTATTTACAATGACAAAAACTCAAATTTTTAGCACTCTCTCATATAACTTCAATTAAGGTCATGTCACGAAAATATTCTGTGAAAAAATACAAGTCCCGGAATACTTATCCTTATTAATTATAATGTAACAGGTCATTCACTCGTTAGTACTCTCCCTATTCCGATCGCTGGTCACGACACATAAATAGATATATTATTATATCCGCAGCCGCCAATAAGCGTGTCTCAGCAGCAAAACCCGGACCCAGAGTTCCCAACAGTGGTGTTCCCCAACCCAGAAGAGCCAGAGTGTTTGGAGCTCAGCAAGAAGCTGGCAGAGGAACAAGGAGCCAAGCTGGTGCTCGTCAATGACCCTGACGCTGACAGACTGGCGGTAGCTGAGTTTGACGACAGGTTAGTTGTACATTTAGTCAAACAAAAGTAAAAATGTAAAATAGACAAACGAGTGTGAGAGGTGGTCTATAAGAACGAACAGCGCCGTGGTAGCAACAACGACCAACATAAATTCTACATCGCAATAAAATTTTGAATATTAAGTTCATTACCTACTCAAACGAAGCTGTACAGTCCCGGCTTATTTCTTAGATCTAACTCGTGGAAGGTGTTTTCCGGTAATGAGATGGGGGCCTTACTAAGCTGGTGGCTACTGAAGCACTCGACCGTCGCGGCCGAGGACGCCTACGTCATCACCAGCATCGTGAGCTCCAAGATGCTGCGTGCTATAGTACGCGACCGCGGACAATTCGTAGAGACGCTCACTGGGTTCAAGTGGATGGGTGAGTTGTACGCATATCAAGTTGTTATTATTTATTTTTACCGAAAAGAAGGATGTTATGTCCGTGGCCTCAAAGTTTTGGGTTGCGGTTTTTTTAGCTATCGGTTGATCCATTAAATAGATACCGGCCGTTATCATCCGGTAACTAGAACTCATCAAAATGGATGTCTATTTACGGATTCAGTTCACATTTGTGAAACTCACTGTTGACTCAAATTCCTACGCATACGATATCAAATACGAGTGCCTCCACCCAAACATAATCGAGATTAACACGTAAGTTAATTCTCATGATTACTTACCAATCATCAGTAACATTCGACGACGCGTTGGCCTAGTTGGTAGTGACGCTGCCTAAAGTCGCCGTCAATAGAACTTGCAAAAGATGTAAACCAAGCGAACCAATTCACCAGGATTACTCGATAATCACGTACTTTTAAAGATCAATTGAGGTCTTTGCAATGATTTAGAAGAAAGAAAAACAATTTCTTCAAGCACACAGAGCGAAAGTAACAATATTTTACAGCAAAATTATATGACAAATATATTATACAATACAATCTTGGCAGTTTCCAAGCAGAGCACACGCGAGTGTGCCCTGGAGCCCAGCAATGTGTGCGAATGAACAGGTTCTGGCTCAGCATGTGTTGTAACACGAGATCACAACGCTGTTATTCTGCCAGCATCTCCAAAAAACGGGGTAGTGCGAGATATTCAATTTATACACTAGATCAGTATTTCCATATTATGTTTAAGATGAAATTACTATTAATTATACGTTATGTTTAATAAAAACACGCTTAGTGATTATTTGAGTTTATGTGTCAAACAGTACTAATTTGTTTACATCGTTCACAAGTTCTATTGACCGCGACTTCACGAAGCTAGTGAGTTCGAATCCCGGTATGGGCAAATAATTGTGTGATGAGTACCCGAGTATTTGTTGGGTGCAGACCCACCGTACCACTGACCAAAATTAGCATCATAAATATGAGGTAGGTTTAGGTTATGTTAGTTCTTCAGCAGGCCCGGAGGGCCAAACTACCCAGAAATAATAGCAGAGCTCCGTCGACTCCGTTACATTCGATTTTAATAGTAATAATTGGTCTAAGTACCACCAGTGGTACGGCCGAGGGGTACGGTGGGTCTGGCAGGGTATTTGTTTCTTAGTCTTTGATGTTGTATAAGTATTAATATCGTTGTCTAGTACCCATAGTACAAGCCTACAGCTTAGTTTGGGATTAGGTCAATTGGTGTGAAAATTCACGGGCCCCCATTGGTGCCCTGAGGCCTATGGCCAGCAGTGGGCGGCTTCCGGCTGGTATGGTGATGGACGTGTCGTTCATTGCAGGCAACACGGCGTTGCTGTTGGTGCAGCAAGGCAAGCAGCCGTTGTTCGCGTTCGAAGAGGCCATCGGCTACATGTGCTCCCCTCGCGTTCCAGACAAGGACGGCGTATCCGCCGCAGTGCACGTAACTAAATCTTTCTAAGCAATATAGAGTATTTGTACAAAGACTTTCAGGGATGACAGAGATCATTCTGAAAGCATTGGCCGTCCACAATCTTATAGCTTTTGGGCTATTTCTCTGGTCGTCGTATTTATGAATACCTATGACAATATTGCGTTTTTTTTGCTGGTTCGGTCCCCGGCTTAGAGTCTCTATTCAACTTCGGTAAAAACCATATTGTATTTTCAATCAAGCAAGACAGTGCGCACGCGCAAGTGGATATTTAAAAATTTTACTGTGAAAATACCTCGTTTATACGTTATCAAATGTTGAAACTGCAGGTCACCAGGGTTGTGCGTAAGCGGGCATATATTTGAGTCGTGATACATATTGGTGTGTCAGGTGGCGTCCCTGGCGTCGCACCTGCGCGCGCGCGGCTCGTCGCTGGCGCAGCAGCTGCAGGCGCTGTACGGCGAGTACGGCTACCACGTGTGCCTCAACGGGTACTACATCTGCCGCGACCCCGTCGCCACGCAGAACATATTCCGAAGGATCCGAAACTATCACGGTCCTGGACAGGTATTTATACTTACAGATCTAGTAAATAAACATACGACATCGTTTTTGATCGGCAATTTCGTATTTATCTTGCTTTCTCAGTCAACTTTGGAAACTAAAGCTGACTGAGATCGATAAGCTAATTGAGAAAGCGAGACGAATACGTATACTAAATACGATATCGTTTATGCACTAGCTGTTGCCCGCGACTTAGTCTGCTTGGAACTCATATTCCTAGATAAAAAAGGGCCCTGTGTCAGTCTTGCGTCGATCGGTTGAGGCGATGAACCGTGAAAAGGAAACAAACAAACAGAGTTACTTTCGCATTTATGTATTAGTATGGAATAAGCCATTAATTACCCGAAAACTTCGCGACTTTGTTGCGGCTGTGTGTGTGAAATCCACGTCAGATTGTCAATTGCATATGTGTGTGATAGCGTGTAAAAAAACGATGGCAAATAACATATCAATCTCAGAACTTTGGTGAAAGTAAAATAACAGATGAAATGTGACTCCCTCAGCGCACGGAACTCATAAATCAGGTCCGGTGGACCTACTTTTGTCTCATTTCGTTCGCCCAAGCGTTCGCCATTTTGCAGAACGGGACAGAAATACACAATAACGTAAGTGCGCGACAAGTTAAACTAGAAAGCCACGTGCCGTCGCTACCAACCCTACTAAGCGAACCAAATGACCTCGCTGAATGTTGCTAAACGTTGCCGAATAACTATATAGAAGGGTAACAACAGCAGCGATACTTCGTCTTGATCACACACCACCTGTTTGCGTTTTTCTGTCTCTTGCTCTGTTGGCGTCTAGTATTAACTTAGTTTGTGTGAGTAAATCTATACCAGATATGAACGTCGCTCATCTTCCGCTATTTTACTTTCATCAAAACCTCAGACTCCGCAAATAATAGGGTGTCAATTACACTGGTGTCACTAATACACTCAAGGACCGCCTTGATGCAGGTTTGCACCTGTGCAATTACCTACCTACAGGTAATTGCACAGGTGCAAACCAACTGTGAATTAGACCTAAGCAATACTCAAGCTTTTTTTAGAATTATCAATACAGAGCTTAAATGTTTTAATTTTTTGCAGTATCCTACAAAGGTAGGATCCTGTGAAATCGTTTCAGTAAACGATTTTGCGGCTGGAGTGAAAATACCTGAAGAAGACACGGATGACCGACATCTAAGTAAGTAACTTGAAAGAACCAAAATGCATGGTGTGAAATTAATAGAATAGTGTTTTTGCTTTAGACTTTCTGCTGACTGAGTAAGAAAATATGCGAGGAAATTCGTTGAAAATATTACTTTATTGGCGTCGTCACAGCAATATTATCGAACGATAATAATGCTGTCACGATACCGATATTAAGATACCTTACGTCAGACACGACTTGACACATGTTTGATCTTATTCAATTATGCAATGAAAAATATAGGTATATCGAGTGTGTTAGCGGTGATTGAAATGTGAATGATTTGACGTCAAGGAGTGTAAACCCATTAAAATACTTTAACAAGAAGGTTTTGTTGTCAACTAATATTCTGCCTAGCGTTTACCCTATTATTTCTAAGACACCTTCCAAAAACTTTTTTGCTTTTCTATGGCAATAACAAGCACACAGGCCGCCCCATGGTTTGTCGGTTCTTAAGCCCAGTGGACATTCAAGACTGCAAACGCGTTGCTAACCCTGAGCACAAAGAACATTTCACCACTAAAAACACAAATCTTGCCAAAAATAAAGTTTGTTATTAGATTGGGTGGTGTAAGTAATTAAATTAAGTAAATTATCAATTTTTTAAGTAATTACTGCTCAATAATGTGGACCACTTGAAGTTTTACTCGACGCCTACCAAATATTACACTCTGGGTCCGTTCGTATAACAAAAACAACGTTTAACAAACGTAACATTTTCAAACTTTCATTGCGCCAAAACTTATATTATGCTTTACCGTGATCTACCTTAACCTAATGTAACCTACATTAGGTTAAGGTAGATCACGTCGTGAAGTAAGTTGCATTGTGAACTGATACGTACAGTTTGCCAAATGATGATTAGATTTCGGTGAACCGTTACACTAAGCTCTAAAGTGAATGGGCGTTATTGCAGATGTACTAGGCACGGGCCTGGACCAGGACTACACGTGCGGCGAGATGGTGATCCTGCAGTGCAGCAACGGGCTCGGCGTGATCGTGCGCACCAGCGGCACCGAGCCCAAGCTCAAGTACTACACCGAGCTGGTCTGCAAAGCGGATGACGCCGCGTGAGTACCGAATGAATTGACAAATAACAGCCTAAGTGCCACCGTTTAAGGAGGTACATACAATATTATTACCAAACACTTACGAATTAAGTCTTATTTTTTACAGAGAACAGGATAAGATGAACGCGAAACTGAAAGATATGGTAAAGGAATTCATGGAGGAGTTAGTGCAGCCGCGCGAACATGGATTGATCGGTGGAATTGCTTAAAACCCAAGAGTTATCTAAGATTTTATTTCTAAAGCCTATGTGTTTTTGCATTATGTATTAGACACCTTTACCACTTCAACTTAACAGGTTCCCTGTCCAACAAATCACATATGATTCATGAACGCAATTTTGTCCCCGGTCTGCACTCTTGTATGGGGACCTTTTTTTTTTTTGAGTGACCTACGTAGTTAGCCTCTGATGGCTTTGACTACTTCGCCGGAGAGAGGGCGAACTCCTGATGGGAGTCCACGCTGTAAAAGGGTTTTTACACTAGTATGCCTAAGGGCGTGCTATTGGGCCGACCTCGGACTTAGGACGCTAGGGGAGAATTTCAATCGAATTGGGTATGGGGACCTGTTAATATCGTAT
Source organism: Acleris holmiana (assembly GCA_949316455.1). NCBI lineage: Eukaryota > Metazoa > Arthropoda > Insecta > Lepidoptera > Tortricidae > Acleris > Acleris holmiana. Next base: position 11,591,905 of record OX438765.1, on the reverse strand, counting down.
AAATAGAACGAAAATTATCAAATTTCTTGGTCGACTTCAGGACTTTAACAAAACACGATAAATTGAGCGTTCCGCTTTTTTTTAAAGTCGTCATACCGTACATCCTTCCTCATTTCTAAAGGATACCGTACGGAAAGCATGGAAAAAAAACTATACTTGTTACGTGTTTTGATTAATGTATAAAAATACTTGGAGGGCATTAAAATTCTATATGAAGTTTTTGAGAAAAATATATCTCTAGTAAAAAAAAATACGAAAGAAAAGTTCAAGTGGCCTTTAGTGTTATTTTACAATAATACAAGTCTATGAACGAACATTATTACTTAAGTGGTAGTTTATAAGATTTCATCTTCATAGATAAAAAGCACAATATAAAAATAGGTGTACTTATTTTAAATGTAACCAGCTCTGCAGTTAAATGTCGAGTTGTAATTGTAGAAATGGGACGAAAAAGCAATGAACAGACCTACGTTGCACAAATCATTACGTAGCCCCGGCTAAATTGGCAGAATACCAAAGTCATTATTTATTAATTTATTTTATTAATCTTTATTGCACAAAAAATACACTTTATATACAAAAAGCGAACTTAATGCCGTAAGGCATTCTCTACCAGTTGACCTTTGGGCAAAGCAGAGATTGTAGTGGCAGTACACCATAAGGTCTAACTAAACACATACACTGACATATATTAATGTGCTATAATAATATAAATACAAAAAATACATACATGTATTAAAGAAAAAAAAGAACAACTCAATACACAGAAAGCAATCATAAATCAAGATGATGCCAATTCTACCTGCAAAGAATTACGCGAACTTTCTTTTTAAAGGAGTTCTTTTAATCCTTCTTGTTTGATTTTATGGGGAAGGTCGTTCCAAAGTCGTGATGCCTAAAGGGCGAAAGTGCTGGACATAAAGCCAGTTCGGTGGAGAGGGATAGAAAGTAAAATTGTCAGTGGGTCGTAGCTGACAGATGTGAGTGGAACCCAGAAGTTAAAAAATATATTTTAGGTACTCAGGTGATTGCGGATCGTACAGAATATCATAAAGGAAACAAAGAAATCTTATTTTGCGACGTTGACGAATAGGAAGCCATTTAAGTTGAGATCGGAAAAAAGACAAGTGATCATATTTACAAAGACAGAAAACAAAGCGACTACATTTATTGAGAAGGCGATCCAACTTATCAAGTTGTCCCTCGCTCAGGTTCGGATTACACACGTCACCGAATTCAATGATGAGAAAAATTAGGGACTGCACCAAGGACATCTTGGTCTTAATAGACAATAAATGCTTTGATTTATTAAGATAGCCCACGACTTATTTCAGTGGTATCATTGTGTTAATAATTTTTTGTTGCGTGCTAACGGATGACCGATTAACGTTAAATTTAGTAAAATTAACGAAGTTAACTCTTTTATAACGGTGCCCAGATATGGAAACAACTAAATAAATAATTATTTATTATTATTAAAATAAAGTGTTTAATATTAGTGCTATGATATAGACGGAAATGTGAAGGTTGTTTTGTAAGGTTGCGTTTTTACTAGAGCGAATTAAGGCAATAAATCAGGGGAAGCGGAGAAAAAAGACCAATCAGAATGTAGAGATATTCGTTCCCAACAATCTAATTGGGCGTTGACTCCGCATACGTTACTTATTAACATTATTATTGAACAGGCGTTTTCGTAGGAATTAGTGTAGCTAGCAGATAAAACAAATATTGTTACTTAAAACTCATTAAGTATATCATGTAATCTCGTATAAATATGTCAACCGAAATTTAACCATTAAATAGGTACTTTAAGACATTTTTCATCTTTTTAATTAGTACGAAAACTTAATGAATTTTCTTTCTTATTTTTCTATTTACGTACAATAACTATTTTCCTAAACGTTCAAATGTATCTCCCCAAAATAGTAGTTGATCGTAACTCTGTATTTAAAAACTACATCAGTCGTATTCTGCGAACGCTAGAAACTGCAGAGTTCAAAGAATGTGTGAAGATTAACGTTAAATATATGGTGTCTCCTATTATGTAATTTCCATACGTTTTGACATATTATCTCCAAGATGTTAGCTTGCGAAGAATGCGACTTGGCTAGCTCTGCTTTACTGCAAACCTTTGGCCAAGTGGCCGAAACTAACCTAATTTGATCGTAATGTGATCTGTCTCGAATTTAATGAAATGCTGGGTCATTATTCCAAAATAGTATTACCTAACTTGGAAAGCTGTATTGTATCAATTTAAGTGTAGCTAAATTATAATATGTATAGTTTTTTTTTTGGCATTAGACTAGACTTTCACATATCTTAGTAAAAGACCAATTATATTATTTACATAAATGACCTAAAGGTGAATTTACACGGGCAATTTTGTGAGCAATAATTGCCCATCGACAGTACGGACGTCTTATTCAATTAAACAAAAACGTACATACATACATACAGGTTAAAGACATTACCCCCCTCCTTCGGCAGTCGGGTAGTATGAGTAAGAGAGCTATTGTGGCCGGCTATAAATTGCCCTTTAAAGTTCCCCGTGTAAGTGCAGGTCCATCTTTATATTTTTTAAGCCCTTTGTAACACATCATTGTGATACGTTTAAGAATTGGAAGGCCGGGTGTGGAAATGCCGGCAGTACAAATAACTTTTCTAGTAGATTTCAAATATATTTGTATATCACTTTTAATGTTTTAGAGTAGAACAATGTGTATGTTAATTGCAACACTTTCTGTTTTAATCGACTAAATAAGAAAAAATCTCATGCTCCAGATTTAGTAATAACGCAGTTCCGATCTAATGCTTGAAGCTTTATAAAAAGCCTATTATATTATAATATAGGTCACACCAACAAGACACTGCCGAGAGTAGAAATTGGTAAAACATTTCGCACGTAGTTTGGTTTTAGGATCGCTAAAAATACACCTGATGGAAATAATTTAAATAAATAAGAGCCATTGTAATGCTAATATAATAGGGAAGAGGACCGATCTCTTTAGTTTCGAGGCAATCCGCTTTGAGTTTCCAATCCAGTAGAACAGCTATTTCAGAAATCTGGTGGATCGAGATTCAGTTTAATTCGCAATTCTGGTATTTAGGAAAATAATGAATGTGATTTTAACCTTTTCAACGCTTAAGTAATCACGCGCTAAACATGTAGTTATGCAAATTTAACTTAATTAATACGAAATAACGTCTATTTTAAACTGTACGTGACAACTATGACTGTCAGTGCCTACAAAAACACAACAACTCATGACTTTTTTAGGCGTCGTTGGCGTTCAAAGGGTTAATTTTGATTTATATTGTGTAGTCGGCGAGTCCCCAACATGACTCGATGTGATAGATCATACGACATACGACCAAAGGTAAATTAGGTGCCTATTGATACTATTTATATTTATAAATTTAATGACATTCCATTTTTATGTACTCACCGTGGGAGTAGCGTATCTTGACAAAGTGTTTTGACAAATTGCTTTTCGAAAATGTTCCGAAGGTTTTCCCGATCGCTGAAGCTTTATTGTGGCGATTGTCATTTAAATTTGTAGTTTTCAACCTTTCGCCATAAAAAGCTCTTTTTGTCAAGCCAGTATGTTATAAACACGTTCCGGCACGACGTTCAAGAGTTACAGCTGCGAGGTGACGACGTTGGAGGAGGTGACTGCCCGCTTGACCTGCTTCCCCATCTCAGTTATACCGCAAGTCCTTGCTAACAACCGAGTCCCTCCTCCACGCCAAACTTTTGCTAATCACCCCGCGGCGGAGCTGTTGATGATTTTCTCTTTTTGACGTTCAAAACTTAAATATTATAATATATAACATAATATAGAGTAGTATAGTATAAAATAATATAATATAATATAGAGTTACCTACTTAATGTGTGCTTACTAATTGAACAGTAAACGGATGTAAACTGTAATGTTTTTTTCCATTACATATTTTTAATATAACACAATAGAAACAAACTAGCTAAACAATATCTCAAAGGCATGGAAACATTTACTTTTTCTTCTCTTTTTCCTTTTCCTTCTCCTCCTCGTCGTCCTCGGCCGCCGCCGCGGCCGCGGCCTCCGCCTCGCGCGCTTGCCGCGCCCTCTCCAACAGATTGGCCTCTATAAGAATGTCCAACTCCGGGCTCAGTAGGACCGCCAGGCCTGCGGTAGTTGGCACCTTAAATTATTTAAACATGTCAAAGTAGTAATATATGTTATGGCGCACACAAACATAACGCGACCTATTTTAGTTAAACGGGACAGTGGACAACAATAGTTTCTTACTTCTGCAAAAATAGGCTTCGCACCGTCCCAACGCTCCATATGGTTTTCTATAATCTTCGAGCATGGAGCAGCCTTAGGCAGAATTCTTCCAAGCATTCTGTGTAATAATTATGTTTAAGTTAGAACGACAATCAACAAAGTTTAAACGAGTGGATGGATAATATAAATAGATACAGCGAATTAGTACATAAATAACACGTTTACGATAAACCGAGTAACAATACTACCTACCAACCGAACATCGAACGACATAAAACATCAAACAAGCACAAAACCGACCATCGTGGATATCCTCGAGGGGATTATGAACTTCTAAAGTTGACATTTATTGAGAAATTACCGAACCTCTATTTTTCACTATTCCAAATTATTTTAAATAATACAATGTTACCAGCTAGCAGCTCAGTTTAAAAGTTCTGTTATGCCTAGGACTATAAAGCAACGTCATTAGTTACTCGTATAGCGGCAAGCAGGTCGCCTGGAGGAACTGTATCTCCAGCTCGGGGATGAAGCACTTCTCGCGGTCCATGATGATGGGCGGCAGGTCCCCGCGGCTCTTCTCCACGTCACCTTGCTTGAAGAACTCGGTCAGCACAGCCGCCTGCCACCGCCATGATATACAAATGTCATACTTTGCGCATGAATCAGGAAAAGGTGTGAGGGTGGGGATGGGCTCGGGTTGTATGGGTGAATCTGGGGCACTGGCCAACTTAACATTCTACGAGGAGCTCAGAGGTTTTAAAAGTGGGGGGGGGGGGGCAAGGAAGGCGCGACGGCATACGAAGAGGGGCACAAACCTAAATAAAAAAATAGGGAGCCTGCCGTTAGGCCAAAATATTTTTTGGTCAAATGTATCAATTCCCAAATGTTTCATTTGCCAATCCAATGTTAGGTATATAAATTATTCAGAATTTATAAAATCCTGAAATATTTACCGAACAGAAAATAATGCGGTTTGGCAAATGAAAATTTGGGAAATGAAACATTTGACCAAAAACTTTTTAACGAAACGAAAGGTAACCCTAAAAAATATGATGTCATTAAATAAAGGTAAGTTTATCCATCGTAAATATTTATTTATAACAATTATTGTTTATGGTTTTGTAATGGTTGTTTTTGCAAAATACCTGATGGAGTAAACATAACATTGGTTGTTTTTATTTTTTTGATGTGATCTAATAATACTACTAATACTTACTGGACACTTATTGATTCTAAGTTTAAAATCACCCGACTTTACTTGGACACTTTCGTAGTTTTCCAGGGTTTTTCACCTACCGGCCCTATTTACTGGTGTTATGGCAAAATTACATAGCTTTCATAGAAGAAGTTCATATAACTCACAGCGGTCTTCTTGACGCTGCCCCAGTCTTTGAGTTGGTCGCTAAGGTCTGCCGCGTTCATGAGCAATGATTGCAAGGCGTTTACGTGAACTCGATTCCCTTTCAGGTATTCGTACGAAATTGCCTTGTATTCGGCTAAATTTCTAGAAAAGGAATAATGTAGTTAAAATAAATAGATTGAGGCTTAAGCTACCTGAGCCTATAGCCAAGATGCGTTCGCTAACTAGGGTGTCGTTTTGTTTTTAAACCAATCGCGTCACTTAGATCACGTGACTTTTTGTATTACCTACTTTATCTACCAGTGACGCGAATGGGTTTAAAACAAAATAATAGAAATGCTAGTTAGCGAACGCATATTAGATATAGGCTCTGCACATTCGGATATACATAGCTATTTTTCAGGTTTTAACAAATTCCCATAACCACGAAATATTAATAGTGGTTTTGGTATTTTAATAAGTGGGTACCTCGAGTATTCCAAAAGCACCATGAATGTTAAGTAGGTATGTGACAATGGGATTTTATTGTAAGGGTCGTCAAGTAAGTTTCGTTTATCAAATGCTTGTGGTGAAGTAGAACTAATGGTCAAGTACCACGGCAACATCTCAACTATTAGCGTCGACAAGATGGTGATGAGCAATTGTTAAGTAGGCTACTTGTAATTTTTAGTCAACTGTTGAAATAAAAAGGGGGCTGACTTGAAATAGTTAGACAAATCGGAAGCCAGCACGAAGTCGCGCAGTAGAGTAAGAGCCTTATCGTATTCGCGGCGCGGGAGCTTCTCCAGGATGTCGCAGCCCTCGGTGTTGAGGATGCACATGGCCTGAGCCAGGTGGTGCCGCTCCATCACGCTGCCCTCGCTCGAGTACAATGCTGCTAGGGTTGTCTCTGATCTCGGAAATTTATATCAGATAAGTGATCAGGATATAGATTAGGAGTCTATCTTGTTACTACAGAGAATAACTAATTTGTACGAAAAATTGCCGAAGATTTAGTAAAAGCCCGCAGATTTAAATTTTAAGATTTTGTGATAATTATTGTGCTGAATTTCAAGCTTTTGTGTTATTTTTTGAAAATCGTTAAGCGGGGCCTGTATCCACACTTTTAAAACTATAAGCGTACCTACAACTCAACTGAGAGCCGGGGATGCGGGGAAAGGGCAACGGTGACTGTAGACCTTTATCGTACCTCACCCCGCACCTCATGCCTACCCTGGCTCTCAAAAAATGTTCTTCATGTTATAAATAAATGTTACAATTCAGAAAAACTGCGATAACCACCAAGACTTGCCCAATACGTATTACATGGAATGATAGTAGGTACTGTTCATACTTGGGTACATATTACATAAACATCTGTTTCATTCAAAGAGTGTGAATCTAGTAGAATTGAATCAGCGGATGACGTCATGCTAAATTATCTGCTACCTAACCTAACTCCGTTTACCAAGTACTTGGACACTGACTCAAGAATAATCTAGCAGTTCTAGATATCGGTATACTTACGTCCTTGTATATGAAAGCTGTTGGTGGTCCCACGATGGTCCAAATCGTGGGTCAAGCCTGCTATCAGGTACATGAAAGCTTGCAGGTCGCTAATAGAGAATAACAATAATATCCGGGTTACGCGAGGCTAGTTTTCAGGCCAGAATACAATAGTACTTAGGTAGGTAAATTGCGCTAGTAAGCTAAATCATATACTTAAGATTTTCAGTTAAGTATAATAATTTATGTTTATGAAGGAAGTATCAGGATGAAAGCTGTGTGTTTGAACTCTGAAGAAATATGCTGCCCTGCTACAAATGGCAGTATCTCAGACAAAACTCCTGTAGCAAGTGCAAACTTACAACTAATGTGATAGGATTGAATCTGCTTTAGCTATTGAATTGCAGATACTGCCTATTGGCTTATGAGGGCAGTATGGTTTTTCAATTGTATTTTTAATGCATAGACCTCCACATAGCCTTTATACAAATACCTCCTACCACAGGATGCTCGCGACTTCTTTTGCGTAAAATTTTGTTTCCCGCTGCTGCGCGATATATTTTGGGGTTGAATTAAACAAACCTTCAATTATATTTACACTTCACAAGCAGTTGTATTCGGTTATTTAGTCAGTCAGTCACGGATAAGCTTACCTGAAGTAACCTTGCGCCACCAGCCTATAATTGACGAGGGCGGCATAAGCCCACTGCGCCACGTTGAAACCATGCAGCCAGTTGTGGTAGGGCACGTCGCGGTATCCTTTCTTTACGTGGAGAATGAACTGAGCGAGCTTTCGGCGCTTCAAGTCGAACCTAAACGACGTATTCGGTCAAGGGTAATGTAAATATTCGAACAAAGTTGCAAGGTAGATACTTGTTATTGCTAGACAGGGCCTGGCCGATGAGAAGTAAATCCTGACACCAGTACAAAATATAACCTCAAACCCGAGAATAGGTTAATAAATTGTACTGCAATGACATGTGTAAGTTCATAATTTTAAAGGCTCAGATGCATTGGTCGAAAGCCCGCATTCTTTTAATGGTCCGTTGCATAGCATCGCTGCAACAGATCCTGGCTCAATAATGTTAAAACAACTCGTCATTAGATTGGTACAAGCATGCCGGCTATTGCCCAATGAAGCTGTAAATCTGTAATAATAAGATTTATGTACCGGCTGTCCCAGAACTTGACGTAAATATTACAACATACGAAGCCCCTTACCGATCCTGAATATATTCAAATTTACATTGTGTTAATTCGTTTATGCTGTAAGATTTAAAATGATACGAGTACGTACTGGAAAAGAACACTACTTTGCGGTATCTACACCTTTGGATCCCTTGGATAGAGAAACACAAAAAAAAAAATGTGAATAAAACACCCGATTTAGATTGGTCAAGAACAGTGGCAAGTACAGTGACAAGCACAGTTTAACTCTTAAGGAGTAACTTTAAGTATGTACGTTAATAAAAACTAGCCACACCTTTAATAAATTATTAAAAAACAAAAACCTTACAGCAATAAAAATATCAACAGAAACAGAACATTGTCAGAGCGAGCAAAGTACTTATAATGCACCATGCAATGATTGTTTTGTTCGATACCTTGTAACCAAATAATACAATTGATACTATTTTATAAATATAATAATTTAAGTTTTGGAAAAGGTGTTGCAGGCTTGGAAATATGTTTTGTAATTCATAATTCATGTACAATACCTTTATCTATATTCAAGTTAAATTTACTTATATGATACTTTGTACTTGGCATAAATATGCATATTAGTCACGCCAACAAAGTGGTACAATAAAATATACAAAAATGTTTTTTTTAGGGTACCTACGTCCCCTACGCGTAACGTGGGGATCTTATTTTTTTTCTCGTTTACCCTATAGTGTGGGGTATCGTTGGATAGGTCTTTCAAAAATATTATGAGTGTGCAAAAATAGTTTTTTGATTAAGTAATCCGTTTATGAAATATTACGCTTTAAAGCGCAAAATGCGCGTGTTCCCCCCCCCCCATACAGCCAAAACTACAAATACTAAAAATTAGTTATTACTTGTTGATTTTTATGTTTGTATGTTTTAACGGCTTCGGAACCCTACACTAAGCATGGTCCGACATTACTTACCCGGATTTTTTAAATAATTTACCTTATATGTATAACACTTCAGTTTTTATTAATCTTACAATTAACATTTTACTTTCGTAATGCTCGTACCATGCGGCACGGCAAACGGCACGTGCTAGGGTTGTCACGCCAAGAAGACAAACGTGTGCAAGTATCTAATATAAGTGTGATGCTAAGTTTAATAGTTAATAGACGAAAAAACAAGTTTTAAAAATTGAGCATTATGTTCCTCAACCATCATGCGTTCGAGAAGGTGGTGACATGATTAACGATGGCACCGTAAGGAAAAACTGAGTGCGTTCGACATGACAATACTACCTGCCTACCTACTCGTACTTATGCTTAATATAGCTAATATTACCTCTGTATAAATCCCAAATCCTGGAACATTTTCAACGCATAGCAGGTCAGTTCTCTCATGGGCAGGGCTCGATGGTTGAAGTGGAGGGATTGGAAGTGTGGGTGGGAGTGAAACCCGGTGCAGTCAAGTAACTTCTCTATCTCCGAGTCGGCTACCTATAACCGAGCTAGTTAAAAGTGGAAGGATTTCTTGGAAATACCTAATTGGGTACTAGATAAGTGAGTTTTAGAAAATATTGTATTTGTTTATTTTGCTTCCCTAAATTAAGAAAAAGTAAAAAGCAAACAGTGACATTTTTAAAATTTATTGATACCTTCTTGAATCTCCGTTGTCGTACGTAACGACAGTAGCGAACAGCGGTAGATAGAGAGGAATTAGAGGACATAGATGAGGGTTCAAGTAATACTCATGATGACTCACGGCGTTTTGACCTTTTAATGTAATTCAGATTCAGACTGACGTAAAATTATTTATTTACCTACTCGCACATCTAAGTCTACCAAAAAAAGTGTGTGTGGCATCTTATTTACTCAAATCTTACCTTCATATGGTACATAACCAATTCATTCGCCAGCGTGTTCCTAATATGCGCCTCCCGAATCTTCTGGTACACTACCGAATGAATGATGCACACGCCGCAATAGATGCTAAAGGCCAGAGCCATCTCTTCGTCCATTGCGTCGAAGTACGGTTCACCGATCTTATTGATCAACGTACCGACGCCTATGATGCCTGCTTGCTCCCGGATTGGAAAGCATAGTAGAGTTCTAGAAGATAAAATGAGGTTGAACCGTTGAAGACAGTAAATTGCGAAAGTAGGGGTGAAATAGTAGGTGGCTTATAATATAACTAAAAATGATCCAGGTATTAGCTGAGGTAAACATAGAGCTTACGGTTTGAGGAATGCTTACATAAATACTGAAAAAAGGTGTTTATTCTTCTGAGAAGTAGCGCCGCAAGAAACTCGACAGGGTTTCTCACATAATATTACGACTATTGTACCTACTTACCTATTATGACTATTATATATAAAATATCATCGGTAGTTGATGCAGGAAAACGTGTCAAAACTCAGAATTATCACAAGAGTAAAGGAAACTTATTATACTCACCTATATGTACAAGTAAGACGGTGCAAATCAATCACAAAAAAGTTTTGATACGTTCTCCTACATAAACCTTGTCCCTATAAAATAACAAGTTGTGAGTTGACATAACATGCAATGCACAGACACCCAATAAAAATGTTGAGCATACTTAGAACCTTGTCATTGTGAATGTCATATTGTCATGCTTGTCATTTGACGTTCAGATTGAAGTGTATTATGTATGTACGATGACAATTGACAATGCACATAGGTGCTTAAGGGTAAATAGATACGTACGTATATTGCAAACTTCCTTTGAGAAATAATAGCACATTGTGCATCAAGGGAAAATAAACCTTGGCTGATTTTACAACATTTGAAATGATGTACTAGTGGGTTCTATATTTTAAAACTAAACCTATAACTCTCTTGCGAGGTAAATAGACTATAACTGCCCCATACACCTGCGTGTTATAACACCCTTTCCGAGCATGTGTGAAAAAAATATCATTTACTCATTCATATAACTGGCTGACGTTGACATTATTATAAATAATATCAACTACTAGTAAACTAGCGCGAAGATTTGTTTCTGAGTCTTGGATATTTTCTAAGTATTTATTTCTTTACCTATATAAGTATTTATATAGGTTTAGAGTGAAGAAGTAACAAACATACTAACACCCACACACACACGTACACAATTACAAACTCTCGCATTGATAGAGGTTGTACCTATATGCACAGCATTATTTACTATTCTGCCATTTCTACCGTTCACGCCAAAAGTGTCTAAAAATAAGAAAATACTGTTTTTCCCTTGTGTCCAGATCGGTCATTCAAAAGATACCAGAATTTTGAAATACCGGTCTTTCTTTGTATGTAACCAGTTTCCTTTAAACATAAGATTCAAAATACCTATTGTGTAAAGATAATAAAATTAATAAGCAATCCCTTAATTTGTGTGTTAGGTTTTGGGATTGTACTATTTACCTAGGTTAATTAAGACTTTGGGATTAAAAAAACCGGCCAAGTGCATGTCGGACCACGCACAGTGAAGGGTTCCGTAGCTGGGATGAACGTTCATGGTTGAAATTCATTTTTTTTATTTTTTTTTATTAAAATCTCAAAAACTACACATCGTATCGTGTTCAAAACAATTTTGGTTGGAAGTATTTCGTATGTTCTACTACTGTAATTTTTATTAGAATGTTCTATTTAACAGTTCAAAAGCTACCCACCCGGACAGAATTTTTACGACTTTAGAAGCGTATATCTCGCCAACTGTTCACTTAAAACCCTCCGTATCATTTTGGAAGCCCTATCTAAAAATACCCCACACGCTAATGTAACTCAAAAAAAAAAATTCGTCCCCTAGTTACATGTACCCCTAAATATTTATTTTTTTGAATTTTACTACATCATTGTATAGCGGTTCATAGAATACATCTATCCTCCAAATTTAATTTATATAGTGCCAATAGGCTCTGAGTAAAATGGCTGTGACATACAGACGGACAGACGGACGGACGGACAGACGGACAGACGGACGGACAGACAGACGGACATGACGAAATTATAAGGGTTCCGTTTTTGCCATTCGGCTCCGGAACCCTAAAAATGTAATATTTCTGGAATGAGCGAACCAGACTGCACACGAGTGATCACTCACTTGATAACCACTCCTGGTAGGTTGTCGACTAGTGGACTGTACGCCGGATGATCTTCAACACATTTAGCATTAACGACGTTACCGGTTTTAAGCACGTAACCGGAGATACCACTGTCCATTGGAAAACGTCTTTCCTTCTTCTCTTCAGCTTCACCTCCCTTTAACAATCACAATCTAAACGAATCTAAGTCAGCAAGCGTATTATTGTACCCGCTAAAACAAATGACAGGAAACAATTGGGATTTCATTGTCAAGTGTATCCCACCAAAAACCACAAATGTATAAAATAGTCCAAGTTCTCATGTGCCACCAAAAGTTATATCTAGAAAGGTGCCAAGTATGGCATTAGATTGTTGACATTCAAACCAATTTATGGCCACTTAATATATTGTTGGGTAATCAATATAGGGAGTTGCTCGGAGTTTATCGGCAACATTATCCATTTTAACCAGCTTTATCTAAACTATAGGTAAAAAATGGTGCATTTTTTCGTGATTCCTTCTTTTGGCTAATATTGAACACATTTATTCGTTGCGAACAGCATTACCTTGGTAGATTGGCAGGCCTCGACCAGCTCCATCTTGTCGACGTCGACCAGCCGCACGGTGCAGTACTGTGCCCTGATGAGATGCTTCGCCTGTTCCATAGTCAATTGCAGCAGCGTGTCTAAAGTCGCCACCTGTGGTAACGGCAAATCGGTACTTATTTCGTTATTATGATGAGAACCTGAGTCAATCAACTTTTCTTTGTACCTCTTTGTATTTTTTAAGTACCTGAATAAATCCACCCAACATCAGCTTTTGTGGCCCATTGTTATGGGTTTTCTTTCACGCATATTAATTAATAGTGTATATTACAACAATTTTCTAAGAAACTATCACTGGAGTCTCTATCTATCTTCTGGAGAGTTATGGGACAGAATAACAACAACAAAAAGTTGATCCACCCACCTACGCCAAACATGCTTGCAGCAGTGATTAACGTTCAGTTCCATACGTTCGGGTATCTTTACAAATAGGTATCCCAAACGATATTCAAAATGACCCTATACAATTCATTGCTTAGCACACAAAATAATTAGTCCGTACCGGAAATTGAATCCCAAAGCGCTTTCGTAGGTAGGGTCACTACTAAAATAGCATACAAATCGAAATAGGTAGAACTAAAATGCCTAAATTTAACGAATGTTCATTCACGCATGGATGAAATATGTCGGTAGTAAAAGTCGCCCGTACCGCGTCATGTACCTACATCTTGGGATGGCCACCTACTAGGCCTACAACCTGTTGCCAGATGCTATAACCCTATAACTACAGTAGTTTCAATTTACTTGTGAGAAAAGCCGTTTCGCTATTCGCAGTAGGTGCTGGCACTTCTGCTTCAAACTGCATTCGTATTCATACCAAATTGTCTTCTTAATCGTCGGCCAGCAAAACCTATGGAAAACAAATTCCTAGTATAAAAGGAATTTTATAAAACGTCTGAATCCCTAGTGGATTCTCTAAAGTGGATGCCGACATTTTATAAAATTCCTACTATGGAATGTTTGACACGGACAAAAAATAAGTCATTTTATCCGAGCGAGACGCAATTGTCGGTTCGCTTAGGCTCGATAGACAGGTATTGAAGTTGAGGACGAAGTAAGTTTTATACAGAAGAGTAAAAGGTAAACTCCACTTTTTACTTCGATTCGAATATAATTCATAAATTATGCACCTACATACATTTTCAAGATATTAAAACTAATAAGAGCTTTCATACTTATGAAGTCTAAAGGTGGGTACGAATTAGAGCAGCCTCGGGTTGAGGCACGCACGGCTCACCTATTTTGCTAAAATTCGTACTCGCTCACGCGCTGTGCGCGAGCATCAGGCGAGCGGCGCGCGGCGAGCCGTCAAACGTTGGTCTTTTAACTGTGCTCAAAGGCGCCTCGGTGTGCGTGCCTCGCGTAATTTGGACGTGTATACGAGTGTGCCGCGAGCAGAACGACAAGTTCTAACTTGTCTGTGGGCGAGGCGTTTTTGTTAATAATTCCATGAATTATGATAAACGCAGCCACGGCTGCCATCGTGTCCGACGTCATCTTGAAATGTCGGATCGCGTCGAGCACGCTGCCTCACCCGCGCGTCTTTATATGCGACAATTTGGCTCGCGAGCAGCTCGCTGCGCGGGGCGAGCATGCCTCAGGCTGAGCCGCTCAGATTCGTACCCAGCTTAATGTCCTACTTAATTTAAATTTTCTCATTTATTTTTTATGACTGCTTGTAGATTATGTAGTAGGTACGAGTAATAAAGCAATTCTTTTGTTCTAACGCGAAGAGCCCTTTTTTCTTATCGGCCACTCTGGTTAAGTGCCCATAGGGCCTTACAATTGATGCGACCCTAGTTCACCAACCGAACATTAAAAAAAAACATATCCCTGGTTATAGTCATAGGGGCTTTTATCCTATAGGTAATGCCCAGAGCCTCCGATTTGTGAAAGACGGCCCTGATAACGAGTAGGGATATACCGGGTGCTCCTAAAACCAGCGTCTATTCTAAGAGGGCCGATAAAGGAGCTCATAAGCCATAAGATTAAGCAATTTGACTTTAATCAAAACTTCAGTTTTCGAGATATTTGCTCTTTTATACAACTCGTGATTTTTGTTTTTGGTAACTTGAACCAGTTATTTGGTGGTTTCATTCAGTTAGGTATAACTGCAAATTGGAGTATTTTTTAGAAATTAGTTTTTTGCAGGGCGTTGCCAATGTGCTATTGGATGTGGTTAAGATTGTTTTTATAATAATCGCACAGCAGTAAAAAACAATCCTTTATTAAGATTCTTCAAAAATGTAACCAAACATTTGACCAAAATTTCTTTTAATACCTAAAATGTACTAAACAACTTGGCAAATAACGTAAAAAAGTAAACTTATTATTTGTATCCGAAGGAACTAACTTATTTAGCACTTTATGAGATAATGCTATTTTAGTACCTACACAAAGAATGATTATGCAATTTAAGTACAAAAAGAATGCTGGGCTCCATTTATCTCTGTGAATAAAAACATTGAAAACTAAATTTGTTTTATTTAAACTAAAGCAAATGTTCGAATTGCCCGCTATTTAAATAAAGATAAGCCTTCTCCTTAACATAAAAAAAAAAAAAAAAAAACTCGAGTGATGTGAAGTGTACACTTCTGGTTTCGCAATCGCGCTGGTTTTAGGGACACTCTGTATAACATATTGGTACTAACAAAAAACACTCGGAGATTAACAAAACTACTTTCTCCTGAACTTCCTTGGGCGCAACCACGAACATGAGAAGCGAAAACGGTTTGCCCGATATCGGCTGCATCACAACGCGCTTCTTGTTGGTGTTTTCTTTTTGTAGAAACTGAAACATGTTAAATAGTGAATGTTTAAAAAAAATAATTAGAAATTTAAAAAAACCCCGACTAAATAAATAGTCTGTAAAAAAACCGCTAAAAAGCTAAAAATAATAAGTAGTGGCCCTAAGGGCTGATTGTTTGATAAGTAGATAGTTAACTGAACACTGAGACTAACTAAAGTGACACGTCGGGAACCGCTAAGTAGCTGGGGTATTTTATGTTATTTCATTTACTTAACGGTCCCCCGCCGTGTCACTTTAGTTAGTCTCAGTGTTGATTTAACTATCTACTTAACAAACAATCAGCCCTTAGGGCCACTACTTATTATTTTTAACTTTTTAGCGGTATTTATTACAGACTATTTATTTAGTCAGGGAGTTTTTTAAATTTCTAATTGAATTTTTTATTTCACGCTTTTTAAACTTCTCCATCTGAGTGTCTGTTTGTGGCATCGTAGCTCCCAAACGGATTAACGGATTTGGACGCAAGTTTTTTTTTAAATAAAGCTACATTAATCAGGATGGTTCTTAGCAAGATTTCATGAAATTTTTTGAGGCAGTTTAAGAGATATCAGCTCTGAAAGTAGCACCGCTAAAAAAACCTGCCTTCATTATAAAAAAACTGCATTCAAATCGGTTACACCCATTTAAGCGCTACAGTGCCACAGACAGACACACACACACACACACACACACACACACACACACACACTTACACATCGAACTTATAACACCCCTCTTTTTGCGTCGGGGGTTAAAAATAACAAATGAATTTGAAAATAAACAAATCTATCATAAAGAGAACTAGTTAAGACAAATCCAACGAGCCCAAACTCGATGGGTCTACTAAAAGGCAGTCCAGGGTAGTTACGTCTCCTATCTTCGAGCCCTAACAGCAGACCAGCTCAGTGGTTCCAGAAGACATTAGTGTTTCAAATGTCAGATCCCACATATGCTTGCAAGCAAACTGAGCGTGTAACATTCCTATCACACCTAACAAACGACCTGATGACCTTGAAGACCTGAACCGATTTCCACCAAACATAGCTAAGAACACTCGCGACTGATATACCTTTCAAACAAAAAACAACCGCATTAAAATCGGATCATCCGTTTGGGAGCTACGATGCCACAGACAGACAGATACACATTTACACACACACACAGACACGTCAAACTTATAACACCGCTCGTTTTTTGCGTCGGGGGTTAAAAAATAACGCACTTCACTTTCCACTTACAATAAAATAGTGGTTAACTAGGTAACTAAGCAATGGAAGTGATCCACCGCAGTCGAGATATTAGCCTGTACGAACGCCAGCGAGTGCGCCTCTAGTTCGAGGGTGTAACTGATACCTTCACCACAGTATTACAATATTGTTAAACTGTGCCCAATGATAAAGGAAGATAATGAATAAGACACGTTGACAAATACAAATAATCAGTTAGGTAAATACTAATGCATTCCGACATCAAAAACTCAAAAGGTAAAAAAAGATAAAACATAAAAAGATAAAAGTTGTTTATTCAGTAAGTAGGCCGCACGGGCATTTTTACACGTCAAAACTCTACTGGCGCTTCAAAGAGACCTCTGCTGAGAAGAAGCGCCAAGTATTTTTTTTTAAATATTGCTTATGACAATGATAAAACTTAACCTAACATTATATAAATCAAGTAATAAAATTTTAAAAAATCATGCGTAGTTAAGCAGGAAAAAGTGTCGAAGCTAAACAAGAGCAAACAAGAGCAAATAAATAAAATAATAATAATAAATTAAATTAAGTGCTGAAAATGGTTACTTTAAAACTGCGTCGGGTAATTTAATATAGAAAAGAATGCATCTACAACTGATTTATATACTTTGCGGACACAAAATTTTGTAATGGCATTTTTTTTTCTAGTATTAAAATTATGAATAAGTATCACAATTTTTAATAAAAGAGTCATGGTTCTTAAAAACATAAATAATATTCTCATAAATAAATTGTGACGCTACAGTTAAAATATTAATTTCTTTAAATAGTAGCGTTTCTCTTAAGGAATCACGGGAGTTTAAGTTATATATTGAACGAATGGCCCTTTTTTGCAACGCAAATATAGTCTGTACTTATATCAGCCGCTTTTCCTCAAACTAGAATACCGTACGACATAACACTGAAAATAACTATAATAAACTAAGCAAGCTGTCTCAATATTGGCAAGTTGCCTGATTTTCCGTAAGCTGCCGAACTTAATTTACCTGCTAGTACTGCTATGTGGGGACTCCGTTGCAAGTTTTTGTCTATAGTTATCCCTAAGAAAAGTGTCTTATCTACCATTTCTAAACACTCGTTATTCAGAATTATGCTTGATTCTACTGGTCTAACATTAGGCAAAGTGAAGCATTTGTTTTTTTTAGCATTGAGTAGTAAATTGTTACATAGTTGGTTTACTAACTAAGTACTTTACCTAGGGCGGTGTTTATCCTACTGTAATCGACGGATTTTCGGTCTACTTTGAAAATGAATAATGTATCATCAGCAAAAAGTACAATATCACAAAGCTCATCTACCGTTGGTGGTAAGTCATTAATATAAACCAAAAATAAGAAAGGACCTAATATAGAGCCCTGAGGAACACCTAATTTAACTGCTGCTCCAACAGACTGTGTTTGGTTTACAACAACTGTTTGTGTTCTTCACTAAGATATGAAGACATAAGACTAAGAGAATTATTTGACTGACCATAATGTTTTAATTTCATTATAGGAGTCGCATGATCTACGCAATCGAAAGCTTTGGAAATATCACAAAAAAAATCCTATTGCATCACAAGATTTCTCCCAAATGCTATATATATATATATATATATATATTTAGTAAGGTCAGTTGTGGATCGTCCTCTGGTGAAGCCTAACTGATTACTGTTAAGCAGTTTATTTCTATTGAAGTGACGTAATATATATTTTAACATTAACTTCTCAAAAACTTTACTTAAAACAGGTAGAATATAAATGAGACTAAAACTCGTAAAATCACTCATCTCGCCCGATTTAAAAATCCCCCTCTAAAATGCCACTAATGTATCTACATAGATATCATTGCAAATCGCTTAGCTTTAATCTTAAAGCTAAGCGATTTGCAATGATATCTATAACATGATGGATGACTTTAACTTTTCCCCATAAGTCCTCGGTCTTTTTTAAACTGAGCGATTTAAATACCTTAACAATAGAAACTGAATCTACATGGCTAAAATCAAAGATCATATTAATTTACATTTACCTACATTAGCACAAAGTACAGTTTGAGCTTCAATCGCGGATGGTTGAAGACATTTCGTGGTATTAATGGCTATGGTGGAAAAATAATCTTCGAGCGCTAAGGCCACGTCTTTGTTTGACGTGATTTGTTTGTCACCCTTGCAGTGACTTGGTTTTATTTTTAAATAATTCCAAACGATTACTAGTTATTTACTCTTATTCTTGAAGCTTTTTGACCACTATGATCAGAATTGAAGCAATTAAATATTTCCTTCTCCAAACATTCGCAATTACAAAAAAAAAAAAAAAAAAAAAAAAAATTGTCTAAACAGGTAGCACTAGATACACCTATCTGTGTTGGTTCAAAGAACAAATTACTTAAGTTAAAAATAATGTTATCTCTATTTAATTTAATTCTATGTTCCTAAGTAAAAAGAGATGACAATACGTCAGCCAGAGCAATAATGGCAACATTTATAATTTGACGTTCATACAAATACCTAACGTGCCTAGTCGGCCATGATTAGTTTGCTTGTCATAAGTATCTGATGTGTCCCCCGGTCCGAATTCACAAAAAAATGTTTAATATCTTGTTTTCCGTATTATACAACGTGTTACAAAATAATCCGTAAAAAAGAAATTACAAAAGTAGTGTCAACCCTTATTAAATAACGTCAGTTCAGTATCTTAAGCTGGGTACGAAACTGAGTGGCTCAGCTGCTCGTGACCCAAATTGTTGACCTAAAGCTGGGTACGAATCTGAGCGGCTCAGCCTGTCGGCATGCTCACCCCGCGCGGCGAGCTACTCGCGAGCCAAATTGTTACACATAAACATGCGCGGGTGAGGCAACGTGCTCGCCGCCGCAAGCCGACATTCAAAATGGCGTCGGACACGATGACAGCCGCGGCTGCGTTTATCATGATTCACCGAATTATTAACAAAAAGATGAGGAAATCGCCTCGGTGGTAGGACGGCTCAGCAAATTTATCAAATTTGTACGTGCCTTGCGCCCAGACAAGTTAGAACTGGTCGTTCTGCCCGCGGCACGCTTGGATACACGTCCAAATTACGCGAGGCATGCACAATGAGGCGCCTTTGAGCACGGTCAAAAGTATAGTAATACAGTATACTAGGGTTGACACTACTTTCGTTTTTTTTTTTTACGGATTTGTTTGTAACACGTTGTATATTGCCAAAAGTTACACATGGATTGAAAGAAAAAACCAGTTTAGCATTTCACCGGTAAGTTTTAGTTTTTGTTGAAATATTGATCAGTTTTACAATTATTGGGGGGACTTAAATATGTAGTACATTATTATTAATCCATAGATCAAGGTTAGTTAAAGATTATAAAACGATTTGTTTTTTATTTACAATATTTTGAAAGTAAACAAACCGGTGAATTTGACAGCTAGGGTTGTTCTTAAAATATCGAAAATAACTTGGAAATTTCTCATCATGACCATTTGGGTGATAGCCTTTGACTCTTGGTGATAGCACGTGTGCTGTGATTGACTCGCAAAATTTTGTTCACATAGTGAATATTTTTGTGTCGTTGTGTTGCTTTTTTGTTCAGTGTTGTCCCCGGTATCGGTAAGTTTGTGTATTAAACGTCTTGTACGCTGCTAACAATTGCAATTAACGATGGAACCTGACATTCCGCCTAAACCCCCAGACCTGCAAACCGACATGGCCGCTTCTATTCCCTCTGCATCGAACGTGTCGCAAGACATATTTTCTGCGGAGCAAATGGAGATAGTCACCGGTACAGAAAAGCGTAGCAATAAAAGACCCCACCCACAAGATTGCGGCCAGGAGCCGACTAAGTTGCAATATAGGGCCCCTTCAGCCTCAATTCAGCATGTTTACACACACGAGAGACTTTTGGAGACTAAGAAGTATTCGAATTTAGACGAGGGACCTTTCCTAGTACATGTTTCCCGATTGGAATCTCATCCTGCAGCCGGTACCACCCTAAACCCCATAAAATTCGGACAAGTCATGGTATGTTCACGAGTCCAAAATATTACCAAGGATGGAATAAAAAGTGTAGGTAGAAACCGGGTTAGCATTGAATTCAGTACTGCAGCAGCAGCCAATTCGTTTCTTACAAACCCACTACTGTTGGCTAATCAGTTCTCTGCTGTTATTCCAACATTTAATATAACTCGAATGGGCATCGTCAGGGGTATTCCAACTGACCTCTCAATGGAGGAATTTGTGAAAGTAGTTGAACCCTCCGCTGGTTGTGGTGAGATACTAAAGGCTCGAAGACTTAACCGCAAAGTACATAATGATGGAGTAGTTGAATGGATCCCTACGGGGACTGTAGTTTTAACATTTAGTGGGCAGGTTCTGCCAGTGAGAATTTTCTGCATGTACACATCCTATCATTGTGGAGCCTTATCAACTCCCCACCATCCAGTGTCACAATTGCTGTAGATTTGGCCATGTAGCAGACCAATGCAGGTCCAAACCTCGTTGTTACAAGCGTGCGAAGGATCATACTGGAAGAAGCTGCACTGTGCAGGAAAGTCTAGCTGAGTGCTTGTTTTGTACAGGCAAGCACTTTGCCACAAGTTTGTCATGTCCTGAGCAAACCCGCCAGCGGACAATTAAAACCACTATGTCACAAGAAAATATCTCCTACTCTGAGGCCTCAGAAAGGTTCCCTCCAGTTAAGAGGTCATACGCTGACATAGCCAAAACTATGTTTGCACCTGTTACCCAACACCCCACACAATACCCTAAATCTGCACCCCTCCCCTCCCCGGGATCCACACCTGCTCAGACTTCCTATAGAAAAACTACCGTAACTACCAGTCCACCACGCCGTCCCTTACAACAAGGATATGACCGTGCTGCCCACCAAGCCATCATTGGTCAACGAGACCCTCCGTCTCCTACTAATGGGGTGGCTCTCCAGGGCCACTCTACTCCTATTCACACACTCCATCCCGCGCCTAACGACAACCTAATTGAAGTCATGTTGTCCCTTCTTATCAATATGTTCACAAAAATGAATGATTTTCCATTACCGTCCAACGTTGCCGAAAAACTTAAAGTCTTACTGAGTGTTATTAACATTCAACCTAATACAGTGGAATAGCCACAGTATTCGTCCTAAACTCCACGAGCTCTCTCAAATGATTAATTTGCATAATCCTGTTGCCTTTGCCATTTCGGAGACCTGGTTGGTCCCTGGGTCCCGGTTCCGAGTCCCGGGTATTCATGTCTCCGGTGTGACAGAGGCGATGGTTATGCAGGAGCTGCCCTCCTTATCAAAAGCTCTGTTACTTTTACCCGCTTAGCCCTTCCCCCTATCCCCTTAAGTATTAACGCTGTTGCAGCCAAGGTTATGAATATTTCCATCCTTTCCATTTATATTTCAGACCCCCATGCAATTGTAATCGAAGACCTTGAACCTGTTTTCTCCGCTCTCACTGGCTCTTTTCTTATTTTAGGAGATTTTAATTGTCACCACTTGATGTGGGGAAGCGCAGATTACGACGTGTTGGCTTGCGACTTAGTTGATTTGATTGACGATAAAAATATCTGCCTCCTCAATGATGGCTCTCCGACTCGCAGGACGGCTCCTGGCCAGAATGTGAGTGCGGTAGACCTCTCTTTGTGTTCTCCTGACCTCAGGTCCTTGCTCTCGTGGTCGGTTCTGTCTGATTCACACGGTAGTGACCATCTTCCCATTTTAATATCTTCTCCTTCTGCCTTCTCTCAGCAAAGTATACCCCCTAATCAGCAACGATATTCCCTCACTAAAGCAGACTGGGACCAATTTGCTACAGACACTGATGCTTTTTCCAACGAGTTCCCCCCTGTGTTATCAGACAATGCCTTAGAGTGCCACGACATGTTCGTGAAGGCTCTAAAAGCTGCGGCCTGCGGCCTGCGGGAAAAAATCAGGTAAAGGTTCTAGACCCTCTCCCCCTTGGTGGGATTCAGAATGCTCTGACATGATAAAGCGCAGAAAAGATGCAGAGGAAGCTTATTGTCTGGTCATGACAATCGCTAACTTTCATCTTTTTAAAAGAGTTGCAGCCGTTGCCAAGCGACTTTTTAAAAAGAAGAAAAAACTTGGTTGGATTAGATTCTGTGAAGGCTTATCCCCGCGCACTCCCGCCACATTGCTGTGGAAGGCTATTAAACGTTTCCGCGGAGCTTTCACATCATGTGACGTTTCCAGTAGTGACCCCACAATGTGGCTTAAGGATTTCATAGATTCCCTCACTCCCTCCTCAGTCCCAAACCTAGACTCCCTCCCCTCTACATACCCTGATCACGTCCCTTCTAGCAGGCTCGATGAACCGTTTTCCATGCCAGAGCTTCTGACTTCTTTAGATCACCTTCGACTGTCGGCTCCGGGTCTAGATAATATCCCATATTTCTTTATAATCCACTCGGGACCGAATTTCAAAAATGTTTTCCTTGACCTAATCAATGCGTTTTTTGATTTGGGCTTTGTGCCAGAGACGTGGAAGAAACAACTAGTAATACCGATCCTAAAACCAGGTAAAGACCCTACCACCTCATCTTCTTACCGTCCCATCACTCTTGCCTCCTTCTTACTGAAAATAGTGGAGCATATGATCAAGAAGCGCCTTGAGTGGTTTGTAGAGAGCAAAGGGATCCTGGCCAGAAGTCAATTTGGTTTTCGCAGGGGAATGGGTACCACGGATAGTCTTGCCATTCTCATGACGGACATCAGGATCTCCCTGACGAGAAACGAGTTTCTCGTAGGGGTTTTCCTTGATGTCTCGTCTGCGTACGACAATGTCATACTCTCCTTACTCAGGGAAAAGTTATCCAAGCTGAGTCTGCCAGAGAAGTTGACGCATTTCATGTGTAACACTTTAATGGAAAGATCTATAGAAGTAAGGCACCGTGACACCCATTCCCCTTCGAGACTTATTTGGAGGGGTCTCCCCCAGGGATCAGTTCTGAGCCCTCTGCTGTACAGTCTGTATACCCACGATCTGGAGGAGGCGGCTAACCCGTTCTGCAATGTTTTGCAATATGCCGACGACCTAGCATTACACACATCCTCAACTTCTATTGACATTGCCGCTAATAGCCTCAACCAAGCCTTATTCTATCTTGGGGAATGGCTTTCCTCTCATGGTTTGACCTTAGCAGCGTCCAAAAGTAATACAGTTATTTTCACCAGAAAGAGATCTATTCCTAACATTGTCATTGCTTTTAACGACGATCCAATACCTATCACTAGTAAGGTAAAGTTTCTGGGGGTTACCCTGGATTCCCGTCTATCCGCGACTCCACACATAAACTACGTAGTTCAAAGATGCCAATCTAATATCAACATCCTTCGTTGCGTTTCTGGAGCATGGTGGGGTGCCTACCCATACTCCCAGAAACTTCTCTACAACGCCTTAATCCGTAGCATTTTGGACTATGGCGCCTTCGTCCTTGAGCCTTGTAGTAAAGTCGCTTTACATAAATTGGACAAGATTCAATACCAGTCTCTCAGAATTATCCTGGGGGCGATGAAATCGTCACCAATTAACGCACTGCAGGTGGAAGCTCTGGACGCTCCCCTTTCTCTCAGACGCCAGTACCTAGCTGATAGATACTTTTATAAGATATCCCTTTTCACTGAGCACCCTCTTCTTCCAAAACTACAAATTCTCTCTGACCTAATTCTTAACAACAATTTTTGGTGTAATAAATCCATCCCGTGTCTCATAAAAAGTTATCGCAAATTTCTCAACCTCCCTCATCCGTCGTATTCCAGTTCTATATTCCCTCTTTTCGCTACTGACTATGACGCTTTAATATTTAAACCCAGCATTGTTTTGGACTTTGGAATAGTGAAGAACCAGCCGGGTGCTAATTCCACGTTCAATAGCAAAATCAACAACTTATGGCAAGACTGGTTGGTGGTGTTTACGGATGCTTCAAAACTGTCAGGGGATGGAGTAGTTGGGGCGGCAGCGTGGATTCCCAAGTATTCCATCGTGTTGAGCTTTAAATGCCCACCACTTGCGTCTGTATTCTCGGGTGAACTGGTCGCCATTCTGGAAGCCATTAAGTACATAAACTCTCACAACCTTAACAAGTCCGTCATATTCTCCGACTCCTTGAGTGGTTTACAGGCCATCAAGTCCAATCAGTTCACGTCCAAAAATGTATACCCACTAGTCCTTCTCATAAGACAGTCTCTATTCGAATGCCACATCAGGAAGATTGAGGTCTCGTTGGTGTGGATCCCCAGTCATTCAGGGATTGTTGGGAATGAGTCGGTCGATGCCCACGCGAAGCAGGCTATAGAAATAGGTTGCCCGGAACACTTCCATTACTTTTTCCACGACCTCTTCGCCCTCGCTAAATCCGACTTGGACTCTAACTGGCAAAAAAGTTACGACCATTCTAAATCAGTTAAAGGGCGACATTATAGTGACATACAACCCAAAATTCCTAACAAACCTTGGTTTTCTCGTTTCCGTTTAGCTGACAAGCATACGACATCGGTCCTTTGCAGGCTTCGTATTGGACACACGTGTACCCCGCAACGCCTGCACAGGCTGGGTATAATCCAATCCCCAATCTGTGCATGCGGACTGGAGGAGGGTACCCCGGAACATATATTTTTTAATTGCCCAAACCGATCAGTCGCCCTGTATGACATTCTCCCTTCCTTCATACCCAAGCCTACTAACTTAAAAACCCTTCTCTTCCTTGCATCCTCTAACAATGACATTTTAAAAAAACTAACAGGATATATTCACTCCCAAAATATAAAACTGTAATCAATCACTGGTGGCTTAAGCTTATCTTTCACCCCCCACTTTTTAATGTTTGTGTTGTCTATATGTGATGTGTATGTCTTCCACAGGTTTCACAACAAACACCCCTAAATCCATGTTTCGGCCCTTATCTAAAAACTGGTCAATCAACTTAAACGCAGTGCTGTTGTCATAAACTAGTCATTGGCAGTAATGGTTGCACCCCAAAAGCGATCGATTGCCATAAAGCAAAACAATTGAATTGAATTGAATCATGACCATTAATGTTAAATATTATTTTTTTGTAATTGTACCTATCATATAGAACGTATATGGAATTTGCCAAAGAAAGCATAGAACTATTTTTTCATCACGGATTACTATTTTTAAGGATTTTAGGAGAAAGTATACTGAGAAAGTTTCATTCCGAAATTATTTAAATAAAATAATATTATTCCGGAATGAGTAATGACTAAAGTTTTATTCCTACTAAAAAATATCTAAGAAAGCACCAAATTTTTTTATTTGTTTACTTGACACGTTAGCCTAGTTAATAGCCCTAGTATATCTACCCCCCTCCTTGCCTAAGTTGCTGAACCGTTCCACCACTGAGGCGACTTCTTCTTATTTTTGTTAATAATTCAGTGAATTATGATAAACGCAGCCGCGGCTGTCATCGTGTCCGACGCCATTATTAACGAGGCACAATGTCGGCTCGCAGCGAGCACGCTGCCTCACCGACACATGTTTATGTGCAACAATTTAGCTCGCGAGCTGCTTGCCGCGCGCGCCTCAGACTGAGCCGCTCAGCTTCGTACTCAGTTTTTAACTAAAGATAAGTGTGTTCTTGTACTTACTGGAGCGACGATAGTCCGAACATCTTCTGCACAGTTGCCAAAAACCATTACGCTCTCCATGCCGGATTTTAAGACATCTGTCCAATTCTGGCTCACCTGTAGGCACAGCTTCTTTACTAAATACATACAAATAAAAAATATATATGTTTATAACTGGGGTACTTGACACCTTATCCCTTCTAAGGTTGTCTGGAAGAGATCGCTAATCAGCGATAAGACCGCCTGTTGTTTACCCTGGTCTTCTAAATTGTGCAAATTCTGTGTAATGTTTTTGTTTGGTGGACAATAAAGTGTTTTGTATTGTATTGTATTGTACTTTTACAAAAGCGCTTCTTAATTGATTACTGTCCCGATCTCAAGATTTTAAATGCTGGCCTTGAGGAGTACCTACACCAAAATTACATCCAGAAGCTGTTAGAAGAAGTGATATGAACTTAATAAGAAACGACTTTGGATAAGACAATTTCGCGTCATTATATCACTTGAATTTTTGATACAACGTGACGTCAGCCTAGAACGGACACAAGTACCAGGGTTAGTAGATGATGGTGGAACTGGCAGAAGCGATTCAGGCGGACTTTGAACAAAAATGGTTCTAACACCGCTACAATATATACCTAAATATTACCTAGATATGCTCGCACGCATTCATCCACGAGGTCAGTAATATATAAGTGTTTTTATAAAAATATGGTATAACCGCACCTTAATAAGTTCAAAATGATTATGCGAAAAAACGTAACGAAACGTATTCGATACTAACATTTATTTTGTTCTTTTTATCCAGAGTTGTCCTTAAAATGGTTTCGATGTACGCCTCCTTGCGCTCTCCGTGTACGATCACACCAAACACCAGCTCCGCCTCGCATTCCTCGAGCAACTAACCAGAAATTACATTTAACATTTGAAATTTGGAGACTATAGGCATAGGTATTCCCATTACTTAAAATAAGGAATTATCATGACGGCATCCTGCTTTTTTTCTTCTAAATGATAACCTGAATAACAGTTAAATAATAATAATTAACCACTAAATCAACAAATCTTACATAATCATTTATTTTAGCTTGCAAGGCAGCGCAAGTCACGTCATTGAGATTCATTACTAAATCGAGTATTCTTCCAGGGTCACTGATTTGTATAGCTTTGTGCCTGTGTCTCCTGTGCAAAGAAGACGACATATTAAAATGTAGGTACTCCAATTGTATTTTAACGATTTCTTCAATAATACAGGTAATAGTGATTATGATTAAACAGCAAAATGCAATAATTTGATTCGACGCTTTTTTACCGCCGAAATTTTTATATGACATCTAAATGACACCTTGTTCTGTTTTTTTTTATACCAAGTTGCCAGGAAGTTAAGAGCCCTTTCACACTAGCGTTTTTGTCGGCGGTTTCTCGGAGGAGCGGGAACGCGACCGGAACGCTGCGAGCACGCGACGGAAACGCGGCGTGATTATGATAAGAACTGCAAAACGCGACGTGCACGCGACCGTGCCGCAGCGGATAAAAAACCGCGACGTGCATGACAAATTACAAAGTAGGTACAAAGCATCAAATTATAATTTCTTTCTTAGTTATTACTTTCATAAAAAAGACACATTAAGACACATTAAGTTCTCTTAATGATAAAATACAAGAATCATCAAAAGCAACAAAAATATAAAAAAAAAATTTTTACTTTTGTTTTTATTCATAACAGTGCCACAGCGTGACAGTGCCAATAATCTTAAATAATCGTGTATTACCAGTCTTTAACTCCCGCATTTTTTTACGACTTGTTATATTATCAAACCGTAACAAATATCCGCTCTTACCGGGATTTGAACCCAGGACCGTTAGCTTCGTAGGCAGGGTCACTATCAACTAGGCTAACGTGTCGTCAAGTAAACAAATAAAAATATTTGGTGCTGTCTTAGATGATTTTTAGTAGGTATTAAACTTTAGTCATTACTCATTCCGGAATAATATTATTTTATTTAAATAATTTCAGAATGAAACTTTCTCAGTATACTTTTTCCAAAAACTCTTAAAAATAGTAATCCATGATGAAAAATGGTTCTTTGCTTTCTTTGGCACATTCCATATACGTTCTATATGATACAATTACAAAAAAACATGTTAATTTAACATTAATTGGAATGAATGAATGAATTGGAATTTCAAAAACCTGCAGCTGTTTACACTGACTCTGTACACTGAATAAACGGAGTTGATATTATTTGATTTCCTGATCTTTTCACATCAGTGTTGGAGTATCAACTCCGTTTTTTCAGTGTACAGACAGTGTAAACAGCTGCAGGTTTTTGAAATTGCCGCTGTTTCTCAGGGACAGCTTTCGTTTGACACTCTAGTATTTACATAACTGATTATTTGTATGTCTACGTGTCATATCCATTCTCTTCCTTTATCATTGGAGCGCGTCGATCGATCGCGCCGTTGACAAGCGACTCTTAACGTTTCGGTTTAAGCAGACATTACTTACGGTACGGTACAACTAAGAACAGAATCCTTGATATTCGAAATAAGTGCCTATTTGACTTGACCTCATAGTTTATATCAGAGCCTGTTTTTTATTAATTTGAAACAACTTCGAAATACAATCAATAATGAACGTAGTTCGGAATGAAATAAACATGTTTTTTTTCAAGTTACTCCTATTTACGCAGCTAAATTAGGAAGTAACCTTCATCAGTAGTGTATCTTTGACGTAAATGTGTGATTGAATTTAACTGCATAACATAGTCAATACAAAGTGAAGTGTTGCCAGATCTACTGATTTATCAGTAAAAGTACGTGATTTTGAAAAAATCTGCTGATCTAGTACATTTCTTGAATATTCACTATATAATATGTATATTCAAGAAATCTACTTGATTATATCTAATACTCGGAGATATACTTACTAACACCCGAAGGTTCAACAATTCTCTAGTCATAAATCGAACCCTTGTTACCTCATTATTCATTATGAGGGTACGGTCGGAGTGAAATAGCCACATAAAAACTGCTGTTTGATGTGGTAGTTTATGTGTACTCCAAAATAGGTTTAACTGGGTTTTTTTGTGCCAAAAGTGTCATGTCATTACATTATTTCAGCCCTCGAAAAACTGGTTTTGGCGTCACTTTTTTAAATTTACTAATTTTTCTCCAAACTACAATCTGTGAACCTGCTGCTAAAATTACAGTTTTTCTACTGGTTAAAATTATATCAGGCAACACTGATAGTGAATTTCAAGATTTTACCACACCAGTGCTAGTTTTCTATTCCTCAAAACTGTTATCACCAGTTGCTTCGGATTTCCTGATAGTTTCTCACCAGGTAATGTAATGTACTTTACTCAATAGGGTAGGGGCACCAAAAGATGAACGTTTAAACGACTACCTACAACAACCTTAGGACGATCTGGTCTGACCCATATCCTTTTTTGCATTATACAGTTTATTTTCTAAGTTAGTCTAGTCAAGGCAATCAGTACCGTTGACCGGTATGCCACGTAGAGAAGAACATCATAACATATACAGTGTGTCCTTTGATAAAATGCACGAACGAATAGTAATGAAACTAGATTTAAAAAAATATTGATTGCTCAACCCTATCGGAAGAAAAGTGAAATATCTCGCCTCATATGAGCTCTCACCTCTATTTAGATGAAATAAACGGTTTTTTAATCCTAGAGTATTCCCCGAGTCAATCAAATAAAACAAAACACTTAACAAATTCTCGTTTTTCTTAAAATAATGTGTTTATTTTATGTAAATCCTTTTCCTTCCTAAAATTACTTAAAAATATGCCCATATTACCTCATATTATTAGCTATCATTATTTAAAAACTCATTATCGTTAGTTAAAAAAAATAACGTGTGTAGAGTCTGCCCAGCGAATCGTGTCACAAAAAAAGCCCGGCAAATTCAAAAAATCTGCAACCAATATTAATGTCCGTACACTAAATAAACGGATTTGATAGATAGAAACAATTATTTAACATTGCTGACAAATGAAATAGTATCAACTACGTTTAGTATCGCCTAATCCAGCTTATCCAACTGCTGATTTTTGAATTGCCGCCCTTTTTTTGTGACACGATTCGCTGGGCAGACTCTAATGAAAACACGACAAAAATGTCGTGTTGCTTGCTGCTTTTCACATCGATGGCGAAAAAAATAAATCTTAAATTATAGTGTTGTTATTACTTATTACACAAAAACTTAAACAACCGTTGAAATTTTATTTAGCAAATAAATATTCGTAAAAAACTGTCATATTAAACATGTCTAACGCGTGTCCAAGATTTTTGCAATAACAGCGTAAGTAATAGTTTTAACATAATTAAACACCTTTAAAAAAAAACAATTTAATAGCGCTATCATTTCTCTCAATCCGTCAGAGTAATGCAGAAAAGACAGCTACAAGGTTGTTTTTGGGGTTATAACATTACAAATAGTCCATAGACAACATTTCCGAACCGAAGGCGGGCAGTATACATATAATTTAATTATCTGTCTAATTTTTGTGACGTAATGGAAATAATACCGTTGTTTATGTTTGTCCTTAACAATAAGTACTTTTTTTGGAAAACGCCCTAATATGCGAGAGGAGCCCGCGTTACCGAGTATATAAAGATAACGCTCCATGCTCCATGGTTTTACTTTATTTTTATTTGGATTTTAACGCATTTCTTCATAGCTAATTACTTACCAATAGGTAATACTCAATATTAAAACTTTAAATTATGATTTAAAAAAATCGTATATACCTATGCGAATGTTATAAATGAAATGTAACTCTGTCTATCTGTCTGTATGTTAAGCTTTCACGGATAAACCGCTGAACTAATATAGATGAAATTTAGTATGGAGATATTTTAAGTAGACGCAAAACGCATAGTTGTTTGAATGACGATTTGAATTTGAGTTCCGGGGAAGGACATTAGGTTACTTTTTATACTATATACTAAAATTTTGACTTTTACTTAGGAAATAGCGATAAACGACTTCTACGCGGACGGAGTCGCGGTAAACTACTTTTAATATATAATTATCTTTAAGTCTACAACGTTGTAAATGCACGTTTCAAGAAGTCATGTGTTATGCTTTCAGTACCAAATTCTCAATAAAAATTTGGCGGCGGTGGATATAACTGAATCTGGTAAATCGAATTGAGAATCAAAATCGAAAAAAAAAAGTTTTAAAGATGAAAAAACTGCATACGAAACTAACGATGAAAGTGACTGAAAAAATAGCATCTCGCATTGATAAATTATTTTGTGATTCTTGCATCGCTGAAAATGATGAAGAGTCTGAAGAACATAAAATACCTAAAGAAAACGAGTATAAAGAAGAAGATCAAGGATTAAAAGTCTTAAAAATTGATGAAAAAGACGAAGACTTACCAGTCTTAATACAGTTTTTAGGTAAAACAATTGTCTACAAAAATGTGGAGGTAAACATTTACTTTTTTGTATGAATTGTATGGATTTCAACTAGATGACAATTATCATATCTCTACTGTTTGTAGGTATTATTCACAGGTGAAACACCATCAGAGCAGTCAAACGAAATCGAATCGAAAACAAATAAAGCTTTGGAAATCAAAAGACTACATACGAAACTGACGATGAAAGTGACAGGTGAAATATGTTGTCACTTTGATAAATTATTCTGTGTTTCTTGCATCGCTGAAAAAGACGAACAGTACGAAGAAACTAAAGACTTAATCGTCTTCAAAATGTATGAAGACGACGAAGACTCACCGATCTTAAAACCGTTTTTAGGTAAAACAACTGACTACGCAAATTTACAGGTAACAGGTTACTTTTATATTATTTGTTTGAATTGTATGGCTTTAATTTAGTTGACAGTTAATCATATCTCTAAATATTTGCAGAAATTATTAACAGGTAAAACACCATCAGAGCAGTCAACAGCGTTACAAGAACTTATAAAGAGTTATGAAAACAATAAGGCATTATTATCACAATTATTCGCCAATCTGCTCCAATACCTCAATGATATTTTCTCAAATGTGAAAGACGAAGAGAAAATGGGCGAATCCATCAAAATAATGAACAGTGTAGCTCCATATTTCTACCAAACAGCCCTAATCGACAGAGTCTCATCACGTCATTCCTTTGCAGAATTATTGACGGAAAAATACAACAACTACCGAAAGAAGCGTTATCAAATTCCAGATTTTGACACCATAATATTCTTCAGTCTGGCTTCTCCCATTACTGCTTTCCCACATCCGGTGACCACGCCATGTTTGACTTTCATGTCAGAAATATTAACGATTTGCAGATTTCATAACGCTCACTCTATTATTAGAGGCTTATTCGTATGTAATCTAATATTAGATTATTATACACTTGAATCGCAAAAAAATTTCGTGCCTGCTGCTATTAACTTTTTAAGAGGCGTTTTGATTTTAAGCACTAAGCCTACTAATTTGAATCCCATCAAACCTGTGCCGGCATTTAATTTTCACAAAGACGCTAAGATTTTAATTTTAGAAGATGACTGTTCTAAACTTGACGCTAGTTGGAAAATAACTCTAAAGGATTTGGTCACAGACTCCATAGACAATGGGCTTAAAATTCGATCTGTTTCATTCGCTGTTTCGTCGTTGAAGTTATTTTTTGATTGTTGTTATCCAGTGCGGGTACTGAGACAGTTGAACATTTTCGAGGCTCACAGAGAATTATTAACTAGTTTGGAATTTGAATTATACCCTGAAAAAGTGGCGCGTAAAATAAAAAGGCTTGAAAACCGTATCGCGTACAAAACCTATAGCTTTAATTCAGTTTGGGCAACAGAGCATGTCAGCAACTTTGAATTTGAAACTTATCACCGTACTTGTCAATAAAAATTCAAAATACGGTAAAAAAAAAACCTTTCGATACGTCAAATAGTTTCCGAGATATTGAATTTTAAACTTCGTCGTATGCGGCGCTTGAAACTCGATGACTAGCGCTCACGGATGATGACGTCATCGCTTCAAAGCGGTGCGCCCCCTTATAATAATAATAATAATAATAATATCACAGGACAATCTCACACAAATTGACCTAGTCCCAAACTAAGCTCTAGGCTTGTACTATGGGTACTAGACAACGATAAACTTACTTATTTAGAGAAATATATACTTAAATACATAGAAAACATCCAAGACTCAGGAACAAATACTCGTGCTCATCACACAAATATCTGCCCTTACCGGGATTTGAACCCAGGACCCCTAGCTTCGAAGGCAGGGTCACTCCCAACTAGGCTAGCGTGTCGTCATAATCATTGAGTAAGTTTTCAGGGCTGGGATTCTACACGGTAATAACGATATCGTACTTATTTGACGTGTTTCCGTATTGTGAACGTTTTGATAACTCTTATGTCATTTACAATAATGGCGACGGTGACATAAACGATTCTTAAACGAGTCAAACACGATATCGTTTTAACGCACCTGAATAGAGGCCCTGCGCTATATCTTTTTAACCGTAATAAGCAGAGGGCGGAATTTCTCATGGCAAAAATTTACATGTCATAGGGCTAGAACATTTTGGTTTATCGACTTTTCCAGTTATCGATATTGTGTTATCACTAATCTGTTTGTTATTTTAGTTTTGCTTTTATATTAAAATGTAAATGTCATTATTGATTCGCATTTAGTTATTGTTTTCAACAATACGTGAATTTTTAGGATTTTATTTGTAAATATTATGTTATTTTTGTCTAAAACACATATCTTTATTAACGGTAAATAACAAATGAAAATAAATCTAAATCGAAGACATAGAACTATACAGTAATAATGAAAACTACACCTACATTTACCAATAACTATATTAATCTAAAAGACCTCTACCTAGACGGCATTTTTAATATTGGAAAATTATTTTGCTAAGTGTAATGAATGTATCGATAGGAGGTATAATTCTATTTGGTAAAAGATCTTGTGCTACGTAAATCAGAACTACTTGTCGATAGTCGATAAAATACTTCGTTCTATCCCTATGACATATCAATTTTTGTCATGAGAAATTCCGCCCCCTGGTAAATAAGTAACCAATTGAAATTTTCAAAGAATACGTGTTATTATAAACTCTATCGTCTAAAATTATAAAATGAACCATAAATCAAATCCCAATAGGGGTCCCATACAAGAAACATATTTTGTAGCATTTTTATTCGGATTGTATTGTTATAATGGCTTCGTATTTTGATGCTATGTTAAGCTTAAATTGTAGTCTAATTTTCATAGTTTACGACTAAATAGCAATTTCAAGTAAAACTGCTACAAATATGTTTCAAAACTGAAAAATATTACGACTTCCAAAGTTAAGCAACTACAAGCGTAGTCTAAAGCACGATGGGTGACCGCTTAAAACATCGTGTTGATAAAATCAGTTTTGTCACATATTTACTTATTACGGTTAAAAAGATATAGCGCTGTAAACTTTCTCAATGATTATAAGAGGGCGCACCGCTGTGAAGCGATGACGTCATAATCCGTGAGCGCTAGCCATCGGGTTTCGAGCGCCTCATACGAAGTTTAAACTTCAATATCTCGGAAACTTTATGACGTATCGAAATGATTCGATATCGTAAAATCTAAACTAGCTGACATTCTCTATTCCGTATTAGCCTAACCACGACATTATCTTAAGTGACTGATTTCTTACACTACCGATACTGGTAAAATAAAAATACAGCTAAAGCAGTGAAAGAACTAAGCCTACTTGATGATATAAATATGTAGCTGAACCTACTTTCCAATTGACGAGTTAGGGTTGTCCTCATAATTTA
Organism: Acleris holmiana; assembly: GCA_949316455.1. Lineage (NCBI taxonomy): Eukaryota > Metazoa > Arthropoda > Insecta > Lepidoptera > Tortricidae > Acleris > Acleris holmiana. The sequence goes on along the minus strand of OX438765.1, from coordinate 11,556,502 downwards.
ATAAGGTTTTTGTTTAGTACTGGTAGATAGTCCAAAATCGATGTTAAGGTATTTGTGCGGTCCCCAAGAAGGAATCCGAACGGAATGAGAAAAAGCAGCCGGCGTCTTGAACTTTTTAGTTAATCGACTGATCGCTTCCAAAACAGATATCTAGAGATAGAGATCCCTTTGGTCTCCGACAATCCATTGGCAGAATGAGAAAAAGTAGCCGCCATCTTGAACTTTCTAGTTACTTGACTGATTGCTTCCAAAATCGATATTTGGAGATCTTGTCATCCCTGACAACGAATCCGTTGACAGAATGAGAAAAACTATCCGCCATCTTGAACTCTCTAGTTACTAGACCGATTGCTTTCAACATCCATATTTGGGGATCTGTTTAGTCTCCGACAACGAATCCATTGACAAAATGAGAAAAAGTAGCCGTCATTTTGAACTTTTTATTTAATCGACTGATCGCTTCCAAAATAGATATCTAGAGATCCCTTTGGTCTCTGACAACGAATCCGTTGAAAGAATGAGAAAATGTAGCCGCCATCTTGAACTTTTTAATTAATCGACTGATCGCTTCCAAAGTAGATATCTAGAGATCCCTTTAGTCTCCGACAACGAATCCGTTGACAGAATGACATGACATGATGAAAGTAGCCGCCATCTTGAACTTTCTAGTTACTTGACCGATTGCTTTCAAAATCGATATTTGGGGATCTGTGTGATCTCTGTCAACGTAACTTGATTGATTTGTAAAATACCTTTATATATTCGAAATCAACTTTTTTTTTTACTTTACTTTACTTTACTTTACTACATTTCATATTACACCTATTATTATTGAATAGCGGAACTATCCAACATAAAATTTAAAGGAGTGTTACACGTAAACTACTCAAAATAGGATCCTACTGTTATACAACGTGTTACAAAATAATCTACTACGTTCGCTCTGAATGTTCGTCCGAATGTTCGATTGGAATGTTCGTTCGGATATTCGCTCGGGAAGTTCGCTTGCTCTGGTTCACTTTTGCTCCTTTGGGTTCCTCTAGTGTTCACTCTTCAACTGCTCCTACTGCTACTACAATGACTGAGGGTGTGTTCCGGTATATATACCCCCAGGCTTTACCGTAAAGTGAGCCGTTTGTACACGGCACCAATTCGCTCTTTTTTGTGTTCGAGATCCTCTATGAATTATACAACTTTAATTTCTCTTTCTAGAACCTGACTATCGATTTCTCTATCAAAGAGTGCATATTAAAGCTTGGGTTGCCGCCCGTCTATATGTATAAGTATGTCCTACCACTGTAACATTCTTACTTTCCCGGTGGTAGGACATTCAGTAGCTTCGGGAGGGCCCAATCCTAGTTTATTCTTGATTGGAACCCTCCCATGCTTTCAGAGAGTACCCGACCTTCAGGACTATGGTTAGATATGAGGCCGGGTACCTCGGGGATCAAAATAAAACATAAATGGTCGTTATGGGTTATGGGAACGAGCGGCAATAAAATAAAAGGTTAACATTCCATAAAACATTACTAAACTAGACTAAAAATCTTATGAAATAGTTACGCAATACGCTAATTCGAATCTAACAAGATTCTTATTAGCTTAAAAAACTAAAGCGAGCGATCCGTCCGTAACAAAGTCAATTGGTGCCGTCTTAGATGATTTTTAGCAGGTTTAAACACTTTAATCGCCTGTATCACAAGAACCAATGATGTCTACATAGTTTTCCTTTAAAATGCGTTATATGTTGTTTCATTTAAGTTTTTTTTCAGTATTTTAGTATTTGTAGTTTTGCTCCCCCCCCCACCCTACAGCAAGGACACTAGCGTCTAACAAAAAATAGCGCTTTAAATCTTAATATTTCATAAACGGATTACTTACTCGAAAAACTGTTTTCACAAAACCATAATGTTTTTGAAAGACCTATTCAACGACACCCAACACTATAGGATAGACGAGAAAAAAAATACATCCCCACATTACGTGTAGGGTACCCTGAAAAATTTTTTTCATTTTTATTTTATTGTACCACTTCTGTTGGCGTGACTAGTATGCATGCATATTCATGCTCTCAGCTTTCTAGTACTAAGAGTCTCTGCGTTAGGCTGCGGACGGACGGACGGACATGGCGAAACTATAAGGGTTCCTAGTTTGACTACGGAACCCTAACAAAAAAGTTCAAGACGATGGCTATTTTTTCTCATTGTGTTAACGGATTCGTACTTGGGGACAGGAATCCCAAGATATCGATTTTTAACTAACTAGCTGAGAAATAATTTAAGTAAATTGTAATTCAAAGTTATTTAATTTGATTATACCCTTAATTTTATCGTAAGTTGAGTTATACCGAAGACCCGAACGTGACTCATTACTAGTGAGCTGAAACTTTGGCCGCGAACGGACCAATCACAGCGCGTTAGCGTCCCCCGCACCCCGCGACTTTGGCAGCGCGGTTCCTTCGTAAAGTCATCTCTATAGGTTAAGTGGTCTGTGAATCATACGCATGTTGCACCCACGCTCATATTGCTATGAGATTTTACATCCCGTGAAAGGAGGTTGTGGCATTTTAAATGTTGAGAATATCCACAACTGCGCGGTGTGCAATCTCAGGGATTATTCCCTTAGCAATGAGTATGGGATGCATCGTGATGTGGTTGCAGTATACAGAAGCCATACTCATTGGTAAACGAGAACTGGCGCAAACTATGCCTAGGTGTTGCGCACTGATGACCGCAAGAACGTATGGGAGAGTAAAAGGAGCTGCAATGGCCTGAAGGGTATTTATTGCCAAACGGTGTGGACAATCTTAAACATAGCTTTCGGGTGCGGATTGCGGGTGCAGCATATATTCGTTGCTATATTTGGTGCCCTATTGTTATAGTGTATTGCTGTTGGTAGTTAAAAATGTCTTGTATAATACCCTGTAATCGATATACGTTAGGATTATTCTTTATAAATTAATAAGAATACTTAGATACTCCACGCTCAATAGAATAGCGATTTGTAAGTAGGATTAAGTGTCTATAACTGTTATTTTAATATAAATGTAATGCTGGTATTATTTTCAAATGGGAACTACTCTCAGTTAAATTCTACCTACCTAAGTATATTAACAAAAATTACTATAACTTTAATTATAGAAATCGTAGTAGGTAGTCATGGGCATAAATATCTATAGGTACAACCATTGCGTCAAATATATGTGTACACGGACCTTGTTTCCAGTAGCATTTATAAAGGTGTATAGATGTTTTTGAAGTCTTGGCAATATGTATATATTTGTGCCCTTGACTGTACATATAAATCTCATGTAATTAAAAAAAAAACAATAGAGCACATTCCCCCAAGTGGTTGCCGGGTTAGAAAAGTGCCACTTCATGTCTTCCCGTGGATGTCGTGAGAGGCGAATAAGGGCACAGATTAGAAGGTATGTCTGAATAAGGGAATAAGGGCTTGTAGTACTGTGAGGCGATGGGCTTGCAACCTGTCACAAATACACTAGTAAACATCTTAGCTTGATTGTACGAAATGTGGTTACAGAATTATAAACAAGTATTTTTGTACTCGTCGATTAAAATCTGTGTATTAAGATTTCATAGAGAATACTGTAACGTCACTCTTTTCATCGTTGAATAGTCTATGTTATTTCCGAAACAACCGAAATAACTATTTCGATACGCTCTAGACAACCGAAAAAAATATTGTAAATAGAACTTCGTATTTAAATAATATGTGTCCTTGTTAAGCAGACTCGATGCGGTACAAAATTGCCAATGTATGGCGTTTTGGAACGTAGCAGCATCGCGTCATCTGTCAAAATCTACTTAAACTTGCTGCTGTATCCAGGGCATAAAAAAATACGCTTTGTGATTGGCTAGTATTTTTACCTTGGCACAGTACTGCAACATTACGGTTGCCGGTGGTGTGATAACTTTTCTTTTCAAAGCTAAGAAGTTTACGTTTTTTCTGTGAAAATAAAAATCAGACCTTAAGCTTAAAAAGTTAAAATATAAACTAAGAAAATGAGTAGTGACAGTGACAAAACACGGTACTCGACTAAAAAGCTCTCTATTATAACACGATTGTGAAAAATACTATTCTATGAAATGAAAATTCTCAGAAGTGGAAATGAGTTTCTATAAAACAGTGTTCAACCATTTTATATAGAATCAAAACTTGATCAAATTTAAAAACTTCTTTTAATGTTTAGTTTTTTTCAGCATCCTAATTTTATTTAAATAATATTTTAATTCAATGATATTGTCTTAAGCATAGTAATGTACGAAATAAATGCAAATTTCTTTATAAGGTCCTTATATTTTAATCATGGAACAACAGCTGTGGTTATTCCTGTCGTCGATTTTGTATAAAGTGTTTTTGCAGGGGGTCTGAACTATGACTTTTTAAAACTTCATATCTTGCAAAAAAAATACACGACTATTATTTAGCGTATTTTTTTATTTATTTTATTTATTCTTTATATTAAGGAGAAGGCACACGAGCACTCAGGCCACCTGACACCTCAGTACACAGTATACAGTATACAGTGATACCTCTCTTTCATACAACTTTCCAGAGACCCACTTCCTTTGCCTCAACATAAAATGAATGTTGGTAAAACTAAGGCATTATATATTTTCAAATGGTAACTTCTTTCAGTTTGCGCGGCATAAATTACTTAATTTTATAAAAAAAACTAGCTGACCCAGATTAATCTGCTGAGCAAATGTTGTTCTGCCATAATATAGGTATGTACAAAAATACTAAAAATACAATTAAAACCGGGCAAGAGCATGTCCAACCATGCTCAGTGTAGGGTGTCGAAGCCGTTAAGTACCTACTTACAACAAACATAAAAAAAAAGTTATAACTAATTTTCTATTTAAAGTCATTTAGTGCCGTCTTAGATGATTTTAGTAGTTAAAAACACTTTAATTGCCTGTATCTCAAGAACCAATGTCTACTTAGTCGTGATAGTTTTCCTTATAAATTCGTTATATGTGCTTTAATTTGGGATTTTTTTTCAAGTGTCCTGCCCACCCCCATTCCCCATGTAGGGGGGTGGGCGGGACACTTGACTCTAACAAAAATTTGCGCTTTTAAGCTTAATATTTCTTAAACGAATCACTTTTCGAAAAATCTTTTCATAAACCCACAATATTTTTGAAAGACCTATCCAACGACACCCCACACTACGGGGTAGACGAGAAAAAACATCCCCAAGTTAGGTGTAGGGGAGGTATCGTAGTTTCGTAGTTCGTAGTTTGACTACGGAACCCTAAAAAATAAAAGTGTTGTACCATAAATCTACTAAAATTGTTATTCACAAGTGCTGGCAATGTTAAGGAAAGGGACACCTTCACTCTGTAAAGCCATCTCAATTACCTCGCTGGCCTTCGCATTTGAAATACAAACCTTACTATTGAGAACAAAGTGTATTTTTGTATACATACAGAAATACGGAGTGCACATTCCAGGTGTACGTATTACTTATTAGTTCCATGGCTTTGTATAATACTACTACTATACTACTGTCCCTAACAAATCTGTGGGAAAAGCGCGGGAAACGGCAGCCAAGGCAATATTTTTTTCCTACGAAAATTTAAAATATATTTTTTAACTTGTATGAAAGATGGTAGCTTATTGTACGTAATATTTAGTTTTAATTTGTGTTAATTAGTTTTTGTATATATTACAGTACTTACTTGGTAAGTTTTTAAGTTTTTTACTCATACCTAGCTTAGCATAGGCTAAGCTAGATGGACCCTCCGGATGACCCTGGGGGAGGCATGCCTCCCCCGGTTGGTTACAACGTTACAATTTCCAACGACTTTGGTACTTTACCAGCTACAAACGAGTCCAGCATGGACACCGATGGGTCGGTGCATGGAATAGAGAGAGGTGAAAGGTAAAGGTTCCGTGCTGCAAATCAGAGAACAATATGTAGGCATTGCAACAAGCGTAGGAGAAAACACGAGCCACGACGTCAAATAAAAGATTCTGATTGCGTTCGTCATGATTTATTGGATGTTCCTTCTGTAGAGTCTCAATTTGTTGAAATAATGAAACAAACTTCTATTCAACCAGTGCAACAGCCCAATACTAAACCTGCTTCCAATTCAGACCATCAGTCTCTTCAAACTAGTCAAAATACATCCAATGATCAAAACTCCAATGTCAACAAGAATCCTGATCAGTCTACTACCCAAACCGGCAGAACTCAATACGAGGCTTATGACATAGAGCCCTTTATAGTTCATGTCCAAAAAGTTATATCAGGCCGTGAAAATCCCTCTCCATCCTGTTCAATTTGGTTATTTCTTAAACAAAAGTCCTTTTAAGAATATAGTGAACGGTAGCATCAAACGCATAGGCAGGAACAGACTTTCAATCGCTATCTCAAACTACAGAGATGCCAATGACTTTATGTGTAACTTTTTCTTGTCTTCAAATAACTACAAGGCATTTATCCCTTCATTTAGTGTAACCCGAATGGGTCTTGTACGTGGAGTTCCCTCTGAGTGGACTCCTGAAGAGGTTCTGGAGAATATAACGGTTCCCATTGGGTGCGGCAAAATTCTTAAAGTGAGAAGATTAAATTATAAAGTTAGAAACATTTCACCTCCGTAGTGAAAACCTTCACAAACTGTTGTACCAACATTTGATGGTCAAGTTTTACCCAAACGAATTTTCATGTGTTATAATGCTTTATCTGTTGAGTTATATACCTTCCCCACAATACAATGCCTCAACTGCTGTCGCTTTGGTCACACCAAAACTAATTGTATTTCTCATCCTCGCTGTAACAAGTGTGGTGATTGTCATGTTGGGGATTCTTGTTCGGTAGAGGAAGAATCTGCAACCTGTTGTTTGTGTACCGGGCTTCATTTCTCTACCAATAAAAAATGACTAGAGTTTGAAAGACAAACCAAACTAAAAACCTATTTGGCTCAAAACTATGTCTCATATGCTGAAGCAAATAAAGTATGTGAGCCAGTTTCTAAATTATTTGCTGACGTTATTAGAAAATCGTAACCTCGGTCAGATGCCCCTCATGCTACAGTGTCTCCAGCTTCTTCATCACTTAAATCTCCTCCTCCTTTCATCAGGTTTTATAAAAAAACCGGGCAAGAGCATGTCGGACTATGCTCAGTGTAGGGTTCCGAAGCCGATAAGTACTACAAACATAAAAATCAACAAGTAATAACTAATTTTCTATTTAAAGTCAATTGGTGCAGTGTTAGATGATTTTAGTAGGTATAAACACTTTAATCGCCTGGATCTCAAGAACCAATGATGTCTACGTAGTCGTGATAGTTTTCCTTTAAAATTCGTTATATGCTCTTTTATTTAAGATTTTTTTCAGATTTTTAGTATTTGTAGTTCTGGCTGCAGCGATCAGGAATTCTGTCTATTTTTCTTTGTTTTCTATTCCATCTTTCAGCGATAACTTATCGCTTTTCGCAGCTATTGTAAATAATATTTGTATAGTTTCAATATATTTTTCTCGTCCTAATGTAAATATTTTTTCTTAATTAATTTATTCGCTGTCCTCCCAAAACCTTTCTTGGTGCTTGGTGATTTTAATTGCCAACATCAGTCTTGGGGTAGTTCTACATCAAATTGGTATGGTGAACAGTTATTAGATATAATAGATAATCATAACATTCATAACATATGCGTTTTGAACACCGGTTTACCAACTCGCCATACGGAACCGAGTCAAGGCGTCAGTGCTCCAGGGCTCTACTTTGAAATCCGTATTTAACCCGTCTTTTGCTCTCGATGAGTAACTAATTTGCAAAAAAGTGACGAAGTTATCCGAAGTTGGAATATGGATTTCAAAGAAGAGCACCAGACTTATCTTTATGTTCGTCTGATTTAGCTTCCTCCCTACACTGGCAACCCCTTTCGTCTTTATATCTAACTTTGTAGTTAATATTCTCAGTGAAAGACATAACAACTTATATGTTGACGAAACTTCTTTTTCTAGAACTGTATGGAGAGGTCTACCTCAAGGGTCTGTACTTAGCCCCTTATTGTATAATATATACACGTCTGATTTGGAATTGAGCCTAAGAGGGGCCTTTCAGGTACTGAAATATGCTGATGATCTCTTAATATATAAAACTGGTCCGTCTATTCAAGAAAATTGATATCTTTAACCTCCTCCCTTAGTTTATTAAAGTCATGGCTTGATCTTAATGGTCTAGAACTATCAGTTCCAAAGAGTAAGGCACTCTTGTTTTCCAGGATGCACAACCCTCCGACCGTTGATATTAAATAGGATAATGTCTCGATTCCCTATGAAAGTTCGATAAAATTTTTTAGGAGTTATTTTAGATTCTAAACTATCTGGTTTTCCTGACATAGTGGCTAGATGTGAGCGCAATTTAAATATCCTGAAATGCCTCTCCGGCGTTTGGTGGGGAGCTCATCCCTTTTCGTTAAAGTTATGCGTTAATAAGGAGTGTTCTTGACTACGGCACATTTATATTAGAACCAGGCAGTGTTACTGCATTTAAAAAAATGGAAAATATTCAGGCTAAAGCAATGAGAATTATTTTAGGAGCCATGAAGTCAAGCCCAATCTGTAGAGCCTTCTTGAATCTAAGACGTCAATTCCTTGCAGACAAATTTCTATTCCGTTGCTTTCAATTTTCCGAACACCCTCATATAAATGCAAAAAATATCATGCATCGATGTCCAAGTAAGGACTTGTAACTATTGGAAAAACAAACGCCTTCCTTGTCTTATTGAAAGTCTCTAACTCATAGATCAAGTTCTATCCCTTTGTTCCTTTCAAGTTACGAATCTCTTACCCTTCTTCCTGATGTACACCGTTCATCTCTCCTAGAAGGACTTATTTCCCTTAAAGTTCCTTTCCCTTCCTCCATATCCTGTTTACTTTCCCCTATTAGTCTTTTCATATACCAAATTTTATCCGATTTTATTATATTTATCCATGTAAAAATTTAATTTGTATGCATGTAGGTAATGAGTTGTTGCTCCACTATTTATCCTTTCCATTCCTCATCTTTTATTCTGTTTTAACCCTTTATGAACAAAAAAAAAACAAATCTGTTTTGTACCGGGTACGGATGTTATATTATCTGTTGCATAATGACAGTCTGAAATAGATTGTAAGGGTATGTATGGTCTGGAATCTGACTGAAATCTGTAATCTGAAAACAGCTGATGAAAAACTTTAATAGGCTACACATTGTAGTTTTACGTGCACAAAAATGGCTGAAATACAAACGCTCATCGAAATGGGCTTCCCCAAGGAACGAGCGTAAGTGTAATGTTAATTTTCTTTTGAAGTTGTAGGTTCACGAAAAGAAAGTATTGATGTTTTGTTTCATTACAGCGAGAAAGCATTAGCTGTGACAAATTTCAAGGGAGTCGAACCAGCTATGGAGTGGCTATTGGCCCATGCTGACGACCCTCAAGTTGAGTCGACCGGTCAAGCGATTGGCTCAAGTTCGGAGGCCGCGCATCCAGCGCCGTCAGCCACGCCGCCGACTGATGCAAACTCTGAGGCTGCAGAAGCAAAGTCCTTCAAATGTGATGAGTGTGGAAAATTATTCAAAAATCAAGACGAGATGGAGTTTCATGCGGCGAAAACCAACCACAGCAGCTTCTCAGAGTCTACAGAGGAGAAGAAACCTTTAACTGAGGAGGAAAAGAAGGCACAGTTGGCTCTGCTGGAGGAAAGAATGAAGCAGAAGAGGAAGGAAAGAGAAGAAAGGGAAAAGGTATATATCTTTCCAATCTTTTACAGCTCTTGTTAGTAATGAATCTTTATTTGCTAAAGTGATATGATAACGTGGCATATCCATGGGTAATGTGTAATAAATTATAGCTAACAATAAACTGGATTGTACTCTCCACTAGATTGTGTTTCAAGGCCGTTCGGACGTTCTGTCCCCAAATCATCGTTCCCATAATGACATTTTCCTAAATTACCCGTTTCTTAAAATATGCGTCTTCTAAATTACCCGTATATCAAAATATGCGTTTTATACTTAAAATATGTGTTTCCTACATTACCCATTTCTCAAGATATGCGTTTCCTAAATGATCCGTTTCTCAAAATATGTTTTTCCCAGAATATGTCATTCCCAAAAGATCTGTTTTTCAGATCAGTCTCCCAAAAACACAGACACTCTTCCTTGCCACGCAGTAGGCTAACAAATATAGGTACTGTTTTGCTAGTCTGTCTAATAAACCTATCGATGTGAAATTTCACTGTTGATGTTAAAAAAGTTCTCTTGTGCAAAAAAAAATATTGGTATCTGAGGGTGCAGAAGATTTATAATCATCACCTGTTTCCAAATATAATACTATTTACTGTACATACAGGTCAAAGGCGTTTAGGCATTGAAAATATGTAATGTTCCCAATTGCAGGCGGAGGCTCTAGAGCGCGAGCGGCTGCGCATCAAGTCCGGCAAGGACATGCAGGACGCGCGGCTGCGGCTGCAGGAGCAGGAGATGCAGAAGCTTGTCGAGCAGCGCCGGCGCGAGAAGGTCGAGGACCAAATGGCGCGAGAGCGCGTGCGCGCGCAGATAGAGGCGGACAAGCAGGCGCGCAAGTACGTACAGTTCAAAATATTATGATTAGGGTTAGAACATAGCTCATAGTGAAGTCGACCTATACCTTAAGCGACTTGCTAGATGGCTGGATCAAGGGTATAAAAAACAGTACTCCTTGACACGGCACTTAGGCTGCTTCCTGACTTGTAGAAAAACGTAGAGGCGGCGTAAACGCTGCGCATTGATTGGTAGTTACTACTGGTTGCCTAGAAACCCTTGCCAATTCCGTGTTTTACTGCAAGCATACAGACCAGTCAGGAAGCGGCCTTATTGTGAGAAGAAGGTTTCTCTCTAAAGCCCTAGCCACCAGTAGCTTGAGCTGTGCTGTTTATGTTTGTTATAGTATTGGTATTTCGTCAGTGATCAGTGATAGTAGTATTTTTCTTAGATGGCCGAATGCTTATCTTTAGCAGTTCAGAACGAAAGGAAATATGTAAAAAGATTATCTGTTCAAATAGTTATGTTTTGTTTTAAGCTATAAGGTTCAACTTGTAATGACTTAACATTAAAAACAGTAGCGGCCTTTGTACAGGGTTGTAGTATTGATAGCCAATGGGCTTGCAATCTGTCATTAATACACTAGTAAACATTTTAGCCTACTTGTGCAAAATGTGGTTACAGAATTATTAACATGACTTTTTAGAGTTGTTGGTATTTCTGTAGCTCTGCCTACCCCACTCTGGGAATGATGACGTGATGTTGTGTGTTATAAAGATTTAACATATTACTATTCAGAATATTGCAATAAATTAAAACTAAATTAGCATATCGTTTAGCCTAGTTGGTCTCAGGTACAGTGCTGGACAAAAATAATGTTTCTTCTATACTACTTTAAGAATTCCACTATATATTAAGGAATATAGGAAAACTTGTAGCATATTTCATGGCTTATTTTACAAACATATAATAAAATATCAAGGCTGATACAAAATTATTTATTTACATGGATAATTATCGATAGCACTTCATTTTGCTCTGGACAAATTAAATCATACAGTAAACATAAACGCTAAATAAACTTAATGTTATATTTTGTGTGGCCTCCTTTTGCTTTTAACACCGCTGCCAATCTTCGAGGCACGCTTTCAACCAGTGATTTTAGGTATTCAGGGTCGATATTGTCCCAAGCTTCTTCCAGTGCACTGAAGTAGGAATGTTTGTTAGTAACATTTGTATTATTCACTTTGCTATCCAAATAATACCATAAATTCTCCATCGGATTGAGGTCGGGCGATTGTGTGGGGCCATTCTAGCTGTTGGATCCTATTGGCCTTGAAGAATGCAGCAGATATTTGAGCTGTATGCTTCGGGTCATTATCTTGCTGAAAGATTTTATTTCATTTATACTATAGGTCATTAAATATGCTACAAGTTTTTACAAAAGCCAACACAGAGTGAAGTTCACAAAAATTGTTGTATGAGAAAATATACTTTTCGTGTAAGTATATGATTCTTTTTGTTCAGCACTGTAGGTAGTGATTCTGGTATGGGAAAATAATTGTGTAAGGAATGTTTTATTTCTCTATATAAGTATATTTATCATTGTCTAGTGTTCATATTAAAAGCCTAGAGCTTCGTTATGGACTGACACCTGTATTTATAGACATGAAAAGTAATTATTTAAGCAAAAGTAATGACTTAAGAAATGATTTTGGTATGACTTTTGACAATACTATTACTCAAGTAATTACTTTTCTTAAATACGGGTGTAAGTCAATTTGTGTAAGATTATCCACTGATGTTTGTATCATTTAACTATTATCATATTAATTACATTAATGTTTTTTAAATTCAATTAGTTTAAATACATACATACATACATAAATCAAAGGGGTAGGCAGAGACCACTTCTTTCCACCTGCTACGATCCTGACAAAGCTCTTTCGCTTCTTCCACATTCATACATCGAGTCATGCATGCACGTCGCTTTCGGGTACTTAAGATTCGGGCCTTTTCCATTATTTCCCCGATTTGATTAAAAAAAGTACGCCTAGGGCGCCCCCTTCCGACCCTTCCACTCACTTTAGCACTGTAAATTTCTTTCGTCAATCTTTTTTCATCCATCCTTTCCAAATGACCGAACCATCGAAGCATGCCCTTTTCAATTTTAGTCACTACATCTTCTTTCAGACCACACTTCTCTCTGATGTTTTCATTCCTTACTCTATCACACAGTTTCACACCACACATACTACGCAAAGAGCGCATACTACTACTAGTACACTATACTACACACTACAACCTATATGTATACTAGTTTACAATATATTAAACTTAACTGGATAATCATTTATAATGTTACATTTTATTTTATTATCAATAATTGCATGCATCAAGTAAGAAATGGAACATTTAAGGTTTTGTTGTCCAGTTTTGGGCAATGGTCAATTTGCACGACCATATCTTATCAATACTAAAAAGCCATAATGACACTAAATTCATCTAGGATAAATGTCTCGTGTCATAATGGTTTCTTTAGTCCCTGGTTTAACAATCAACTATTACTGATGTAACAATAACTTAAGACTTGCGGCGTCGGGGCAGCCGGCGCCCGAGCCGGCGCCGGCGCCGCCGCCGGCCGCGCCCGCCGGCCCGCGGCCCGCCTACGACCAGGCGCGGATACAGCTGCGCCTGCCCGACGGCCAGGCGCTCTCGCACACCTTCGGAGCCAAGGAGCAGCTAGCCGCCGTCAAGTTTGTTTACCTTCTCATTTATCCAGCCAGTTTACAAATTAATAGTACACTGTGCATCAAGGGACGTAACAAGGGAGATTATTCGAGTACTCGAGTTGTAATCCCCTTACTGCCCGTGTGCACACAACGATTTTCATCAAATTTGACTTTTAAAGAAAACAACAATCAAACAAATGTATGACATTAGACTCGCTAAAAGAGATTGTATTTTTAAGCTATTGCATAGCTTCTATCGCGGGCCTTGAGCGCGGGGACCAAATCCAGAAATTCCGTAACGAAAAAACCTCACGCTCCCCACTCCGACGGGCAAGGAGGTGTGGCTTGAAGGCCGTGCATCGTCTAACGTTTCAGTTCGGCAGTCTTCGACACGGCGTTGTGTGCGATTAGACGTATTGTACGACTCTACGAAACTCGCACGAATCGAGACGAGCTGCTCCGAAATCGGACGAGTTGACAACTTTTCTACCAAAAACATTGAATTTGAAAATGAATAATGATCCACAAGAGTCCACAACAAAATATGGGACCACCATTGACGCGGTATTTTCTAGGTATTTAGAGGATATTAAGTCGCAAACTTATGTTTCTTATTTCAGTTATCATAAACGTATAGTTTCAATGATAAATATTCCTGAATAACCAACAGCTACTGTAAGATAATAAAACCCACATGTATTGTAAAATAATAAAAATATTTTAAACAATATTAACTTTTTTTATTTATTTAATAATAGAAAAATTTGTTTTCTTATCGGTCACCACGCTCGAAAAGTGTAACTTGAATTAATATCAAAGAAAAATAAATACTGCATGAATAAAATAAATAAATAAAATTATAATTGCATAAGTTGATACAAAATGCTATGCAATAGCTTTACCGCTGCAGTCCCCGAGTGCCACACGTCTTTTTTTTTTCTTCTATAGATAATGCTAAGAACTGTATTTAGTTTTCAAATTTGACAGGCCAGATGGTACGGATTTTGAAAATGAAGTTGAATAAAATAATTGCGAATGTCTCTGAGGTTATAGTACAATGTAAATATAATGCAGTTAAATGTAACTGTATCAGTTTTATATGCAGTAGAATTGGTTTGTAGCCAAGTTTTGAATATAGGAAATAAACCTTGGCTGATTTTAAACCTCCTTAGTCTGAAATGACTTTCCACGTTCCACGTAAAATTTGGTACGCTCGAACTCGTAAGTCGCTGTACATTTTCAAAACTGTTTTAAATTTTATATGTTACGCTGAAAATGTTCCAAAATGTACAGCTACTTCATTAATTAACGATTAAAGCCAAAAATGGACAAAAAGTACTTTTTGTACCTGGAAAATTTAATAGCTAGTTCTTTGTGTGGTTTTACATTCAACTCTACTTACCATTATCATTACCTACCTTATCGCTCGGGCATAGATCGAATTACTCAATCTATATTCGCCGTTTATGGGTTTCATACCATTATGTTATATTGACTGAAACTTTTTCTCTAGTGGAGTTATTACTTTTAACTTTTCAGACTCTACCTACAAATGAATGCTAAAGAATATGCTAATGATGACAACTTTAAACTGATGACCACGTTCCCGAAGAAGATATTCACTGAGGAAGATTATGAGAAACCTTTGGAGTTACTAGGTATGATTAATATTTAAATATACATGTTTGATTCAATATTAGGATCCTGCCTGCATGAGCGTAGCAAGGACCGTGCAAAATTCAACTCCTCATGCGATGAGGACAATACTTGGTGCTACAAAAACATCGCATCATTTTTCGTATTACCTACCTGGTTTAAGGTGCTTTTCCTCAGGCCTCAGGCGAGGCAAGACGAGGCGGGGCGAGACGATAATTGAAATTTGTATGGCAAATTTCAATTCTCTCGTAGCGCATCTTTGGTGGAAACTATGGAATGGCGAGGATGTGCGATACGAGTATTGAAATCTTGGTTATTGTGATAATGAACCCTATTGCTGCGCACATCGAGTATATATTAACTCTGCAACGGAATCAGGATTCTCGCGTGACATGGCGCCAGCCCGCGCGGTATCGCGTGTGCTCGTGCTGGCTCGCGATGTTAATTTTAAATATATTGCACTTCGTCATTGTACGAGTAGCAATTTAGCCCGTGACTACGTCCGCGTGGAACTCGTTTGTCGCTATTCCTTCGGGCACTGTAAAAATTTCTGGGATAGTGTCCTGTCTTTCGTTGAAGTTGAAGCTACCTTTCTCGACTCTGAATTTTATTAAAATCAGTTCAGCGGATTAAGCGGTAACAAACAGCCAGCGGCCAAGTTCTCAAGTTAATTTTAAAACTTTCATCATCTGCAGTCATATAGAAAGTATTAAACTTGCCATGCTCATTATGATATTTTATATGATGTCGAATCCAATAACAATGCGTCAGTTTTCTCATAAGAGTTATGAGATTATTTCTTGTTACAGTATCTTCATCTAATTCTTCTTCCATTAACATATTAACAGTACAGTCGAGTTCAAAAATATGTAACCATTTTAGTATAACACGGAATTGCATTTGTAGTGGTTGTACCTTTTGCAACAAAAGGGGAATAATTTTCTCTTAATTTAATAAAATTACATACCCTTAAGAAATGGAATAAGTAGTAGTACTCTGTTTTTTGCTTTTAGTCGCTATTATGTTCTTCATCTGAGCTGTCACAAGTATTGATAATAAGATTGGTTGAAATTCGATCCATTTCCCCTTCCTGACATCCATATTTATTTTGTTCACTTTCGACATGGCGTCAAATATTTTCCCAGTCGTTTCCCAGAGAATTTGCCGTTGGAGCACGATTCAAAAGTTTGTAGTGATAAGACGCATTATCTACGATAAGTACGCTATTCGGTTTAAGGTTCGGTATTTATTTTTCTTTTAACCATTTTTCGTAGCTGACAAAGTTTATCTGGTCATGGTTATCTCCCGTTTTTTGGTTTGCCTTAAAAATTAACAAAGCGTTGGGAATAAAACCATCTTTTCCTCCTGCGTGCACTATTATTAACCGCTGGCCTGTACTGATTTGTTTTTTTTTACACCAAATTCTGTTCCATCGGTCCAAGCCTCTCCGGACACATGTGAAGTGTGGATGTAGGTTTCGTGAGTATAAACTAGTGGTCTATCTTTAGACCGATATTCCGCAATTTTCGTAAGGTAATTTATTCTTAGCAGTCGTATTTTGTCTTTCCATTAATATTTTTCGGTCATCCTCGGTCTTTTTCCATTTCAATTCTAATTTTTGTATTTGTTTCGTAAGGTGGAAATGCCAAATTTGTAATCTATATCGGATTTTAACACCGAGTGGAGTGCCTTTAAGGTTGGAAATTGCTAATGGGACAGATGAAAATTGTATATAGTTGTCCGGATGACTTCCTGATCAAAATCGTCTACTGCTGATGACGGACAAGTACGTAACTTTTTATTTCTCGGGGAGGTGAATTTCTTTGTTGATGCGAATTTCTCACTATTGCTCTCAGACACAATGTTATAAACAGTAGAGAGACAAACACCTGTAGCTTTTTCAACTAACTGGGCAGCCGTGTAAGGGGAATTTAAATTTTTCTTCAGTTCAAGTTCAAAATATATGTAACTTACACTTAGTCGTACGGGCTGACACAAAATTATTCTGATAATTGTGAGAATACAATAAAATCAGACGTTAAATGTATTATATGCACAACGTAAATAATATTCACAATTTGACACTGACATTATTTTGGTATTTACATCTTCAATTATAACAAACCTTTTTATGCTGATAGTACGAGAAAATTGAAAATTCAAATATAGAATGCCTGTCAACATACAATACTACTACATATGCAATTCCATGCTCTCGTTAATTTATCTATACCTTGGCCTCTATTCAGGTGCGTTAAAGCGATATCGTGTTTGACACGTTTAAGAATCGTTTATGTCACAGTCGCCATTATGGTAAATGACATAAGAGTTATCAAAACGTTGACAATACGGAATCACGTCAAATACGATATCGTTATTACCGTGTAGAATCCCAGCCCTGGTCTATTTAACGTCACGTTTTTACTGCCGTATGAAATTGTCACAGCACTCACAGCGATGAAAGTGACAAGGTACTCAAGTGTAAACATATTTGTGAATTCGACTGTACTAATTTACGAGACATAATGTTGCACCCGCGTGTTAGTCGTAAGACCAACTGTACAAATGTATCTTCACTATATATGTATAGTAACCACAATCCCACAATCTAAGAACGACATCGCGCGAGCTCGCGCGCGCTCGCAATGGGACGCGCGGAGTTCGTGCGAGCACTAGCCGGGACGCACAGGCTCGCGAGGGCACGCGCCGGCAATTTTAGGTGGAAATGGGTGCGCGATCAGCGCGATTTCAATTCTTGTCCAAGTCTTGTCTCGCCTCGCCTCGCCGGTGGAAAAGCCCTTCCTTACCCGGGGTCCACCTGACATGTTCACATGGGTGGACTATGGGCACTTGTTCTGACCCTTGGTACACTTGGGTGGACTACGGATACTACTGATACTCTAAGCCCACTGGTGGATCCACGGGTTTTTTTCTCTCTTACTAACAATAAACAACATTTTGATTGTGTCATATCGTGTCTCACCGAACCTTGATTTTTTATTCCGTGGAGTTCTGATGTTTCTTGGTCTTTTGAGGCTACAAAATATTCCTTGAATCTGTGGTATAGAATAGGATCGCACAATTTAGACATGATGTTTGCTTTACCTTTGGGTATTAGATATTCTGATCATTGTCATATATTATGTATTACAAACCTTCGGAGTTAGATTATATTTAATCATCTTTGTTATGATATATTGTCATTGAATAAATTACTTTTACAGAAAAAAAATAGACTTTAAAAAACCGGCCAAGTGCGAGTCGGACTCGCGCTCACCTGGTTCCGTACCATTATCTGTACAACATTATACACTATATTATAAAGAGTTCTTTTATGTTTCATAAAAATCACGCTTGTTGTGTGGAAGCCCTCCTTATTTTATTTTATTTTAATTAATTAATTTATTTTTGATGTCTGATGAGAACATACAACTAATTATTCTGTGTATATTTCAAGCGTCTACCTGTTGCCGTTATTAATATCGAGCAAAAAACGGCTCAAAAATCACATTTGTTGTTATAGCGGCAACAGAAATACATCATCTGTGAAATTTTCAACTGTCTAGCTATCACGGTTCATGTGATACGCCTGGTGACAGACAGACAGACAGTGGAGTCTTAGTAATAGGGTCCCGTTTTCATCCGTTGGGTACGGAAACAGTTCTGTTGTCAACTGTTATTCGTTACGCCAAACTCATAAATAAACGTCATTCACTTGTCACAATGTGACAGCTGTCAGGATTCCGCGAAATGAAAAATCAAGGTTTTAACTAAAATGACTAGGGTAGGTGTACTCTGGTGATTTTACTTTAAATGTCTATGGGTTTTCCTCCCACGTACTACGTACTACCAAGTGATCGTGTGTACAAGTTTATCATCTCCTTGTCATTAAAAAAAATTGAGCCGGTGTAGTCGACGTTTTAAGAAATTTGAGCCTTTCATTAGGATTACCAAATGTTTTAACATTTTTTTTTCTCTTTCAGGGTTAGTACCATCTGCAGTGATCATAGTATCAAGAGGTCAATAATTCGGAATTGTTTAAAAACATAAAATAATTCTCTCTTTATGTATAAGTTTTATACTTACTGTGCTGTATGATGCGAGAATGTATTGTTCTAAAATAAGGGTGATGAAATGATAGTAAATATGGCTTATTTCTCATGTCCCAAATCGTATTTTTTATTTTATTGAAGTTTCAGCTTTTCAAAATGGGTACCTAATGCTTGGTTTAATCTAAAAGGTTCGCCACTTTTGAACCTTAACAGCATTGAAATAGAGTCGAAAAGTGATGAGTTTTCATTCCGCGACATAATTACATACATTTGAATTACTAAGAACGTTACTCTTTAAGGTAAGTAATACCTTTGGTTAAAAATATGCCATGAAGTTATAAAAATCCAAGTCTTAAAGCGCGACGGTAACGCCAATGTGATACATAATGGTGGATAGTCATTATGGGAACAGTGGATCACTAGTTTTTTAAACCTACGTTGATTTTATTAGCTACGATTTTTGTATTAAAATGCTAGTACCTAAGTCTAGTTGATTTTCCAAAAATAGGAACTGTCTTTATTTAATTGTTATTGATTATTTTTATAGGCCGAGTGCACAGTTGGTAGAGGGTGGGCACATTGAAATGGGCATAATTTATTTAGATAGTACACAAAATATATGTAATGTTAGCTTTTGCCCGCGACTTCGCCGGCATACATTTTGATGAAAAGTAACCAGTGTTAATCCAGGGTATAGGCAATCTCCGTTCCAAATCCGTTGCAGCGAACTTTCGCATTTATAATATTAGTACAATAGTAGGATAGTTCTAATAACTAGCAAAAATTACACTTTTTATGTTAAATATTTCCTAAACGGTCCCCAAAATCTAGAAATTGATTATAACGTGTACATAATGATTTTTAATACATATCCAATGATACTTCACTCTATGTCAAAATGTAAAAAAAATACTTTTGTTTTACAAGTGCCGAGGAAAAACTTTTTCAAGATTTTATTATACAACTTCGTCGGCGTAATTAATTGTATATTTATGCCTTTTACTACCAAGAGTATTGGACCCTGGACCCTTGATCCACTCTTACCACAGTGACCCTATTCAAAGTTCCGAGCCATTCCTGATGTGCTCATCTCAAACTAGATTCTGCTGGTACTAAATAACGATATTATAGGTTCATACTTTTGGTTACACTATGGGGGGCTTTGTGATACCGTTTATAATAAGCGGTTCAAGTACGCAAATTGAAAAAGGTAAATGTAACACATACACACATAATAAGAGCAAATGCAGCAAAATGCAGCAAGGCTTCGATAAATGCACAAATTAGGTACCTACTCGTGGTATGCAATCTTGCTCCATCTGCATCAGCAATTGTCGCGTTGATTTCATGTCTAATTTATTGAAACGATTACAAATAACACGTCATTTATGGGGTTGCAATCCATAATAACGTTTGACAAAGATCAAAACATAAATTAGGTGTCTAAATCAATACATATCTATATTACACACATCATAGCACTACCTACGGAGGGGGAGGGGTATGGTTCAGTACCACCTAGCTAATAATGCATGCAATAACAAATATAATTAATTGGAAGTGTTTATAGGCCAAGCCCCAGTATCTGTGTAAAAATTTCTGATATCTGTTATAGTTACGAAATAATCGCCTGGCAACACTTAACGATTACACACGGTACATACACATACATACATACATAACGTCACGCCTTTATTCCCAGAGTGGGGTGGGCAGAGCAACAGAATACCAACAACTCTAAACTTGTTGATAATTCTGTAACCACATTTTGCATAGTCAGGCTAAGATGTTTACCAGTGTATTAGTGACAGGTTGCAAGCCCATCGCCTAACAGTACTACAAGCCTTTATTCCCTTAGTCGCCTCTCACGACATCCACGGAAAGACATGGACTGGCACTATTCTAACCCGGCAACCAAACGGGGTACACACATACACTGGGCTTATATTTGATGGAGGTATTCAGCAGGGTACGACTAATCCCTCCCCCCATACGTTAGTCTGCCAAGTAAATCTCGAAATCTTGGGCTTCCCTACTATAAGAAATGACAAATAAATCACATTCATAATTTTCAAAGAGATTTCCCATATCAAGTGAAAATATTTGCTTGACAATAATGGCGGCCGAGTTAAAAATAACATCATCACATATGTCAAAGCCAATATCGTTTTATCCAGCAGAATAGAGGCCTAAGAGTTAGTTATTCATAAAGTTGACGATACAATAACATGTTCTATTGTTATTTTAACTCATAGCCAATGTAGTTATTTAAATATACCACCATGAACTTATTAGAGAAGCAAGTCCTTAGATGGACACGCGAGGACAATTGTTCGGTAAAAAGAGTATTTTCTCTTTTGGACTAAGTAAGAAGCACACCCCCAGTAAGGGGCTTAGGTCGATCAGAAAAACCTTAACGTCCATGCAATAAGACCTAAAAAGACGTTCAGCTTGGCTAGCCCATTCGCGCCGATTCTCGCCAAGTCGAGCTGAATAACATCTTTTTAGATCTTATTGCAAGGACAAAGGTTTTTCTGATCGGCCTAAGCCGACTCCGCGTCAATAAATAAATGTCGTCGAGACCTTAGCTCCACGCGCTTCAGTCAAGTCCCGATAACACGTCGATAGTACCTAATATTGTCTTACCGCGTAGAATAGAGGTCGTTTGAGTAAAAGGTCCTTGAAGCTATCATAGCGTTGACAATACAATGGCATGTCAAAAGCAATATGACTTTACCGAGTAGAATAAGAGCACCAGTATTGGAGCTTCGTAACAAACAAAGAACCTGTAGCACAGTTATATAAGCCAAAAGGGTCTACTTTTTTTTTTCTTTTCGGCGTTCTGAAATTTGTCTAAATGGTCTCATAAAGTCATAAAATTTCGTCCTAGGCCGAATAAATCAATATTTTTTATGCAAATTTAATAAACTGACCTTTGATATCGTAGGACGCGGACACGAGATTTTATGAGACTTTTGAGATAACTCTTAGAATGCCGAAACAAATAAAATAAATAAATATCACGGGACAATGTCACACAAATTAACCTAGTCCCAAACTAAGCTCTAGGCTTGTATTATGGGTACTAGACAACGATAAACTACCTTATAAAGAGATATATATTCTTAAATACATAAAAAACACCCCAAGACTCAGGAACAAATACTCGTGCTCATTACACAAATATTTGCCCTTACCGGTATTCAAACCCAGGACCGCTAGCTTCGAAGGCAGGGTCACTACCAACTAGGCCAACGTGTTGTCGAAATGAAATGAAAGTGCAGTAAACGAGTTTCCAGCTTATTATCTCTCATTCCGAGGGGAAACCCTAATTTGGCTGGGCCACTGGGGAAAGAACCTACCTTAATTGTAATCCGGCAGAGGCCACTGATTCCTGTAAAAACATGTGTGTGTGGAAGATCTAAAACATCTTAAGAAAATCAAGGAATAGAACCAAATATTTTGCTAAAGGGGTGTGTCATGTAAAAGGAAACGCCACTGTTAAAAAAACATTTATTTGCCTGCTGCATAATAATATGAGTCACAAACATTTTATTAAGTAAACTTTTAAAAAAGAAAATGTCGAGGAAAAATAGGAAAGTAAAACATTGGTTTGTTATTTAGTAATATCTGTGCAGTATTAAAAAAAATGCTGCTTCTGACATTTTATTAAAAAATGTTCAAACTCTTTTACCTAAACTACCTATCATGCTTGCTCCAGTAATATAAAAGACGTGAAATGTAAACAAACAAAAAAGTATTTAAACCTTTAATAATAGAGTTATGATTTTATAAGCAACTGCAATTCATCGGACATCTAAGTTTTAATTAAAATTGAAACAAATATTAGTAAATAGTTTTTTGCCTACTCTATTAAATTCATAGTTAATTAATTACTTTATAAAAAAAACATCCATGAGAATAATTTTCCTGTTCAACAATGATACATGTAGTGGAACAAAACTGTTCATTCAATCAGGCTTTAAAGCGTAAACCAGTGAATCCAAGTGACTAGCTTATACCACTCTACTAAGTTCAAGTTAGGAGGGCTGCTATAAGGCGGATATAAGACTTTCTGTGCCCTATCACAGTTGGTTAGGACACTATCACTGCGCGTGGCATGTATAGCTCCATCGCAGTCTATCAGTTCTAATTTCTTACTTAAACATACACGTATTTCCATCAAATGACTCTTGCCCGACTCTTTCCTACATTCAACTACAGGGTTGACACCCAAATGAGCCCTGATTGCGTTTACTATGTCCACAACATCATATGGTTGCGTGGTAGAGGGTACAATGTCAGCCTCGCTTAAGATATTTGTCAGGTTGTATGTTTTGAAGAATTCCAGACCTTTACTGAAATATTTTAGTTCAGAGTTGAATTCGTCGAGAATGGCAGCACAGGTGCCATGCTTTGTCCACTCGTGGGCCCACAGAGAGTAAGTGGAAGTTCCTAAAAGATTCAGTCCATTAAGCATCACATTATAAATAAAGCATAATAAAGAGTAAAACAAATTGTACCAAAGTACTGGTTAAATACAACAATACCTAATACATTATTTTATCCCTAAGTTTTATTCATATGAGAGTAATCTGGTATTTTGAAATTGTGGTATTTTGGAAGCGAGCAAAAAACCTGTGCATCTGTGTAATGTAGTGTCTTCTCACCCATAAAACACAAGAGATTCGGTAAGTAGGCCGCACAAGTAGTTTTACAAGTCAAACGCCTACCAGTCCATATTCAAAAAAGGAATAAGGCTGATAGGTTGGTTTATGAGCTACCAGATGTAAGTATTTTGACTTTGATGTGAATATAATTTTCAGAGATAATGAAACTATTATAAAACTCATATTTTTTATGATTCTTTTTTTGAAGGCAACTGGGAAATTTAAATCTATCTATATTAAAAAATATAAACAAAATATTCTTTACATTGAAGATACGAGGGGTGGCTGCGAAGTTCTAAGCCTAAGGTGGAAAAAATTTAACTTGTTTTTATTTTTCAATGTAATCCCCCTCAAATTCAATGCATTTCTCAAAGTGGGTACGACTTAGAGCAGCCTCGGGTTGAGGCACGCACGGCTCACCTATTTTGCTCAAATTAGTACGCGCTCACGCGCTGTGTGCGAGCATTCATCAATTTCATTAAATTACTGAACAAAAAATTGTTGCCAAGTGCTAAATCAGGACTATACCTACAGAGGGTGGTTGATTTCTTTGACGCAGATTTCCTTCAGAGCTAGTCTTGCAACATGCGCAGTATGAATGGGGGCGTTGTCTTGCAAAAACAAACGCCTTTACTGATTTTGCCCCTTCTTTTTTCAAGTATGGGTTGACGCACTTGTCTCAATAGCTCCGAATAGTAAGTTGCATTTATTGTAGAGCCTTTTGCTAAATAATCTATTAAAATAATTCCACCTGCATTCCAAAACACCGCGACCGTAGCCATTAGCTTAAAGGCTGATCTTTGTACTTGAAACTTCTGCAGCGGCCTTTCACCCTTCTCAATCCACACGGACTCCGACTTACAATCAGGATCATACTATCTGACCCATGTTTCATCAACGGTTCTCCGCACAAGTCTAAAAACGCCTGAGAAGTTTCGACACGCTGCTTTATCAAACGCCGTCAGCATTTTCGGTACCGAACGCGCGCTGACCTTAGTCATGTGTAAATGTGTATGAAGGACTTCTCCAACCCACTCCTTGCTAATGCCCAAGGCCTCAGCTAATTGACACATTTTAATTCTTTGATCCTTCAACACAACTTTTTTGACTTTAGCAACGTTTTGGTTGGTCACTACCGATACTGGCCATCCTGAGCGAGGGTCGTCGTCGATCGACTCTCGTCTTTCTTTAAATAGGCTACTCCACTTTTTAACTGTAGCATATGAAGGCTCAGAGATACCATAAATTAAAAAAAAAAAAAAAATTTGCCATTTCTTAAAAAATGCATTCAGGAGTTTTCTTACTTTTTGTGAGGAACTTAATTACAACCCCGTGCTTGATTTCCGTAAGATGCAATGATAATTCAGACATGATACTGTTAATTAAAAACTGTACCGTTATTCGAAACCTTACATTATAATGAGAGCAACGCTCGTTTTCGTTCCGGAGGCGGTCGCATACCTATAATCCTGTAATTTTCTGGCTATTTTTATATCCTTGTAACACCAGGCAGGTTAGTCTATATTAGTGTCAGCGAGACAGCTGATTCCTCATTGGCGTCTTGTTTTTCACCCGGAGCGGTCGCATTTGGTAAGTGCACAATTTCATTTTTATTGTGTGCTATTTTCTGAATCTGTGCCTTTGTCACCTTGACGTTGAGTCTGTGCAAAATGGAGGATCAGGAACAAGACAATAGTAAAAATATATTAAATGCCCTCACATTACAAGTACAGAATATCCAAAACTTTTTATCAAATCATTTCGCAACCTCCAATGTGGAGCCACCTCAGCCGCCAGAGGCTATGAGGGAAGAACAAATTGATTTAGATGTCGGTGGCGAATTATTTGAAGAGCCCGCGATCGGGTCCTTACAAGTTACACAAGTTAGTGTCGATAACCCTTTTCAACTGACTCTTGTAACGAGCGCCGCCGGGCACCGAACGCACCACTGACGTCACACGCCGCGCGCGCCTCCACGACACCACAGCACCGTGTACGGCCGCCACCCCGCGCGCGCGACCCCCCGGCTTCGCCCGACGGCCTTTATAAGCGGAGGCACTCCCGTACTAACCAGCACTGCGTAGTGTGCTCTGATGGTTGAAGGGTCGTCTCCGGGCGCCCCTGAAGCTTGAGAACACTAAGTAGTGCCTCCCTCTCGCCTCCCCCCTCCTCCCCTCTCGTAACCTAGGTGCGGTGCTGTTACCCAGCGTCTGAGCACTAGGGAGCGATCCGACCAACCTGGTGCGGTGCTGTTACCCAGCGTCTGAGCACAGGAAGGTATCCTAAATCCCGTGACCTAGGTGCGGTGCTGTTACCCAGCGTCTGAGCACTAGGGAGCGATCCGACCAACCTGGTGCGGTGCTGTTACCCAGCGTCTGAGCACAGGAAGGTATCCTAAATCCCGTGACCTAGGTGCGGTGCTGTTACCCAGCGTCTGAGCACTAGGGAGCGATCCGACCAACCTGGTGCGGTGCTGTTACCCAGCGTCTGAGCACAGGGAGGTATCCCATCCTCCGTAACCTAGGTGCGGTGCTGTTACCCAGCGTCCTGAGCACTAGGAAGCGGTCCTGCTGACCGGGTGCGGTGCTGTTGCGCAGCGTCTGAGCACCGGGAAGCCTCCCGACCTATTTAGAATTAAGTACTAACAATTGAGCACTAACCGTTACTGTTATTATTGAATAAACAGGCATAAAGCCTTCATATTATACTTAACTGTGTTTACTATTAAAGCCTTAATTCCTGATCCCCCTGAGCTATCTATAAATGCCTCCAGTCCAGTAGTAGATTTGCCCAGGACGAGGTGAATGTTGACGAGGAGCCAAAGCGCCCCGTTACATTTGGCGCCCAACTTAAAAACTCATTTTTAGAGTCTTTATTTGCTCAGGATCAGGACTTATAGGGACACAGCAAGTACAGATTATAGTAAAATCACATTTAGAGCCAAATTAACCGTTTTTCTTAATTAAATCTCTAACGAGTACGAATAAACAACCGCGAATTAAATCAAGCATAGTCAAATATACCGTTATACATAAAAACCGCCGGGATTGTTAGGAAATCCGCGACAACCGCTCCGTCCGTTTGCTAGATGCCGACCGCCTGGATATACGATTTAAAGAAACCCGAGTTGATTCTAGAATCTCAGAGTAGGGGGCTAGGGGTCGAAAACCTTACGGTAGATCAGCTTCGGAAGAATTTGGTAGAATACGTACGTGATCAGGAATACCAAACACCCGCTAACGAAATTCTCCCCGAGATGCCGGATACCGAGCCGAACCGCAGTAACTCCAAAGAACAACCTTTAAGGGATCTAGGGAAAATAGTAAAAGAGTGGAATATATTCTTTGATGTCACAGATAATGCGATAGAGTTTTATGAAAGATTAGAGGAATTGATAGCCGCGAGCGGCGTCAAGGGGGTAGACGTCCTGAGAATTTTACCTAGATTGCTAAAGGGAAAGGCGTTGCTTTGGTACAGAAACAACATAGGAACTTGGGACTCCTGGGATAGCTTTGTGATATTTTTTAAACTTTGTTATTTCCCTAGTAATTACGAGGCGAACCTCATAGAAAAAGTAATCGCGAGAAAGCAGAAGTTTAATGAAAGTTTCATGAGTTATTTAACGGACTTACAAACGTTAATCAGGAGATATGGTAGATTAGCGCTGCCGGAACAAATTGATAGGGTTTACGAAAATATGCACCCAAATTACAAGCTATATGTTCGTAGGCAGGATTTTACAACGCTGCTAGAACTCATACAATTAGCCGCCGATTATGAATGAATAACGCAGGATAAGTTTCAGAGAATAGCCAAACCAACAGATTCAGGACCGGGAATGAGCTCGCGAACACAGTTACCCACAGACCAGTACAAATCGAGTTTATCGAACGAAACAAGAAGGATCGTAAAGGTACACCCGGGGTACAATCAAACAAATTGCTGCTGGTCGTGCGGTAGGCCGGGTCATTCCACAAGGGTATGTAGAAATCAGAAACGTTTGTTTTGTAGTACTTGTGGTAAAAGTAGGAGTACTAAGTAGGAATTGTTGCGGAATTTATGACGCGAAAACTAAGGGGGGAGAGATAGGGTCCGCGAATGAGGAACCTAGAGAGGACAACAGGATTTATATTGATGTTAGTATAGGGGGTAAAACCTATAAATGCCTGGTAGACACGGGGTCCACTAATACTTATATTAATCAACAAATATATGTGGAATGCGATAGCCGTACCATTATTAAATCGAGTAAAATTAGAAACATCGGGCTGGCAGACGGTACAAAGACAGAAATTAACAGAAACTTATTAGTAGACTTAGAAATACAAGGTACCGTCCTAAAACATTGGGTGCGAGTATTACCGGCAGCTACTTGTGCTATCATAGGCATGGACGTATTACGTAGGGTAGGACTTAAACTACTCTGGGAACAACAGGGGTCTTCTGTCAATGCTATAACCGAGAAACCGAACTTACAATCAATTAGCACACCCAAAAATGTCGAACCCAGACCCGTTTTAACACTAGCGCATGAAATAACCCTGCCTAAACCGGCCCGTCCGTCGAAACTGTTCCGCCAATTAAAACAGTCAGATCAAAACCAACCGTACCGTCAAGAAAAACTTACAACAAAACAAACCGTTCCGTCAAGCAAAATCAAAAATACAAAACCGACCGTTACGGCAAGAAAAACCGGTAGAACAAATCCAACCATTCCGTCCATTAAAACCGATCAATCAGAAAAAACCGTCTAGTCAAGATCATGCGTCACGCGAAGGGAAGCCGGACATGCTACGCACTAACAGGGCAAATAAACCGCGTGAACCCGTCAATAGCGGCAACTTGTCAAGACCAATAAATAAAGCATACGAAGCCGTCACCAGAACAAGACCTCCAAAAAAACAAGAACGGGACGACGGTAAACTTAAAAAATACTGGGACCCCGAAATGATCGAATTAGTATTTAAAAGGAAAAAAAAGCCTAGTAAATCCCATTAGTTTCTTTGTGTAAACGTTAACAGTACGAATAACGCGCAAACGAAACCAAACCAAAACTAACTTGGTATAAGGGTTAGAACCGCTTGACAAGTACGACACGCCGTAACATTCAACAATAATTAACCAATCTTATATTTGTGCACGGAGGCACACGGCTCACGGCGCGATAAGTAAAATGAAGGTGGGTTTAAGCCTCGCGGCCGACGAGCGCTGTCCATCCACCCGCCACCGACCGAAATAAAAATGTGTTGTCCGAATAGGGAGATAGCGCATAGTAGTAAACATTGATTGAAAACGTATGATAATGGTTGTTGTTGTATGCAGAGTTCCGTATTAGTATATTGCCGTGTCATAAGTTGATGATAAAAATAGGGGTTCCGTACATGACATTATATGGGTGTTTTCTTTTAAATGAATACCTACAATAATTAAAGAGGAAATAAAAGGGAGCCATACAAATAAAACTTTGTTAATAAAATGGATTAAAACCCAGTAAAATAAACCGAAGGGTCGACAATTAATATATATAAATTTGGACCTTATTTTGTTGCCCGACTAAACCTGAACCGCTCGTTACAAATTACCGATTTATAGGGACGTGCCCCGCAGGGAATAGTGAAGGAATGTATTTCCGATATAATAACAGTGATTTTTCCAGGTAAAAATCTCCAGAGGAGGAGGGGGAATGTAACGAGCGCCGCCGGGCACCGAACGCACCACTGACGTCACACGCCGCGCGCGCCTCCACGACACCACAGCACCGTGTACGGCCGCCACCCCGCGCGCGCGACCCCCCGGCTTCGCCCGACGGCCTTTATAAGCGGAGGCACTCCCGTACTAACCAGCACTGCGTAGTGTGCTCTGATGGTTGAAGGGTCGTCTCCGGGCGCCCCTGAAGCTTGAGAACACTAAGTAGTGCCTCCCTCTCGCCTCCCCCCTCCTCCCCTCTCGTAACCTAGGTGCGGTGCTGTTACCCAGCGTCTGAGCACTAGGGAGCGATCCGACCAACCTGGTGCGGTGCTGTTACCCAGCGTCTGAGCACAGGAAGGTATCCTAAATCCCGTGACCTAGGTGCGGTGCTGTTACCCAGCGTCTGAGCACTAGGGAGCGATCCGACCAACCTGGTGCGGTGCTGTTACCCAGCGTCTGAGCACAGGGAGGTATCCCATCCTCCGTAACCTAGGTGCGGTGCTGTTACCCAGCGTCCTGAGCACTAGGAAGCGGTCCTGCTGACCGGGTGCGGTGCTGTTGCGCAGCGTCTGAGCACCGGGAAGCCTCCCGACCTATTTAGAATTAAGTACTAACAATTGAGCACTAACCGTTACTGTTATTATTGAATAAACAGGCATAAAGCCTTCATATTATACTTAACTGTGTTTACTATTAAAGCCTTAATTCCTGATCCCCCTGAGCTATCTATAAATGCCTCCAGTCCAGTAGTAGATTTGCCCAGGACGAGGTGAATGTTGACGAGGAGCCAAAGCGCCCCGTTACAGTTACTAAAGAACCATCTGTGCCTTTGTCCGCATCAAATCACTTGACAACGTTAAAACGTATTCAACGTTTTGAATCTGCTGACTGGGCGGATATCAGATACTCAGACGTTCAGAAAAATTATATTTCTACCCCCGGTTTCATAGAATTAGAATGTAACGACGAGTTAAAGCCTTATGATACTTTTGGTAACCTAAGCCACACAGAACGCGGTTTTGCAGCGATTTCTTTAGGATTACTTAAACAAAGCGAAACTATGGAGCTTGGTATTAATGCTTTTATGACTTGGATAGGTTCACTATCTACAGATTTTGAAAATTGCATAATAAAAATGATTCAGTCACCTTTTGGCCCCAATATGGGTCAAAAACAGATGGTCCTGATTATAGACAGTCAGGTTGGCTTTTATTAAGAAACCAAGAATCTCAGAATTTAGATCCAATCTACTGGGTAAAATTATTATTGCAACTATCACAACAAAGAAGGCAGGAAGCTAACATAAAGAGTTTATTTGTTAACGTCTGCAGGCACCCTAAACCAGCATCCAGGACTACTATTGCAAATTGGATCAAGTCATTGTTAAGGGAGGCTGGAATAGAACATCCGGATGACCATCCGATCAGCTGTGGCATCCAAAAACTGGGTGTTAAACTATCCGCTGGATGACATCTTGGCTAGAGGTAACTGGCGCTCTCATAATACTTTTAATCAATTTTATAAAAGAGTAATCAAAGAGAATTTACCTTTATCTTCAGATTCTGTAACTAGATTGTTTTCAGTGGTCTAAGAAAATTATTGTTTAGATTTGTGAATTTCTGGTTTAAGCATTAGGTTGCAATGATGTTTCACTAAAATACTTATAATAGCTAATTAATAATGTATAATTATTGATTCATTTGTACACCTGTCCTGATCTATTACTAAGACAATTTTACCCTGAAGTACCCAAAAAGGTTTTTTGTTCTGAATTAATTGTTCAAATCACTATGATTTAATTTTGTTAATGGATCACTAAAGATTTAAGAGAACATTTCTATTTGTATACAAAATGTGCCTTATTTTGTAACAATGTCAATAAATATTTGGCTTTATATAAATCTGATTTTTATTACAGTTACACATAACATCTATCCTGTTTAACATCAACATCCTCATTCCTTTTAGTAGAAAATATCTAAAATTTTGTAGCTTCTTCAGCTGGATAATACCTACTTAATTTTCCCATCTTACTAGATTTTCATACCATATTTTGCACCGTTTATAGTAATCACATTGGCATCCAAAGCACCAGGCGATAACAAACAAGTCTCATTATAATGTAAGGTTTCGAATAACGGTACAGTTTTTAATGAAAGCATTTTACCTACCAATAAAACGCTTATTAAAATACTTACCTTATTCGAAACCTTACAAGTAAGTCCTGCCTGGTGGACAAATTATTTATAATTCTTTTAGATGAGACTTAATGAGGAATCAGCTGTCTCGCTGACACTAATATAGACTAACCTGCCTGGTGTTACAAGGATAGAAAAATAGCCAGAAAATTACAGGATTATAGGTATGCGACCGCCTCCGGAACGAAAACGAGTGTTGCTCTCATTATAATGTAAGGTTTCGAATAAAGTAAGTATTTTATTAAGCGTTTTATTGGTAGGTAAAACGCTGTCATTGTTGAATATCTCGAGAAATTACAATAGGCTAAGTAAAGTTTTTAGAAGAGATGTAATTTTTTTTTTCAATATTCATCATCCTAAAGATCAAGACGCTCTTTTATTTTTATTTCCTCTAATATTTTAGAAATATTTTTTTTAGTTATGGAGTTGACAAACTTTAATGGCCGACAAGCTTGTTGCATTTGTACTTAATGAAAAAGAAAAAAAACTGTCACTTCTATATCTGTCATTGTCAAGTCAAATCAAAGTAAACAAACAATTCAATTCATGGCTTTTTTCTGTTTGCTTTCTCAATTTAAATCGCTTCCAAAAACTTTACTTAGCCAATTGTAATGACATGTTTTTTATCCATTATTTGTTTTTAAATGGTCTATCTAGTGGCCAGTACCATAATTACATATATAACCTCAAAATACCTTAGGCTTAGAACTTTTTAGCCGCCCCTCGTATTTGAGAAAAAATATGTTACAGCGCTTAAAGGTCAACCAGATATAAGTTCTGTGGTGGTAAATCAAGAAAAAATGATTTATAATTTAATAAATTACCTGTTTATGTGAACCGTATATCATATTATGGTCTTAATTTCTTAATCAGTAGCTGATGAGCTGACTAATCAGGGCCTCTATTCAACTGCGTTATAACGATATTGTGTTTGACATGTTTTAGAATCGTTTATGTCACAGTCGCCATTATTGTAAATGACATGAGTTATCAAAACGTTGACAATACGGTAACACATCAAATACAATATTGTTATTACCGTGTAGAATCCCAGCCCAGTTATTTTAATTTTATTGATTTTAGGGACACCTGTATAGTAAGATGGTAGAATTTTATATTTTATAGTATGATGAGTACAAATCTTACCATAGTCAATGTTAATCCAATGTTCAGTTAGTTCAGTTTCAATTGGCCTTACAGCCTCTGGGTCAAAATGTGCCGAGCTGTTACAGAAAAACGGTCCCAGCGTTCCATACTTAGTAGGCCAAATACCGTGGATGGACCACTTATTAGCGTCGGTTGGCATCGAGCATTTGTGTGAAGGATCCTTCTCTTTCCATTCGTCGCATACAGTCGTTGGCCAACTCTGAGTATAAATCAGTATATCCCAGCTTTTGTCTTTACCGAATTTCCTTGGCTGCGCGTAGTTAAAACTAAAATTACAAACAGGAAATAAATTACCATTACGTATTTCAACGTAGAAGAGCAGAAAAGAGATCCTAAGAATTTTACCTTGCATATACCAGTAGTAATATCAACAGATGTCCGCTTGGTGTCATTGTTTACGGTTGCATTTCACGGATCATTCACACAAATTTATTTGAGTAAGTACCTAAGTCAAGGGTAACGTTTTCAATGTAAGATGGTAAATAAATTACGTTGGCAAAGCCGAAAGCCAATCAAACCAAACATAAACCTGAAAATTGGATTGGAAATGTCAGCTTATGACATTTCTGGAATTCGTGTAAATGTTCAAGTAGACACTTTTTGTGTTAGTTATTTTTAGCAAAGTATGAATTAATCCTGTTATAAATGGAGCTATAATTTGTATTAATATACCGGAATATGCATTATATTATAGCAAAGAACCACGTCACCACACATTACTAAGAAATGAAAACGCATATCCAACCCATTCATTATACTGGCGAGGGAAAGAGATAAATTTTATCTTATAGCAAGGAATCTTAAGATGTAGGCATAGATGGCCAGTTGGGCACCTTTAATCAAATAATTAACTTTGTTAATTGTTAATCTGTTATAAACTGTTTACTTTGTTAAACGGTACAACGTTACATTTTGGAAGATTTAACGCAAGTTAACGTTATTCGTTAGTGCGTTAACACGTTATAAAAATAGCATTTTTTTATAGTTGCGTTAGTGATCTTTAACCCAACCAACCTTTTTGATTATTAATCAGCATAAAAAAATAGCAATGAAAAAAGAACAAAAGTAGAGCACGTAGTATCTCTTAGTAGTCTGTGAGTAGAGCTAATATTGTGATGGAAATTTCCATCACCATACAAACAAGGGTTATGTTAACAGGTTAGAAACAATAAAATCTTAAATTATTGTTGTTATTACAAAAACCTAAACAACCGTAGAAAATTTGTTTAGCAAATGTCAATTCATAAAAAAACTCTCTCTTTAAACATGTCTAAGGCGTGTCTAATGGCCGTATTAATAATCTCGTCTCGGTTTGTCTATCTCAAGATACGTCAAACTATAGAAGACTGTCATTTTTCTTTCTTTATTTACTTTAAAAAAAAAAAAAAAACTAAATTTAACATACAGAATTTTGACGTATCTTAAGACGGGCATTTAAACCGAGATCAGTCTAATAGACTACGGGCCTAAGATTTTTGAAATAATAGCGTACTAATTTTAACATAGACATCTTAAAAAAATACAATTTAATAGCGCTATCATTTTTATACTCTCAAGAGACAGCAATAAGTTCGTTTTTGGGGTTAGAACTATACAAATGGTCCATAGACAACATTTCCGAAACGGTTGTATGCCCAGCCCCAGCCTGCCCTGCCCTCCACTGGCTCCACCGCGCACTCCGACGTCAAGGGCAACATACATGTATCTGGCTGTTTGTGGTTTCTGGCTTTTCATAAATTATAAGGAAAAGTACTTTAGTACCTAGGGCTTTAAAGTATGAAAATGTCACTTTAGTCCTTAGGGATTAAATATTTCACTTTAGTCCGCCTATACATGGCTATTTATGAGTCATTTTAGAGCGAGAGGAGTGAAAAGATCATAAAAAAGGTCTACCAGAGCCTTTTGATAAATTTAAAAGTAAAAAGAAATCCTTGTTGCCTTACCCCTGTCAAAAATGCCTAAACGCCTGTTTAAATTTCACCTAAAGAGATTGAATATTGAAGGGAGGTAGGGCCATTTTTTTTAAAGTTGTACACACTGAAAAACTTTAGATTAAAAATCAATTTTATTGTAAATGATTTTAACTAATGTTAACCGATACTCTGATATGTAAATTTATATAAAATATAAGTTGTTTATTTGATTTCTTATTAAGATTGAAGATATACTGTTTTTTTCGAGTACGAGAGAAGCTGTCGTTCGATTCCGTGACCAACTTTTTACAAAATTAAAAAATAAAACAAAAGAATTATAATTTTCCAATTTGTTTATTAAAATTTGTATTAGTGTAATCTAAGGATTTACATTTTTAATCGAACATTATATGTAAACCCTTTTTTTTGAGAGATACTTATATCTCCATTACGTTACTCTTGTGCCAAAATAAACTGAACTTTTCCCCGTTATCATATTCTCTTAAAGATTTATCTAATGAGATTAATTATTATTAAGATAAGAAAACCTAAAAAAATATATAAAAATAATCAAAAGTAGCTATATCAATAAATTATTTTATATTTTGGTTACAAAACTATTTCTCACATGGGACGAGTCACGGAAAGAATTAAACTGGTAACGGACTGAATTCTAAAGTCTCATTCACAACAACAGCAAAACTTAAATAATATTTAAAAAAAAATGTAGGTACATATTAAGCGTAATTTACTTGGACAGTTTTCATTGAAATTACCCGAAATTAAAGTAAGATTATGATTATATGAATCGCCTACTTCAAACTCGGATATGTCAGTGAAATTTGGTATACGAATTTAAAACATGTGTATGACAACAGATTTTTGACCTGTTGTTTGTTAATAATAAAATGAAGCGGCTTATTAATATCAGAAATATTATTAAAATCACATCCATTACATTTTTGTGATAGTACGAAATATGTAGTATTCCATGGCCACGTTGACGGAGCCAACGACATTAATTTGCTTCTTGTCAAGAAGTAATCCACGTCTGCGTAAATAATCATTTTAGGGGCCCTGAAAGAACCGATTTACTTCGTCTCTACCAAATAAATAAGCACAACACAATAGGTACAATATTTTATCAAGTTATTTACCTATACTTTTAAAATTGAACAAAATTATGAAAACTATTATTCTGTATGCCGCTTTATACTTCCATTCCGTTACCTTTTTCATTCCACTTCTACGAAACCGACCTTCGGGTTTCGGAATGTAAGTAACGTAACACTACCTCTAGCGAATTTTCATTAAATATATTGCATAACAAACATTAAATTGAATACAAATATTGAAAATCTGGTTTTGTATACGTCATTAATATAGTGAAAAATATCATCATAATGATTTATTATTTATTTACATGAAAATTTGGTTTCGGATCGTGGAATGACAAAATGTTACTGCAGCGTACACGTGTCGTTACGATGGCTCTTTTCGGCAAACTAACCCAAGCACAACATGGCGGCCCAAGCTATTTTGTCCAGTGTTGCCAGGTTGAATAATACACTAACAAATAGTAGTAAAATATTTCAAGTTTAACAACCAAATAGCGGTTTCGGAATGGACAATTCCGTAAAATTCAATTTCCGTCTCCTATATGTTTTATGAATTTAAAATATATATATTGTATTATTTTTAATGGAAAATTGAATAACTACATCGTTAAGGTACTATAAATTTGATAATATTTAGCCGTCATTGATTTCTTGTACCAACACTTTAAAAAAATGCCCTATTACGATCAGCCATCGAGTTGGGACAGCAAGATATAGTAGTTTTTTTATCAAACAATATTTTTTATCAAATATTTACCATATCTCATAAAAAATAGATTACACTTAATATTATTGCAAATTAAATGTGAATATAAATACATTTTTTTTTCATTAAATAAGGTCCTCCAAATATATGAAAAATATTAATCAAAGTATGGGACAACACAAAAACCCCGTGTACAACTTTTAAAAAAATGGCCCAGTAGCCATTGGGAACATGGTCATACAAAAACTTTGATCATAGTGCGCGCGTAGCGCTAATTTAAAGTGATAGTGATTATGAGTGCAATAAATAATTGAAATTGAAATTGAAATTGATAGGAGTGTAACCAATACGATCCTAATACTATCGATAACGGTTACTAAGGTTTAAAATTGCAACTTCGTCGCTGTAGGACTACTTTTTCGTTCGTTCATCGACATTGGGGTTCTTAACATGATTAATTATTATTCTATTCGGATTAATTAAATAAGTTACTCTACATTAAAAAGTAATTTTAATTATTGGCCTTATACAAACTATCGATAAAAAAAAGATAATGAACGATTTCATCTCCCTATCCACGGAACGGTTAGGTACATCTACTGAACAACAGAGGGTGCTTATATTATAATAACAATCTAATTTTCTAGAACCATCTGTGGAAATAATTAATTATAATCGATTTATTAAGTAAATACACAAAATACCTAAATAAGTACGTGACGTGATTTGCTTGTTTTTGTAGAAATGCCTTTTAACCGACTTCTTTTTTGGTTTAATAGAGTATACTTTCGAGGTGGTCCCATTGTCACCAAAACCGAATCTGATGAGGGCATCAGTGAGGAATTGAGGGAACTCCTCAAATGTTGTAGGGATACATATAGCGATTTTAGTATTTTTAGTAACAAGTCTAGCAAGTATCACTTGGTGAAGTGGAACTGATGATGAAGACCACAGATGGCTACCGGAATTCCTCAGCGGTACCTATTTCAAGGGTAGCGATAAGATATCTCGATTAAAATAGTTGGGCGACTACAACGAAGAATATTTACTTGTTGAAATATTATGACTATGACTTTCCCGCGGCGTTGCTTGCGCGGCGCTTGAAATAACCTAAAGTTTCATATCAACTAAGAAGTGGGACTAGGTACGTACGTTACAGCGGATTATGATCACTAAAAAGTAAAAAATAAAATAAATGTTTTAAAAAATCAAAAAACCGCCTTGAAAAACGAAATAATATTTTCTTTAAAAATTGTAGGTACCTACCAACCTAATAGGTTAGTCCAACTGAAGTCGGCAACCACAATACCCTTCGTACACTATGATAAAAAAATGGGCACGTTTGTTTCAACAAGGACGAGAGAGCTGTGAAGATGACCCCCGCCATAGGCGGCCTGTCACGCGGCGGTGGTCACTGACGAAAACGTTGAAAAAGTGGAAAAATGTGTTCCGGCTGACTGAAGAATTTAAATCTGGCAGATAGCGGAGGAACTACAAATTAGTAAATAAAGGGTAGAACATATTTTACATGAAAGTTTGACCACATGAAAAAAATACTGCGCGCTGGGTACCACAAATGCTGACACCCCTTGACAAGGAACGGCGAC
The DNA here is from genome assembly GCA_949316455.1 of Acleris holmiana. Classification (NCBI taxonomy): domain Eukaryota; kingdom Metazoa; phylum Arthropoda; class Insecta; order Lepidoptera; family Tortricidae; genus Acleris; species Acleris holmiana. The sequence continues at coordinate 11,518,460 of OX438765.1, read as the reverse complement.
GTAAAATTTGCAAATAATTTTTGGATTTAGCTGAAGGGAATCTTGAAATTTGCAACCGAATCGTAACCGTAGATGAAACGTGGGTTCGCCAATTGATATGATCCAGAATCAAAACAAGAGTATACAATGGTTAAAAAGGGGCGAGAGAGTACCAAAGAAATTTAAAGTGGAAAAGTCAGCTTTGAAGCTTATGGGGCGACCGTGTTATGGGACAGTGAAGGAGTTTTATTACTTGCACACCGCACCAGTTCACGCTTCCCGTGTTGATAGGCAGGCTCTAAAAGACACTGATTCTGGAGAAATCAATCATCCACCCTACAGTCCAGACCTGGCTCCTAGCGACTATTTCTTTTTTTCAAATTTGAAAAAAGCCTTACGTGGTCGCCGGTTTGCCGATGACAATCAAATCAAGGCTGCGGTAAAGAACCATTTTGAAGCGAAGGAAAAATATTATTGACGACACGCTAGCCTAGTTGGGAGTGACCCTGCCTTCGAAGCTAGGGGTCCTGGGTTCAAATCCCGGTAAGGGCAGATATTTGTGTGATGAGCACGAGTATTTGTTCCTGAGTCTTGGATGTTTTCTATGTATTTAAGTATATATTTCTCTTTATCGTTGTCTAGCAGTGTTGGGCACTCAAGAATAAAATCATTATTTGAATGAAGATTCGTAAGAATAAAATCATTTCGATTTTATTCCTGTGAAATTTATTTAAATAATTTCGTCGGGAATAATTTGTACGTGGGAAAATTAAATAAAAATAACTTATTCTTAGTCAATTACATTTATTCATGATTTTTTATTTTGAATAAAAGTATCTGAATAAGAATACAGTAGGTAAATGTAATTTACGTAATATTTACGTACAGTACAGTTAGAAACTCTAGTACTCTGGTCTAATTTATACCCGCTATGCTACAATAGGTACGATTATGCTTGATTTACAGTAAAGTGATTACTCTGACTATTTTCATTTTCATTCAACTCCCTCACACATCCCAATTATTTAAAAAGCTACAATAACCATTCGCTAGACTCTTTATATATTTTGAGTAAACAAATATAATAATAATTGACTTATTACTGCTTTTTTTTTTTTTTTATGTTAAGGAGAAGGCACACGAGCACTCAGGCCACCTGATGGTAAGTGGAATCTGAGACCCATCGACATTTGAATTCTCAAGACTATAATCCCAAGACCTCAGATGCGTTGCCAACCCTGAGGACTAAGATGGAATGCCTCTATGCTAGTAATTTCACCGGTTGTCTTATCCCCACACCGGAACACAACAATGCGAACACTGTTGCTTGGCGGGTGGTTAATGGATAAGATGGTGGTAGCGATCCGGACGGACCCTGCACAGGGTCCTACCACCACTAACTAATACTTTATGGTATAACTATACGCTGGTATACTACAACGTCAATAAAAACCTCCGCTATCTCCTGGATTCATTATCAAACCAATGACATCAAAATGTATCGACTCATATAAACAAACAAAACATATTAAACTTAAGATATATTATTGCGAAGGGTTCATTTAGCCATGAAAGAATTCCGGGATTCACTTCATCACCATCGTATCAAAGGTAGCAAAAAAAACGTCATAAAACTTACTTACACGTAAGTACATTGAAAGAAAGTGCCAAAAGTAATATTTATTGTACTACGAAATTAATTTTATTCCAAATAACATGTTAGTTGAATAAAACGTTAGTTAGAATAATCCCATTTCCAATATAGTTATTTAAAATTTTATTCTTCATTTAAAATAAAAGTACCATGATTTATTCACTAGTATTCCATTTCAACTAACGAGGTACAAGAATTATTCTTATTCAAATCGATTTGAATGAGAATAACTTTTCTGTTTTATTCTTATTCTTATTCAAGTTAGTTTTTGCCCAACACTGTTGTCTAGTACCCATAGTACAAGCCTAGAGCTTAGTTTGGGACTACGAGTAGGTCAATTTGTGTGACATTGTTCTGTGATTATTTGATTTTTATTTATTATTTATTCGGCGGTATTAAAGAATTGTTTGCTCGAAGCGAAGTGCTAATCACTCTATGGGGAATATATTGAAAATAAAAACATTTACTTTAATACTCTCTTTCATTTCTTTTTCTAAGGCTAACTTTTCAGCCGCCCCTCTTACCTCTAGGGTACAAGTTTTGGATCACTCTTCTGTTCGCTATGTCCTGTCTATAACTATAATTAGGTACATTTAATGTCTTTGATTTCACCGCTTGTCAGGGTTTCTTATTGTTTGTTATTATTATTTTTCAAATCGGGGAAATACTGGAAAAGAGCCGAATCTTAAGTACTCGAAACCGTCGTGTATGCACGACTCTATGTATGAATGTTGAAGAAGCGAAAGAGATTTGTCAGGATCGTAGCAGGTGGAAAGAAGTGGTCTCTGCCTACCCCTATGGGAAACAGGCGTGATTTAATTTATATAATGTTATTTTTACTCATCTAAAGCGTTACTTTTGGGGGAAATGCCCTGAAATCTTTTCGATTTCAAGTAAAACATATCATTAATTATGTGTACTGTTAAATTTGTTACGAAGAAGATGTAAACCAAACACAATCTTTGAATATGTGTCATGTTTTTTCAATAGACTGGTAAAAGCAAAATATAGATATAATTTAAGTTCCATTGTACATTTGCAGGAACGTTACTTATCATTTCATTTTGCTTTTGTCTGACACTTAAAATTCCATTTATTTAGAACTCTTAATAATGACGTGCCATTTAACTTATTCCAGGATTATCTATTTCCACTACACTGTTAATCGTAGCTGTGCGACAGGGTCTTCATAAAGTTTTTTAATTTTATGAGGAAAATAAATAAAATATTTAGCGTGCATTCCCTCGGAATACGAAATTTATTTACAATTATTTTGCATAATCGTCACTTAGTTAACAATACACTGCGTAAGTCAACGTATGAACGCACGATAATAAACCCTTTGAACGCCAACGACGCCTAAAGTAGTCGAGCTGTCGTGCCTACGACGCCACCGACACTTAATAGTTGTCACAGGTACAGTTTAAAAAAGACGTTGTTTCGTTTGGGTTCAGTTAAATTTTTGGCGTTAGAGTAATGCATTTATATTTGACGTTATACTTTGAAAAAGTTAAAAGTTAATTTTATGTAATACAAATTTCAAAATAATATAAAGGCAATTTTGACTTGTGTGGTACTTACCTATTTTTAGCAAAGCGACGATAAGTCAGAGGGTTTGAAGTCCTTTTCATTGAAAACTTATTAATTTTACTTTTATATATAAATTTTTAGTTTTGTTCATATTACTACATTTTATTACTGGTTGTATTTCGTTAGGCAAAAATATTTTTGGTCAAATGTTTCATTTCCCAGATTTTCATTTGCAAACCTGCTTTGTTTTCTGTTATCGTAAATATTTCAGGATTTTATAAAAGCTAACCTAACCTATAGGAATTTACACGATGGTAATAAAATAAAATCTGAAAAAAATGAAACTTTGGTTTGGTAAATGAAAAATTTGGGTTACATTTGACCAAATATATTTTGGCCTAACGGCAGGCTCCCATTATTACCTACTATATATTAACATTAAATTTATTTTTGATACATGGGTTAATTTATATGGTTCCTTAATGGGTATAAGTTTCCTCCATCTTTCCTATTTCCGTCGGTTCTGGGCAACACTCATCCAGTCCCCGCCGCCAGCCACATCTACAATATATAATATCGCCCATCTATCTCTTCCTCTGTTTTTTTCACATTAAAATTATACCAAACATGACCTTATAACTATAATATACAGATAACATTAGGGTAATTTGAATGCCCCCCTCAACTGGAAAAATATCATTATTTTTTTTATGGCTCCCTTTCCTAAATTAACCTTTGGGTCGTAAGGATAAGCCCTGCAAAAGGAAATCTTGATTGATTTTTCCAAAATAATTCATATCCGAAATATATCATTAGACCAAACTGTTTTTTTTTTCCGAAACTGTTACTATTTCGGTTTTTTTATTAACAATCCTAAAATGTTTACAGTTTAGGAAATAAAGCAGTTTGGTCAAATTATATGTTTGGGAAATGAATCAGTTTGGCAAAAACTTTTTGAAACGAATGTTACCAATAACCAAACCAATAGTGCAGATCAAACATAATATTGCTATACAAGAAAGGAGACCCCGATAGAGAAGAAAGTGTCTTCGCTCTGGATATTTGTAATAAATTAATAATTACAGACCTATAATCAGTCTACCTATAGTTGAATCTGTACACGACAAAAAAAAATCAATTTACGGCGGTTATCTAGGTAAGTTCTTTTTGGTCTCCCTCTTTTCCTTTTTCCTTCTATTTTCCTTAATTTATAATCTTTATGTACTCAACTACTTTATGCCTCAACAGGTGACCTAATATCTTCCCTTTTCTATTGTCTGCAATAGACTTGTCTTTTCCTTCACTATCCTAAGTAACTCCTCATTCGTGTTCTTTTCAATCCAGCTAATTCTTTTCACCCGTCTTCAGCACCCCATTTCGAAGGCTTCCAGTCTCTCTTGATCCCGCTGTCATTGTCCATGTTTCGCTGTCATATCATATAGAGCATTGCTCCAGATTTACACCTTAATAAGGCTTTTTCGTGTTTTTTGTAATTATAGCTTTAAATAGAGGTTTACTGGAATGGAAAGCTGTCTTCGCATGGGTATTCGGGCAATTATGTCCGGTGTGCATCTCGAGTCGAGTCATTGGGGTGATAAGACTACCCAAATATTTGGATATTTTTTGAATTCATTTATTTCCATGACTAATTCCTCTAAATGGACTTAACTGTCTCCAAAGGCTGCGATATCATCAGTAAAACGAATAAATTGTATAAAGTGCTTGGTAGGTGTGTATCCTGATCTAAATTCATTCTTCTATCGATAAACATTCTTAAGACCAGTATTGCTTCTCGGGATGCTACTGAACTAAATACGTCAGCATAATCGAAAGACCTAGTTTTTCTAGAAACATAAAGGTAGCCACCTCGAGCCTCGTTTCTACAGCCTGGTATGATGTCTGGCCTCATCTCCACAACCAAGACATCTAAGAGTGCCCCAAAAAGTTAACAGTCCACTAGGAAAGTATTCCTACTCGTCCTAGCATTTTTGAGGAGAGATTTTTCATTTTACCCACATTAGTCGGAATAGACCTGTGCAATCACCGTGAGGCACCTAGAATCAATGTCCAAGAGCCGATAAATTACGACTAAATCATCACTCCACAAACGGGGGTATTATTAATCCAATCACTTATGCTTTTCTGAATTACTTCTTGCTAAAATCCGTCAAGCCGTTGAGGCTACAGAAGGAACCCAGAAATAGACATATGTACATACATACGCTCCAAAAACATAGCTGTCTTCGGGGCAGTCGGATAAATCCGCATCGGAACCGGTCCATGTATAAGGTAACAACACCAATGTTCGACACTTTTAGCTGACATGCACCAATAATCGACAGAAGCTTTTAATTCTAAGATCATAGGGTTATAAATTGATTGTTGCAAAACAAATGAATAACTCTTATCTTCTTTGAGTAAGAATCAGTGTCGCACATTGGTTCTTTGTCGAGTACTGGTGTCTTTAATTACAGGTTTATTGGTTATTGCATACATTCCCGTTAAGAGGTATAGTAGAGCTCATTTGGAGCAAATTAGGTCATGTTCATGTGCCCTGGCCGAAAAGTGTTAAATTCAAAGATATTGATCAATTTAAATTGAATTTTGGTAATTTTCCCTTATTACCTTGTCATGAAAAATTATTAATGTTATTTTTTATTTCGGAAGATTTTCAGTGGTATCTTACATTATTAGAATCATTATGAATCAGATAAATTTTGGGTTATTAAATTAAATTGGGTTATCCCATAATTTTATTACGTCAGGGAAAAAGTTTCATCATATTTTATATGAAAACTTAATAGGGGGCCTAGAGCGAGGTGCATCTTTGACATCAAAATTCCCACATTGAAAACGCTTAAACCAACAACTTAGTGCTACTCATACTGACACCGTATAGGTCCGTAAACTTCACATTTTTTCTCGCGGGTTGCGTTGCGCTTTTCTTTTTAAAAATTGTCTTGATTTTAATAAGCGTTAAAATAAACAAATAAATAAGGCACCATTCAATGTAAATACATTATTTGTATATTACTGCATTTCCAACTCATGTTATATTATGCAGTAGGTTTGTACTTTCATAAATATATCTTTTTTTTCAAATAAAAAAAATTAAAAACATAACCTTCTTTTATAACTCCGCCACCGTAGGGTAAATCATAGCGCGCAAGCTTTTACCGTAGGCGTTTCTCTGCCGTCATTCGGTTCGGTGCACGTCTGAAAAAACGGCTGGCGTGCGTCACGTTACGATGGCCAAGTATCCGACAATTACCGCAGATGTATTATGGGCCTGTGCAAGCTATTAACGGATTTTGCGAAAAAAACGTCAATAAAGGGTTCAGTCGGTACCGGCAGAGGTTCTGAATAACTACGTGGTCTCTTTAGTCTGTTTGGAATTTTAGAAATAAACTAGAGGAAGCCCGTGACTTCGTACACCTATAATTCGTTTCCCGTTATTCCCTCTTTTCTTGGTGTCACTCAACTTGGTAGCTTAGCATCCTACTTTTAAGATTTCCAAGAATGAGAAAATACCATTGGAGAGGCATAGGAGTTGGGCATGCGGCACATCTCACTAGCTGAAGGAAACAATATTAGTACGAGACTGCCGATGTGAATTATACCCACAAACTTAGTAAAAATATAAAAAAAAAATGATAACATTGATAGCTAAACAATGGTCCGATAGAAAGTTCATATCTAGTTTGCGGGGGCTCCTGTTGGCTATGCCGGTTGGGTTGCCCATTCCTATACAAACAAAGGGTTCGATTCGAGTTATTGCAACTACGCAGCGCATCGCAGATTATAGTGACTATGGCATACACACCGACCGTCCATACAGACCGACACAGCAAATAAAAGTACTAATTAGTTGGTCCTTAGTTTTTCATAGGTTAGGCTATTAATAATTGTGATTTAATTAATAATTATATAATCAAGACAAACTATGAAATACAAACTGGATAAGAACAATAACGTTACTACTTATTTCCTGCTATAAGTAGGCAGTTGACTTTAAAAAAAATGTTTTTGATGACAGACTAAGTACGTCAGAAGAAATACAAAAGTGACGGAACCTTCCTAACCCAACCATACACGGCTACTCATAACATAAATTAAATAATTCCTCTGCCGCGCGTGCTTTATGAACTGTGAAAGAACTCGGTGCAATTTAATAGCGAATGCTGCTTGGTAAGCTACCCATAACAAAACTACATAATTAATTAATTATGCATGTCAATATTTATTTGGTAAGAAGAATGTTTTTATTGGTGGTAGGACCCCGTCCGGATCGCTACCATCATCTTATCCATTAACCGCCTGCCAAGCACAGTGTTCGCATTGTTGTGTTCCGGTGTGGGGATAAGACAACCGGTGAAATTACTAGCATAGAGGCTTAATCCTCAGGGTCTTAGGATTATAGTCTATAGAATTCAAATGTCTATGGGTCTCAGATTCCACTTAGGTACTATCAGGTGGCCTGAGTGCTCGTGTGCCTTCTCCTTATCATAAAAAAAAAGCATTAAAACTCGCTATTCATGAACTTTAAAATAATCTAATGTATAAAATTCTCGTGTCACGGTGTACGTTATTGAACTCCTCTGAAACGGCTCGACCGATTTTCGTGAATCTTAGCGTGTATATCGGCTAGGGTGGAGAATCGGACAACATCTATTTTTCATACCCCTAAATGATCTAAAAAAAAAATTGCAGCGGGCGAAGCCGCTGGTGGGTCGCTAGTAGGTAATATTATAACATTACTGATAGTCTCAATTTTATTGAGCTCGTAGAACGCAAGTTAATTCCTCGAAATAAAAAACAAAACTAGGTATAGTAGCAGTTCCAGCGAAGCCTCAAAAAGTTTTCTGCGTGACGACTAGCGACTGTTCGTGCTATAAATGAGGGAAGGGCACCTTGTGCAATGTCACCGGTTCGATACCTGGCCCTGCGTAACCTTTGAGACGACCGGAGTCTCGGAATATCTCAGAGGTGTTATTCTTCTCGGCGCGGCGCCAAAGACAAGCGCGCTTGGTCGAACCGGCCTAACTGGACCTGACCATTCCGATTCCCCGCTTGGATGATGCGGTGATACAATGTGAATAAAATGGTACGACGTACGACATCGTATTTGGTCGGAACAGGTCGTTTTCTATTGATCTCTCAGTCAGCTTTAGAACCCATCGATAAACTGATTGAGAAAGCACGACGAGTAATTTTCCGACAAATACGTTGTCTTATGATTATGCACTACATCAGGGGCTCCATTCTACTCGGTAAAACGATATTGCGTTTGACATGTACCTACTTGACAGTAACGGCCGCCGAGTAAAAAACAATACCTTGACATGTCAAAAGAAATTATTTTTTTAATATGGTTATCATATTGTCAACGTCCCAATAGCTCGTATTTCGTCTAATGGCGGCTGCTTTAAAAACAATACGATAACAATATCAAAATCAACATACCATAGTATGGTTTTCAAGTAGAATGGAGCTTACATCTCTTTTATTTATTTAGTCTTACATGGACACAATTTGCATGTTGAAAATGGTTATAATAAAGAAAATTCTGTGAAGATTAGAAAAATAACTGGGTAGCCCTCATTATTCATACTCATATACTCATTCAATTATCATTTCGTTCATTGAAACCTTCCGAGGGAAATGCTTCCAAAATTTAGGAGCCCCGCTCACCGGAGCTGCGGAGGTCTGTCCAATCTGTAAGTTCTTAACTATTGTTTTAAATACAAAGTTGGAACTAGCGAAACTCGATTAGCAGTCCAGTAGTGGGGCTAGTCAAGTTGCATGCATGGAATTGACGTAAGCCACTGAGATAGTACCGTGACTATCTCGGTAGCTTACGTCAATTCCATACATTTTTCAATCGAAACATAACCGCTAACGATTGTCGAATGCAACTTGACTAGCCCCACTGAGCCTATAGCCAAGATGCGTTCGCTAACTAGCGTTTCGATTCGTTTGTGACTTTTATATGACGTGATATGTTTAATTTTTTAATAAAAGTTTTTCTGAGACGATGTTAATAGGGATTATTTTATTAGTTTATACCAACATTGAAATAATATTCATTCTTTGTATTATTTTATTGAATAGCCTAAAATATTTTACTGCTAGGCAAATGCTTCCTTAGAAAACTAAATTTTATTAACTTAATATTGGTAATATACAAAATTGCACGACGAGTAGTCAATCGTAGCGCGTGCATGGGTCCGGTTAAGGCAGTTCGATCGGGCCAGCTGGCCTTTGCCACGCTAAAGAATAACCCCACGGCTTTCGATACTGTAGCGGGCTAACTGGCTCTGCCCCCAGTCTCCATTTAGGATGAAGACAAATTCAAGACATGAGCCCCTTACTTTAAAAACCGAAGTTTTAAGCCACGTTATTTAAGAAGTTTAGTATCGAATGACAAGTGAAAGGGACGGGGCACCCGAAGTTTCCAATGTAATGCTTCGTAGTACCCATCCTGGGACTCTACTCGGTAAAACCATATTGCTTTTGACATGTTATCGTACCGTCAACAAATGTTGGTGGTCATTTACTATTTTTGGGTTGATTTAGTTTAATTGAAAAAAGTGATGGTCATGATTTGCACTACATTTTTATATTAAATGGGGTTATAACATTTTGATGGCCGTTTACTAATTTCGAGTTCTTTAATCGGGTTATCGGGTAACAAGATGATCGATTTTTGGATTTAATTTTAAGTTAAAATGGGTTATAAATTTTGGTGGAAAGAAGTGGCCTAGCCCTCTGGGAAACATGCGTGATTTAATGTATGTATGTATTCTGGTGAACCCACAATGATGATGTACATATGCCATTTAAAATGGACAACAGATTTTTTTATTTTATCAAAACGTCCACTCCGGGCGGGTCACTACTATATCCTAAATAAGAATTATGTTTGTCTCATTTTTACGATTCAACGCCTCAACGGTTCGATGTAACATTTAGTATCGAGGTATGTACTTTTAGTCCTTATTAGAATGCAATCAGGAGAAAAAGTGGATACATCTCTTTGTAGTCGTCTGTACCTAGCTAGATTCTATCATAGCGCGACCGCAACAGTAGGTAGATTTTGATCTCGGAAAATCTCACGAGAGAACATTGATCATTATTTTTTATTCCAACGAAAGCGCAGACGAATTTTGCTGTTGTGGTCATTAATACTGTCATTCGGCTTCTTCTCGTTGGTGTTTTAACCCCTTACGCTAAATGATGTGTGATATAAGTTAAACGTGTGTATGTCAGTGGCATCGTAGCTCCCAAGCGGATACACCGTTTTTTAGGGTTCCGTAGTTAAACTAGGAATTTAACCCTTATAGTTTCGCCATGTCCGTCCGTCCATCCATCCGCAGCCTAGCGCAGAGACTTAGTTCTAGAAAGCTGTAATTTGGCATAAATATGCATATTAGTCACGTCAACAAAGTGGTACAATAAAAAGTAAAAATAAAATAAAATAGGGTATCTCCCCTGCAAGTAACAGGGGATATTTTTTTTTCTCGTTTTCACTATAGTGTGGGGTGTCGTTAGATAGGTATTTCAGAAATATTACGGGATTGTTAAAACAGTTTTTCGATTAAGTAATCCGATTATGAAATATTTAAAGCTCTAATTTATGTTATACTCAAGTGTCCAACAGGCAAAACTACAAATACTAAAAATCTGAAAAAATCTTAAATGAAAGAGCATATATCGAATTTTAAAGGAAAACTATCACGATCTTGAGATATAGGCGATTAAAGTGTTTATACCTACTAAAATCATCTAAGACAGCACCAATTGAATTTAAATAGAAAATTAGTTATTACCAACTTAACGGCTTCGGAACCCTACACTAAGCATGGTCCGACATGCTTTTGCGCGGTTTTTAATAGAAAGCTAGTTAACAAGTTGGCCACCATGTTCAAAATAGGGGTTGCAATTATATGTCGGGAATTTTAATCAGAGTTTTAACCTATTGATCGGTTAAAGCCACTTGCTTGTACACTAGCTTCTATATAATACAACAGCCATACATTTGACATCATGCCAATTATTTCTCTATTCCCAAATAAAGAAAGATTTGGAACGTCTGGTGTCTTGTGTCAAAAATCTAATTTTCGATTAGAGCTTTTGTTGCCGACTGCATTGGAAGTTAACGTTTTTAAGGCCTAATTTTCTGGCTAAGCTTATTCCCACATACACGGCGTCAGGACTGCTTTAGACCTATCATATAAATACAAAACACAAGCTTTTAACTATAGACCACAGGAAAGACACCTTTTGTTTTTAAGAGTGTGTATGACCCAACTATGTGGACTTAAGTAGGTGCGGTTCAGATCCTGTCACCTTAATTACCATTTAACACCTTCCGAATCCTTCATGAGATCATATTTTGGACACGTGCGTTTACATACATAACAGTAAGTAAGGTAGGTCGTTTAAATTTAAGCCCTTTCTGACATCATGTGCTTCTAAATTTACACACATCTAAAACATCCGTACATTAAACCACTAAATAAATAAATATATACAAATTATCAAATTAATTTAGGGATATCCTTTAACCCTGAACATTTAGGTATAATGTGTATTGGCAAAATTTGACCCAAACTAACATAGCAAAATGAAGTTAAATAACCGCTTATAAAAAAATATGTAAGTAATATAATAAAGACGACACGCTAGCCTAGTTGGTAGTGACCCTGCCTCCGAAGCCAGCGGTCCTGGGTTCAAATCCCGGTAAGGGCAGATATTCGTGTGATGAGCGCGAATATTTGTTCCTGAGTCTTGGATGTTTTCTATTTATTTAAGTATGTATTTCTCTATTTAAGTATGTTTATCGTTGTCTAGTACCCATATTACAAGCCTAGAGCTTACTTTGGGACTAGGTCAATTTGTGTGACATTGTCCTGTGATATTATTTATTTATTTATTTATAAAGAGAAAATAATTTTATTTTTGTACTTAAGTAAGTAGGAGTTCATTGCTTGAACTCAGAAACAACACAACCAATTTTTTTATATTCTTTATAGGCTATGTTTTATTTTTCTACGTGGACGGAACAGCTAAAAATAAATAATCGTCGAAATCACAAGGTTCAGATTTCATCTTTTATCTATAACTAACCAATTTAAACTGAACCCTGGCTAGTCGCGTGAATGCACCGGCACTGTAAACAAGCCATGCGCGTGCGCGTGCTACTAATTAACAAGAAAAACGCGTCATGCCGCGTCGACGCGCGTTTTTGCCGCGCCGCCACGCGCCCGGAAACACGGGGCGTTTTTGCAGCATATCGCATTAATTTTCAAAGATCATTGAACGGCTTGACCGATGTACGAGTAGTTAGGTCTCTGAGGGTGGTGTTGGCGATCCGCAGTTGTAAGAAACCTATGAAACATATACTAGTAACGCAATGAGGCGATAAACTGAAAGTTCTTAGTTGAAAAATAGTTGTTTAGAAGTTTCTTTGAAGAATTAAGTATATTTTCCAGCATCTTTTTTTTGATACATAAGAGCCCAGAATTTTCGTAGCAATTTTTTCATACAGACTTCTCGTTTATCGACTTCCGATATACATAATTTTATCGATACATTATAGAACACAACACAACATATAAATGAAGGTTAAAAGTAAAGGTAAACAACAAGCGGTCTTATCGCTAAAGAGCGATCTCTTTTAGATAACTTTTGAGTGGCTGAAAATGTTAAATAGAGATTAGCAATAAAAAGTTAATAGTTAACAATTCTACATTTAAACAGTTCAGTTCAGTGTTTTAACATTTATCAATTTCATGTTCAAAGTCAGTTTTAGTACTAACAAGTGTTTCATCATTAGTTTGTCTATAAAAAAAATAGATAGTCATAATTTTATCTTTTCTCGAAGAGATCGCTCATTCGCGTTAAGACTGTATGTTGTTTACTTCTACTTGTAATCATATTTTAAGAAATGTATTCTGTATTTATCGATATACATATTATTATGTATATCGGAAGTCGATAGACGAGAAGTCCCTATGACAGCTCAAAAGTGCTACGAAAATTCCGGGCTCTGTTAACATAATTATTATGTCACGGCACAATCTCACAAAAATTGACCTAGTCTCAAACTAAGCTCTAGGGCTCTGTACTATGGGTACTAGAAAACGATAAACTTACTTAGATAGAGAAATATATACTTAACACGTTCACGGACAGTACGTCGAGAGACGTAAACTAAAACCCTCGTGTTATGGCACTACGGCTGTGGCCGGTGTTTTTAATTACACCAAAATCGGAACTCCGTCCACGACCGGCTATTCCCCATAGCATTTATAGGAAGCACGGACACCTGTGCCGTTTTAGGCTTTAACACAAGCCGCTAGTGCCACAGCAACAAAGCTTTAGGGCAACCTCAACCTCATGCACTACCCTAAAAGGGGAACGACGCATGTTGTGACACATAACGGCTGTGGACGTAACGGCCGTGGACGAGCTGCCACTTTGGGTAAGATTTTTATGTACGAAATTAAATACAAGTTTTCCGTCATACGCTGGCACAATGTTTGACACATTGTTAAATGTGACAGTTCGTCCAAGGCCGTATAAAATATTGTATGAAAATAATTTGTGCCATATCACGCAATTTTGAGAATGGTGCTGTGTGCGTGAACGTGTTAAACACATAGAAAACATCCAAGACTCGGGAACAAATAATCGCGCTCATCACACAAATATCTGCCCATACCGGGATTTCGGAGGCAGGGTCACTCCCAACTACTCGTAGGCCAACGTGGCGTCATAGATTTGTTAAACTATATAGATTTGTTTTATGTTACGTCAACAAGTCCTGCTGTCGTGTGAGTGTATAATTACCCTCACAGGGAGGGTGTTTTAATTAGTACCTAACTAAGTTTTTTATATAAACTGTAAAATTTGATACCATGAGATGTGGCTTCGCGAAATTCAGGGTTCGAGTAGGTATTTGGTTGGCGAAATCAGAACGAAGTCATGGATTGCTCACATTTAAACGTGGTAGTAACTATAATATCATTTATTACAACAGGTAGCATTTGCCCGAAACTCCGTCTATGCAGAACTAATGTGTAGCTATTCCTTCGGGCACTATCCGATTATCCAGGATCTGATGCCCTAGCCAAGATGCGTTCGCTAACTAGCGTTTTGATTCGTTTTGTCTTTAATCCAACCTCGTCACTGGTAGATCACGTCGTACGAAAAGTCACGTGATCTACCAGTGACGCGATTGGTTAAAAACCAATCGAATAGAATCGCTAGTTAGCGAACGCATCTTGGCTAGGGCCTCTGTCCCGATTTTACCAAATATTAAATCCATATAGATATCGCCTCAACAAAAAACACCCTTTTGCATTTAAAATATTAGTAACGATAAGCAAGGAGGTAAGAATAAAAAAGCAGGGTCTGCTCGAGGACAAAGTAAGTAATAACTAAGTTGGACTCGCGCGCCGAGGGTTCCATACACACTTATAAGAATTTAAAATTGTATTGAGCGACCAGCTTGACTTCCGTTGAATAACTGTTGTCTGCACACATCGACATAGGGCACGATTAGTTTACCAAATGCAAATCAGTGGCGAAGCGTTCATAAAAAAATCAAAATGTTTATTCAGTAAAAAAACAATAAACCGCCTTCAAAAACCCAAAAAATAAATGGTCATAACCATAAGGTCAGTCAAACTTAATTCGGCGTCCACACAGTTTTAACCATATAGCTTCTTTTCAAATAGGTTTCAAATAATTTTCTATTTGAAGTCATTTGGTGCAGTTTTAGGTGATTTTATTAGGTAGGTAGGAACACTTTACCTTTTTAATTCGTTATATTATTTTACATGCGCTTTCATTTAAGATTTTTTTCAGATATTACAGTATTTGTAATTTTGTCTGTAGGGGGGGGGGGGATACTTGACTTATGAAAAATTAGCACTAAAGCTTAATATTTCACGAACGGAAGCCTTAATCGAGAAATTGACCATCCAATGAAACCCACACCACACTAACCCACAACCATGGGGCACACGAGAAAAAAAAACTATCCCCACTTTACGTGTAGAGGAGGCAGCGTAAATTATAATATATATATATATTATTTTACCACGTTGTCGGCGTGACTAATAGGTATGGATATTAATTCCAGATAACAGCTTTCAGCCCCTTATTTCACCATCTTGACAATGACACGTGACAAGTGACAATTCGCCATACATTACAAAGTTAACACGCTGATACATCGGTGGGTTGCATATAGGCTACGCCATGTACACGGAAATGTCACCTGTCACATGTCGTTGTCGGTATGGTGAAATAGGGGGCTGGTCTACGAGTCTCTGAGCTAAGCTGCGAACGGACGGAGGGCGGACAGACGGAAGGACATGGCGAAACTATAAGGTTCCTAGTTTGACTACAGAACCCTAAAAATGATTCTATACGATATTAACTACAGTAGAAATCTGTCAAAGTGTATGGAATGCCATGCCATGCAGGCGCACATGCGGTGCATGACTGTCGGCTGACGGAAATTCGATACATTTTCTGCAACCGCACGATTTCTGCAATGAGAAAAGGTTCTCAGAATGCAACTTTAACTTATACAACTCTCCTTTCAATTCGATGACGAAGTATTTACCGTTTAGCATAAGTTCTGCCTCATAATGGGCAGAACTTATGCTAAACGGTAAATACTTCGTCATAAAATTAAGTTGTAACGTTGTACGTTGTAAGTTGAAAGCGCTATTAAGTTGTAACTTTTAAACGTGTCTATGTTGAAACTATTACGCTGTTGTTTTACATAAATCTTAGACACGCCTTAGACATGTTTAAAGTGACAGTTTTTTATGAAATTATATTTAATTACTAAACAAATTTTCAACGGTTGTTTAAGTTTTGGTAAAAACAACATTGTAATTTAAGATTTATTTTTCTCGCAACCGAGGTGAAAAGCAGAATGTTTGACTCGAGACTATAAAGCCAGGTTAAATATCTCGTGTCATAATGGCTTACTTTAAGTCCCTTGTTGAACAATCTACTATTATCTTTTTCATAATAACTAATCCATATTCGAAAATCGTGGACATCGGGCTTGATTTAGGAAGTGAGAAACTTTATCGCCCGGAGTTAAATTTGTAAGTATGTTTTTTAGGGTGCCGTAGTCAAACTAGGAACCCTTATAGTTTCGTCATGTCCGTCCATCCGTCCGTCCGTCCGTCCGCAGCCTAGTGCAAAGACTATTTGTTAGTAATACATCGACGAATTAGTTTAGGCGCAAGGCGACTTGGCCAATATGATTGTCAATTTACGTGTTTTCGTTTGTTTTAATATCTGAAATTAAACAAACGAAATCGGATCGATCTGGACACGCGGAAACTGTGGAAACGGTTTTATTTTTTCCACCTTTTTCTCGTATGGTTCTTCTGTACGAATTAAAAAAACCGGCCAAGTGCGAGATGGACTGAGGATTTGGTTTTTTTTTGTGATATAATAACTAAAAATTAACAGCATACCTTCCTTCTTGCCAAATTTCATGATTGTACGAGTAGGTCAATGGGAAGTACCTTATGTTTTGATTCTTCAACGACTCTAAGTTAACGCAAGAAGCTTGATTTTTTCAGTTACATAAGTTAATTTGCTGCTTATTTCAACTTGATACCTCCACTTCCTCCTTCATCCATTCCTGCATAAATATATTTCCTCTATGATTCCTGAGAAAAAGGGTCTTAACACATACAGACGGACAACAAAGTGATCCTATAAGGTTTCCGTTTTTTTTCTTTTGAGGCGTACCTCAGACAAATTTTTAGGGTTCCGTAGAACTACTGTCTACTACCTACTACCACTGGCTACTACTACTGGCTACTTAAGGCTAGGTTTGGAGAAAAGTTTATCGGGATGCCAACTACAGGTCTCATCAAAGAAATAAGTAGTCAGAAACAAGCAACCCGGGCGTAGGAATGTAGTTTAAAATAGCTATGTGTCAGTCGCAAGCGCACCCCGTGACGTCAGTAACAGGAATCTGCCTCGGAAGTGACTCACCGTTGACTCACAGTATGCGCGTCCGCAGCCTTACTTGTATCGCTTTTTATAGCTTTTTCAACACAAGCTAGCGTTCACTTATGGGTTTGTCATCGTGCTTAAACTGTGGTGTTCCTCGAGTGTCATCGTACACGTAAGTACACACGTTTTTGAGACAGGTCCAATAGAGTAGGGTATATCTACTCTCGAAATCGAAGTTCGAAATTATGTTATTTCCTTTTCTCCCGATCATGTATGTACTCGTACTATGAACAGTATAGATATCGCGATTTGCAATTTATTCACGCAGAAAAATGTATTAGGTAATGTAATTTTTAGACTATTTATACATTGTAGCCTATATATTTTTCAAATGCTTTTGCAGTTCAATAGTACTATCTTTTTAGGGACAAAGTTTTCATCGTTAGTAGTAAGTTCTATAGTACTATATTTTTTAGGGACAAAGTATTCTTCGTTAGTAACAGGCGAGTGAGACGAGTGTCAAATAACCCAGGGTCGAGAGTCGCCCAGACACATCAATCCTTACGAACTCACATATCAAGTTAGAATCGTAAGCCGCCGGTTAGCTCCTCGGCAATGTTTGTGTTTTACAAGAAAACAAAATCACTGCGCTCCGCCCGACCATACACTTTCGACGTTTTAACTTGAGGTAGGGTCATTTCTTGAAACAGGTGTTTCACTGTAGACCGAATTAAAGGTTTCCGTTTCATTTATGACCTACCAAAGTGAATATCAAGTCATAGAAAATTACCATCTCTTACACGTCTTGACAGTTGAGATCACAAACTGCGGGAATTTATATTCGTTACATGATTAGGAGATACGATACGATCAGACTTTAAAAATATTGAAGTGGTTTCTTGTCCTTATGATATTATCTAAGAGTCTAGGCGACGTATTGAAAGTTACTTCAAGTGAATGCGAATGCGATAGTACAGTCATCGGCATAAATAAGTTATCATTTAGGAACCTTGTCACTTTAACGTTTGAAATGTCATACGGAATCGTCAAACGGTTATAAGCGACAAGGTACAGAAATCATCACTTATCTATGACGGAGACTGTACTTACTTGCTTCTGCATTTTGCGTCTGGACGTCCACTGCTGGACAGGCCTTCCCCGAGGATCACAACAACGGGCTGTTTTATGCCAATTGCATCCATCAGCTTCAGGGCTCATATTATGGTTTCCTTTATCGCAGTGGATAAAGCTTCCGTCATTCACGCACTTACATACTTGTCAGAAAATGACAGATGTTTTATCTAGGGGAGACTGGGGACACTTGATACTTACGGGACACACGGTATATGGCATTTACAAAGCTTCTATGAACATTGCTATTTTTTATTGGCGACGCTAGTAAGTAGTCTATGATATGTATGAGCTAACTTGAAGTAAGTAAGTAAGTGAAGCCTCCTGTCAAACTTGACAGCTTTTCAAATGGCGGACGTTTTGGTGTTCGGTGTGCGAGCAAAACATTTTTAGGTGTTAGTTGGACGGTGTTACACGTGAGGATTTTTTTTTTCTTGCAATTTGAAATATTTTTGGAAATTCTAAGATCTAGTGTTTGTTTTGTAATTAGTATTGGTTGTGGTAAACTAGGTGTGTGTTTGTTGTAAGTTGTCTTGTTTGGGATGAGTGATAATGAGCCCCCTGATGGGGGTGGTATTTCAGGGAGTAGTGGAATGACTATCGCAAATACCCAGAGTGTTCTCATGTCCAGTTCACAAAAACGGAATAATGTTGTTTTGGACGATAATATTAACAAACGTGCCGCAGGCATGCCAGCCTCTGCTTCCGTTCAACACACATTCACCGTGCCCGAGTTCGCCCCGAGTTCCAAACTTAAATATAGCCCTTCAGACAAAACTCCTTATGTCATTCAGGTCTCAGAAACAATTGAGGATCCATCTTCTGGAGTCTCCATTCGCATTCTTAAATTCGCACAATAATTACACAAGAGCTTAGTCCGCGGCATCAAAAAGGACGGTATTAAAGCTAACGGTCGTAATCGTGTTTCTGTGGAGTTTATTGACGCTAACTCAGCCAATGCTTTTCTTGAAAATGTGTTTCTTTCCCAACAGAAATATACTGCTTCTATCCCCACTTTTAGCATCACTAGGATGGGCTTGTTAGAAATATCCCAACTGACTGGACTTTGGAGGAACTAGTTCATTGAATTGAATGCTCTGTGGGGGATTGCAAAGTAATCAAGGCTTGCAGGCTTAACAGAAAAATGGTACCTTACTCAATCTGTAGCAGTCATTTTTCTTGGTCAGATACTTCCGGGAAAAGTGTTTTGCTTTAATGCTTCACTGCCAGTTGAGCTTTATCATCTGCCGACAATCCAGTGCAACAAGTGCTGTCGATTTGGGCACATAAAATCTGCATGCAGATCCAAGCCGCGCTGCTTCATATGCTCTCAGCCTCATGACCATCAGGGTGAGACTTGTTCTGTCCCTGATGAGAGAGCTTCATGCCTTTTCTGTTCAGGTCTTCCTCGTGCCACTAACTCTGCCTGCCCCGAACATGCTAGGCAAAAATCAATTAAAATAGTAATGTCTGAGGAACATATTCCCTCTCAGAGGCCGCTTTGCGGTTCCGTAATGTTCGTCGCTCTTTTGCAGATACCATTCGATCCTCCTTATCTTCAGGCCTTCCAATCAGTATCTCTCCCACTAATGTCTTCCAATCCTATAGAAAAACTGTCCTTATTCCTCGCCGTCCCATCCCTAATTCCTCCTCAGGGTATGACAAGGCTGCGCACAATAATATTGTAAATGACCCTCAATCTTCACAAATGAAAGGCTGTGAGGCTGAATTTTCTCCTAATGATAATCTTATCAAAATCTTAGTAACTATGTTACTGAATCTCCTTTCAAAAATTCTCCGACCTAACAATGTCTTAGAATCGCGTAATCAGTTAACTATAATAACGTCCCATAATGGCCCATACAGACATTCAATGGAACTGTAGAAGTAACCGCTATAAAAAACACGAGATTTGCTTCCTTATTAATCATTATAATCCCTTCATTATGGCTATCTCGGAGACATGGTTAAGACTTGGTTCCCAGTTAAGGGTGTCCGGCTACTCGTGTCTCCGAGATGACAGTGACAGTGGATGAGGAGGTTCTGCCCTCCTCATCAAACGTTCCCTTCCGTACACCTTAATCCCCCTTCCCCATAATGATGGATGATGAATGCATCAGGGCTAAATGTTGTTGCCGTTAAGACTTTTAACAATACTTTTATTTATCTATATATACTATAAGCCAATCCTACCCTTATTTCAAACTTGATACTAGACTGTCCTCTCTTTATGGCCCCCTAGTTGTGATAGGCGATTTTAATTGCTAGACAATGTAAATTTGTGTATGTTGAATGATAGATCTCCCACCAGAAGAACATCTCCTTTACAAAACCCTAGTGCAGTGGACTTGATTTTGGCTTCCCTTGTTTGGCTCCTCGTTTTGGATGGCAGGTGCTTCCTCAAGCCTACGGCAGTGATCACCTTCCCCTTCTAATTACACTTTTTTCTAATGTTCACATTTCTTCTGTTCCTCTACCCCCTCTCTTGAAGTTGCGTTTAGACGAGGCTGATTGGCCCGATTTTTCTTTTCGTTAGAGAATCAGGTTAGAGACCCTCCTGTGACTAATGAAAACTTTCTAGATCTCTATTCCAAGTTTGTATTCATCTTGTCCAGGTCTGCAGAAATCTCTATTCCTCTAAAGAATTCTTGTGATGGAAAACGTTTATCTCCCCCATGGTGGGCTGCTGAATGCACGCCAGCTATTAAAACCCGTAACAGGGCTGAAACATTGTTCCTTGAAGATTTAAGTAGCATTCAAAACTACTTGAAATACCAATCCTCCAATACTTCTTTCAGGAAATTACTATCTTCCAAAAAAAGACTCGGCTGGGCTCGCTTTTGTGAAAACTTATCTCCTCGTATGCCTTCCTCTCTCGTCTGGAAGAACATCAAAAGATATTGCAGCTTAACATGCTGCAGCAGTTAACGTGCTCCCATCCAACTTCCAAGATCCTTCTGTATGGTTAGATTCCTTCCTAGATAATCTTTCGCCTCCATATGCTCCACCATCGTTAGACCGATGGATCAGCCATTTTTCCTTTCTGAACTTACGTCGGTATTAAAGCACTTGCATGATTCGTCTCCAGGCATTTTACGTTATGACGGTATACCGTAATTCTTCTTAAAAAAATACCCCGAATCAAATAGGTTTTTTCTTACCTTGCTAAATAACATCTACGTTTCGGGGTCTATTCCGGAAAAATGGAAACAACAAATTATCATACTATTTTAAAACCAGGTAAGGATCCCTCTGATCCTTATTCATACGGACCTATAGCATTTGTTCTGTTATGTCAAAGATTTTTGAGCATTTAGTGAAAAACAGGCTCGAGTGGATCCTGGAAAATCGTGGAATTTTGGCGAGATATCAGTTTGGTATCTGCAGAGGCATGGGTACAATGGGTCTTAGTATACTAATCTCAGATATTCGTCTAGCGTTCTCTAGAGGATAGCACCTTGTGGGTGTTTTCCTCGATATCACTGCTGCTTGTGACAACGTCCAGCTTCCGATACTCAGGCAGAAATGCAACCATTGAT
Source organism: Acleris holmiana (assembly GCA_949316455.1). Lineage (NCBI taxonomy): Eukaryota > Metazoa > Arthropoda > Insecta > Lepidoptera > Tortricidae > Acleris > Acleris holmiana. Next base: position 11,496,623 of record OX438765.1, on the reverse strand, counting down.
GCAGATATCATGGAGTCTGCTGTCCAACTATAACACTAACGCAGGAAATAGTATCAAGTTTCCCTTAAGGAATAACGATCCCCAGGATTAAGTCAACCATATGTAGTTATTGATTGTTATGAAAGCAAAAGAGAATGACTCTTGAAAAAGTTTATTACAAAATATAATAATGATTCATTTATAAATTACTTTGCTTTCTTCCATAATAAAACTTTAACGCAGGAAATAGTATGTCCCTTAAATATCAGACATGAAACTATCGGCTTCCTCCAGATTTTGTGATCTGCTCACAATCTTTAAAAGCCAACTTTAAAAATAATTATTTTAACCAGTTATACCTTATTATATTTCACTTCTTTGATTACTGTAAAATTGAAAATATGATAAGAAAACAACGAAGTTATGGACAAGAATTAAAAAGGGTGATCAAGTGTCCCCAGCCTCCCCTACGCTCATCCACGTCAATAATCACGACCTCACAACAAAGAAACAACAAAGAAGAAAGTATACCGCCCACTGCCACTTGAGATTTGCAATCCTCTGATCTATGTCTCCTCGAACTTACCATCCACTCAGATTAGACCTTTAAAGTACTCGCTAACGAAAATACTAAAGTGAATCAGTGTAGGGTTCCTCATGACTTGGCTGTTGCGAGTAAGACAATGGACACTCATTTTCTTACTTTATGTTTTTTTTCGACGCTACATTTACCAGGTATTTGTAGTACAACATTGTAAAAGTGAAAAATCTGCGTAAGCTTGATTGGTACTAAAACTTAAGAGACTCTGTCATCGTAAGCCAATAAATATTGAACCCTGTCGTTAAAACAGGAGAGTTAAATTGGGGCAGTACGAGTATTACAATACAATGTATGCTTACAAGGAAAGCCCCCCTCTAAACGAAATTCTAGAGCCGGCACTGGTCTTTGGGCTGAGCCACTTATCATCATTGACATCATGCGGCCAGTGTTTGTCTTCTCCATGCCATAAGAAAACCCTGCGTCTCTTACCCCCACAGCTCACTTACCATGCAACTTGTTGCAAACAGTTCAAGTACGCAAGTCAGGGCGCCTAGTCTGCTTAGGCCTTTTGTGCAAGTATGTATCTAGTGTTTCACTCGTTCAAAATTAGGAATGCTCGAGCCAGACGCGATTTACATACATAGGCGCTTACGTATTCCCCTGTTTTTTTACATAACAGGTGGGTCGAGTCGAGAGGTTTCTCTAACAACACAAGTAAGTAGTACTTGGGGCATGCATACTTGCAATATTGTAAGGCCAGTAAGAAGTTCCCCAATCCCTTCCTGTCAATAGCATCTATTTGCGGCAGGAGGCTATGACGTCAAGTGCCGCTCGTGTAACCTACTTTTCGGGCGGTCACAGAGCTGCTGTTATTTTCTTAGAAACCTCGCCCCTGCCTCGTCCGTAATCGAAAGACGTAATCGCACGAATTGGCGATCTTGAAGAATGAAACAAAAACAAAAAAACAAACCGTTGTTTTTTTTTTTTTTTTTTTTTTTATGTTAAGGAGAAGGCTCACGAGCACTCAGGCCACCTGATGGTAAGTGGAATCTGAGACCCATACACATTTGAATTCTCAAGACTATAATCCTAAGACCTCAAATGCGTTGCCAACCCTGAGGACTAAGATGGAATGCCTCTATGCTAGTAATTACACCGGTTGTCTTATCCCCACGCCGGAACACAATAATGCGAACACTGTTGCTTGGCGGGTTGGGTTGGGGGGGTTGTTAATCTAAGACATCAAGATGGTCATTGGAATCAAATTCAGGGCTTTTGGACTAGGAAAAACCACGACCCTGAACTAACTAAATACCTATTATAAATGAGTAAGTGAATTTGTATGTCAATCTTTTTGTGACGGCTTCAAGACTTTTGAATTTTCTCGAGTTGTAAGGACATAAGTACATAGGATTTTTATAAGAGTCGGGTATCAGGTGATAAGTTAATTAAAATGGCGACCTCTTTTATCAATTCTGATAGCGGTTTTATATTCGGATACCACATTAACTTTCACATTTCGATTTCGAAAACCATCAAACTTCACAGGTTCGTATTCAGAGACAACACGAACTAAAAAGCCTAATACGCCGCTCACCTCACCGTATTCGAGAACTTTCGATAGCGAAACAAATGTCGTCCCAATTTGAAAACAGTGAACAACGAAAATTAAATACAAAAGTGACCACTCGTAGAGACGCGGCACGGCACCCGTGACATGACGCGACTGGCTGCATGACGAAACTGGCTTAGAGGTCTAGTTTGCGTCGCGTGTCTGTGTAGATATAATTATATGCGTCATTTGACTCATTTGCAAGTAATGCTATAAACTATTTTTGACGTGTAAATTCTGAAAGTAGAACTGAGAAAATATAATGATTTTATTGATATTAAGCACATGAAGTCCTGATTTATCCAATCTGTGGGCCGAGCACGCTGCCACGGGACTTAGTGTCAAATGACGTCAAACGGGAACTAGTGTCAAATTATCATTATGAAATTATTAAAATGACAGTCAGATATCTGGAGTTGGATGAATCAGCACTAACAATTATAAAATTAACTCGATATTAAAAAATATGAATTATTTATTTTTCGTAAGTAATCACAAGTTTGTGGAATGAGCTAAACAGTCGTCAAGCTTACTCACTGCGTATCTTAGAACCTATTCTTAGTATACTGTCGGTCGTCGAACTATCAATAAACTTGTGTTTTTCCTTGTCTTCCTTTTAGTTATAATAGAAGTAAATACAGACAATTGGATTAAAAGTGCGTGCTTCCTGTTAAACACAAGTTTTGATAGTTAAACTGACCGTTACTAAGAGTTTTATACTTAGATCGAAATTCAACTTCATTTGCTATCATATGACCTAAAGATAAATAAATAATAATAAATCTTTATTCAAAGCACTTTTTACAATGTATAACTGTGTACTTAACAAAAACAAAGAGACTTAAAAATTACATGCCTGAACTAGGAAGCTCCTGTATCTTGGGTGAAGAAGGCCTGAATCGGAATTTCTGCTTGTTTTACAATTAAGTAGCGGTGTGTTTATCCAGGTTTTAGTACATCTAGGGCACGTCCAGTGCTTACCCCTAGGTATAAGCAGGGCTACAGTTTCATATAGAGACTCAATTTACTTATTGTTAATCACTTCGGGTATGAGGAGCTGTACAAATTTAGATTTACGTATTTATGGCCGACATGAGTAACAGTTCTTATCCTCTGTAAGCTCTAAATTAATGTTACTGCGATCAACCGAAGAGATGAACCGACCTTTCTGAACTGCGCGTGTGACGGCAGTCTGTGCTAAATTTAGAATTGCTGGAGTTTTACATTTGCACGCTTTGGGGGTCCAGTGCAGTTTGTATTATCATCTACATACATACAAATGAAAGATCAAAGCTCCTGTTTAGATTTAGGTTACAGTTTACTTACTTAATATAATATACCTACTCGTATAAACCAACTATCAAAGCTTTGTAGTATACATGTCAATAGTTCTGAAATAACGGTACATAGAGCATAGGTATATAGACAAGCCGCTCTAAAGCTTACCTATTGGCTAAGTCTGATGCGACGCGTGCAATTTTTTTTGACTTACTTTATTTGGTAGATGCATTCAGAAGCTAGCGCGTGACGTGTTTGTTCTATAGGTAGGTATATAAAGTGCTTAAGTTGCTTAACTCGTATCTTCTACGTAGTCTTTATAAAAAAATATGTTCGTAGTTGCTCGGGTTTTGCGATAAGTAGAAAACGACTTAAGTATATAAAATATTTGTATTTGTATTTGTATTCATGTAAGAAATAGTACGAACTTGAAGAAGAAGAATACTTGTAAGAACTAGGCAAAAATAAGTAGCTTGTTTTCGTTTAACTCAAGCCTACGTCATTCAGTTACTTCCTTCTTTTTTCACTAAAGGAATTTGATATATTTCTGTCAATTATTATCATAGATTTACACTTTTATAATTAGCTTAGGTGATTAAACCCACGTGACTCCTGCGCATGCAGCGGACGCCTCCTCGAGGTCATCGGTCCAGCGGGGGCGCAAGCGCGTCCCAGACTGACATTTTTATCTCCACACAGATTAATGTCACCTGCCTATGTAAACTTTCTTTTAAAGTATCTATATAAGGTGTGTATTAAACATTAAATTCATTATGATACATGCAAATGCCGATATTTTTACCAAGGAGGGAGAAGCAACATAGGTACCTACATTACATTAATATAAATCATCTAGTAATGCTGATCTTACCACAATCCATTATTAGGTTGCTATGTAATTTAGGGCTTAAGATGAATGCTCGCTAAATTAGCAAGTTAAACGTTAAGCGGGGAAACTAACCACCTTTTGGTCTCCATCAGTGACGTCAAAAGCAGCGTGCTAGGATCCCACGGAGTCACGGTGGAAGAGTCTCGATGCCGCTACTCGTAGTTTAAATCAAGTAGGACTATTATAATATTAAATTCTGTGGAAATAGCAACAAATGGTAAAAGTAAAAGGTAGAAAAAAATAAGCAATATTTCAATTCTAAATTATTGCAAAACGGCATTGACAACAGGGCACGGTAGGTTAAAAAAATAGATAGGCAGTCCAACTTGCATGTGGCCAAATTATAACCAGAGGAGAAGTTATCAATTGCGTTGGCCACTTGTAGTGCAAAAACTGACAGTAGAACAAAGTTCAATGACCCAAATTGCTAAAATTAAACTCCGAGATCAGCACACTCTCCGTCGTGCGTCCAAATTTGCCGATGTACCTTGTACTGTATTCATCTTAATATAGGGACTAGTACGCCTTATTTTTAATGTATTTTTTTTAAAACTTCCGTCCGTCTTTGTGGACCGTATATATGTAGGTGTTTTCAAGGTTTTTAAAATGCTAAGAATAAATCAAGAATATAAAGTTGAATCACTACATTGTAGTGTTTTTGGGTGCCTTCAATTTAAAAACTTGTATTGCATCTCTTTGAAAAGCACAAGGCCTCAATGATCGATTACTGTAGCGCTTATGACCATTTCTTTCGATCGTGTACAGAGTGAAATGAATTGTCGTATTTCTTCCAACGCCATAAAACCTACGAGTCGGGTACGCCCGTGTTAATCAAGCATTACCCACCTACCTACTTTATTTTACTGAGAATTGTGCGCCGACCTGGCAGCCTAATTTCTCCGCTCCGATTAGTGAATTCGGTTATTCGTTGGCTGCGTGGGAGCAACTCGCGACATTCTGCGGTCGAGTCGATTAAACAGGTACACAGACAAGGGCAAAGATTCAAACCGCTAATTGGCCCGTTCACATAGAAATATCACTTATAAACAACTTACTAACTACCAAACGACTAGAAATAGTAATGTTGTTTTGGAATATAAGGATATCTTTACCTTAAAAAGACACATACATATTGTTCTCTTGCCCTCAACATAGTATAATATTTTAATACCTTGAAGACCGAGCGTCGCTCGGGTTGAAAACGAATTTTTCATCTCTCCTGTGGACTGAAAATGGCATTTCCATCCCTAGGGAGGAAAGTGAATTTTAAAATAGAATTGGTCAAACACTCAGCCATTATTATAAGGAAATGTAACCGAGAGCGTGATTTACTTTGGAAATATAGATTTTCTACAGATCAGATTAGAGAACTTGGTGATAGGTATTAATGACTGTGAAAAACATTCCAAATTATTAAAAACCATAGGTAGGTACATACTAAAGTTCACCCGAAAATCACAAAACCATCACTACATTAATAAATCAAGCAAGAAGACAAGAATATAAAAATAAATATCAAACATCTCGCATGTAGTATCTAACGGAAAAATAATCAAAGACCGCAAACACATTGCTGAGGAGTTTATTAGGTATTTTGTAGACTAAGTTAACTTAAATTCTAATAATATAATACTTACATACATACATACATAAATCACGCCTTCATTCCCAGAGTGGGGTAGGCAGAGTAACAGAAATACCAACAACCCCAAAAAGACTTGTATGAATTCTTGTTTGAATACTTAATAAATAATGCAAATATTCCTATTGAGTAATAAATAACGTTACGACAAATATAAATCCTTACAAAAATACAATGAAATGCAATATGATTAATTCTATATGTATGAAACCAACAAGTGACGGTGACGTAAAACTAATATAATAATTAAATCATAAAAACGTATATTTAGTACTGATTATGATGGTATAAGCACAAAAGTGGTGAAAAAAGTTTCAGATATTATTTCACCTTTGATCAACCACATAACGTATAGAGCGTGGAGAGTTCCCAGATAGACTTAAAAGTTAGTATTGTTAAACTAGTATTTAAAAAAGCGGCCAAGTGCGAGTCGGACTCGCCCATGAAGGGTTCCTTAGCAGCAAGTAACATAATATAAAAGTTCGTTGTAGCTTTGATCAATGTTTCATGACGTATTAAAAAAAACTACTTACTAGATCTCGTTCAAACCAATTTTTGGTGGAAGTTTGCATGGTTTGTAATGTAAGTACATCATATATTTTTCTTAGTTCTATCATTCTCTTATTTTAGAGGTTACAGGGGGGGGGACACAAATTCAACACTTTGGAAGTGTCTCTCGCGCAAACTGTTCAGTTTAGAAAAAAAATATGCTAGTAACCTTAATATCATTTTTAAAGACCTATCCATAAATACCCCACACGTATGGGTTTGATGAAAAAAAAAATTTGTGTTTCAGTTCTAAGTATGGGGAACCTCCAAAATTTATGGTTTTTTTTTCTATTTTTGTGTGAAAATCTTAATGCGGTTCACAGAATACATCTACTTACCAAGTTTCAACAGAGTAGTTCTTATAGTTTCGGAAAAAAGTGACTGTGACATACGGACGGACAGACACAGACATGACGAATCTATAAGGGTTCCGTTTTTTGCCATTTGGCTACGGAACCCTAAAAAGCCCGAAAATTGGGGAAGGTATGGGAAACTACAGACTAGTGGCACTACTCTCAATTTTTTCTAAAGTAACCGAAAAGTTGATCAAAAAAGTATTTATAACTATTTTGAAAAAAAATATCTCTTTGCACAAGAACAGAAAGGATTCCGACATACCACGGCTTTGTTCATTCTAGTCTACGTTATGGAATACTAATATGGGGAAACTCGGTTGATTTTAATAAGGCGTTTGTAGCGCAAAAACAATGGATTAAAGGGATATAATGCTCAACAAGAGCGTACTGACTTTATCATGCATATACAATAATAAAATAGGTCTTTTTGTCAAACAGAATCAAGATTTCTGTATTAATAATGAACAAATTTGCAACTTCAATACAAGATAGGTATCAATACAGACTCATTTGCCCTAAAGCTAGAACCGCATTATATCGCAGAAACTGCTACTCAATGGCTGTCTGCATTTATAATAAGATCCCTAGCAATATTAGAGAATTACCTGTAATTAGATTTAAAAATAAGTTATTTCATTGGTTGAAGGAAAAAAGGTTCTACTCGTATAGTATATAGGATTATTTGAGATAAATAAAATATATAGTAACGACCATCAGCGGGAAAATACAATTATTTCATTTGTCATTATAAAATAATATATACTTAGATATTAAGGTAATTTTTTCATGCCAGTAATGCTTAAACATGTGATTCTTTATTTATTATGTAACAACTTTTTTGTAATTATGTTTTACGCAAATAAATATTTTTAATATTATTGAATTTGAATCCCCCGTGTAATGGCCGGGTTAGAATAGTGCCACTCCATGTCTTCCCGTGGATGTCGTAAGAGGCGACTAAGGGAATAAAGGCTTGTAGTACTGGTAGGCGATGGGCTTGCAACCCGTCACTAATACACCGGTAAACATCTTAGCCTGACTATGCAAAATGTGGTTACGGAATTATCAATAACTCAAGTTTAGAGTTATTGATATTCTGTTGCTCTGCCTACCCCACTCTGGGAATAAAGGCGTGACGTTATATATGTATGTATTGAATTTGAAAAGATAAATCAATCAATATAGCTATTTTTGATCTAGTAAAAATAATATTGATGTATGTCAACCAACAAAATCTAGTTTCAGCACTCTACATGGATATGACAAAAGCCTTCTATTATGTTGATCACGGAATACTTTGGATAAATTATATAATGTATGGCGTTAGATAATATACATAATTTAACTAAATCGTACCTAAAGAACCGCAAACAAATAGTACAAATAAATAGATTAGAAAATTTCAAAAAACTTATTTTTCAAAAACTAAGAAGTTACGTCATGGACTTATGGCGTACCGCAGGAAAGCGTTTTGGGTCCTCTACTATTTTTTAACTATATCAATGATTTACCTAAAGCAATTAAGTTTCCTGTGGTTCTCTTTGTCAGCAACAGTACCGTAATTTTCACTGGTAAATGGCCAATAACATATGAAAGAGAGATAAACGAATCATTAGGAATTATAATAGGATTGTTAACTAGCAATAACTCAAAACTAAATTTAGGAAAAACGAAAATCATAACAATTAAACAAAGAAAAAACAATTTAGGCAATAAATATATTTTATAAGCAACAACGAATTGACGAAACAGACGCTACTAGATAACAAGTTAACATGGAAGAACCAAGCTGACGCTGTATGTTAAAACTGAATCATTTATTTTTGATTTATTAAATCTGAGAAAAGTTGTAAATGAGTCCTTGATGTTAACTGTATTTCACGCTTATGTATGTAACAAAGACTACAATATGGAATTATTTTCTGGGCAAATTCAGCTGATAGAGAAATTATATTTAGAGCTCAGAAAAGATGCACAAGATCATTGTGTGGCATTCACTATCTTGAAACTTATTGTACATATGATATAGTAAGTTTTACAAGATCTAATCAGCACTTATATCAAAAATTTATAATCTTCTTCTTAGAAATAAACTCAGCGCAACGTCTTCTACGACCGCTTTATTTAGGATTATGGGATGGCATCAAGAATCTATAATAAAGTAACTAAGGATGAAATAAATATGGAAACTTTGGCTGAATTAAAGCACAAATTACATAATTTTCTAGTACAAAAAGCTTACTACACAGTAAATGAATACTTGTGTGACTACAATTAGTTGACGAAATCTGAGCATGTGCATGCTACAATTTGTATGCCTCGCGGCGCAACATGGTGGTACTTCCTAATATTAATTACCTTCGGTACTTAATATTATTATCTTAATCTTTATGCTGTTTTCTAGACCATGGAAGAATGTTATGCAGCCATTACGAAATAGCTGGAACTCTTTTTGAATCTGTTTTGAAAAGACAACGACAAATTTCGTGACAGTAACATACAACATTTTGGCTTACGTTCCTCTCAGTCCAAATGAAAAGTAGAGTGTTTAACTTGGGTGAATCTATCCATTGTACCCTCGAACTATAAACGCACTCACTGGCGCTCGTGCAGCCTAAATATCTCAGAATGCAATTGATCACTCTCATCCCTATCACTATTCTTGAAGATAACAACATGGCAGATCGATTTTGTGCCTCCGTAAACCCCTATAATGCAAATATCATCGAAAACTCAAGAGGCATTTTCGAGAAAGTGATTACAATTAGGTATACGTTTAATAGTATAACTTCAAAAAAACATCTGAAACGAACAAGACCACTAAGCTAGTTTCGGCATGCAGTCAGTCGCGCCACATAGAGACGACCAGTCACATTTTGGATTAATGCCTCGTTCAAATTGTATTCGCACACACATACTATCACGCCGTCCCAGACAGAGCTACACAGTACCAACAACATACAAAAAGAGTTGTTGGTAATTCTGGTTTTGATAAAAAGTTAAAGTTTATTAAAAGAAACCGGGCAAGAGCTCCATGCTCCAGACCATGCTCAGGTGTAGGGTTCCGAAGCCGTTAATTACTACAAACATAAAACCGGGCAAGAGCATGTCGGACCATGCTCAGTGTAGGGTTCCGAAGCCGTTAAGTACTACAAACATAAAAACGAACAAGTAATAACAAATTTTCTATTTAAAGTCAAATTTTAGTAGGTATAAACACTTTAATCGCCTGTATCTCAAGAACCAATGATGTCTACTTAGTCGTGATAGTTTTCCTTTCAAATTGGTTATATAGATTAGATTAGATTAGATTATTTATTTGCCAAAAAAGGTGTTACATTTAAATTACAAACAGTGACCTCCACACTAGGCGTTGCCTGTATCGTGGAGGTCGGTAAATACATGAGAATTTCAAAAACACATGCAGCGATATATGTTCTTTCATTTAAGATTTTTATCAGATTTTTAGTATTTGTAGTTTTGGCTGTAGGGAGGGGGGGGACACTTGAGTTAAACAAAAATTAGCGCTTTAAAGCTTAATATTTCATAAACGGATTACTTAATCGAAAAGCTGCTTTCACAAACCCATTTTTGAAAGACCTATCCAACGATACAACACACTATAGGGTAGAGGAAAAAAAAATGCATCCCCACGTTACGTGTAGGGGAGGTACCCTAAAAAAAGTGTGTGGTGCGTGCGTGCGTGCGTGCGTGCGTGCGTGCGTGCGTGCGTGCGTGCGTGCGTGCGTGCGTGCGTGCGTGCGTGCGTGTGTGTAGAATCTCAGCCCAGGTTATTTTGCCAGCGGTCTCAAACTAGGCTAGGCCTGCAAATACAGGATGAAGGGGACGAAGACCCTTTCCAAAAATGCAAAACTTATTTATATAATTATATTTCAATGGTACATAAGAAATACATCTAAAGAAAAAAAAGATGTAAAAAAATGACAGCCCTTAGGTATAAATATTGTTGTTATTAAGGTCAAGGTTCAGCCACTGACCCTATTAGGTATCTCATAATGTTTAACCGATAAGATTTTTGCATTGAACTTCAACAATCTGTTACGTACTCGAAAACGACTATAGAGAAAAATAAAGCATTAAAGATTCCTACAAACACGTTCATTACCTTAAAACTGGAATAACTTACTAGTTCGCCCCATACTAACTTATGCTAGTGTGGTCTTCGCTCATGCGAACTCGACTGCTCTGTACCAATTCCAGGTGCTGCAGAATCGATTCTTGCGCAGAGCCGTGGGTGCTCCATGGTTCATGCGCAACTTAGATCTTCAGGACGACCTCGGTCTTCCAACCATGGCCAAGTTTATGAAGGATGCCTCTCGGCGGTTCTTCAATAACGGTCCTCACCATCCTAACCCCTTATTACGTGCTGCCGTAAATTACGTCCCGCTCGTAGGCGTATCCCCTCGGAATAGGCGTCCCCGACATGAACTGACCGACACCGATGACACTATCAAGGCTGCCCTCGCAGCCCGCGAAGATATTCGTCGCCCAACCGTCTCACAGGGCAACACCAGCTTAGATCCTTACACACCACAACGTCTCCGTCCGCGTGTCGGAGGCGTCGGCGTCCCAAGGCTCACCCTACCGTGGGCGACCCCACTTTACACCGGTACCGGTACCGGTTAATTCACAAAATCGACACCCAGATGGAGTTTCTTTCGACGCTTCTTTTCAGTCTGGTCTACAGTAAAAATTTCCGAAGCGTTGGTAGCAAAAAACCAATTCGATTGAAATTCTCCCCTAGCGTCCTAAGTCTGAGGTCGGCCCAATAGGGGCGCCCTTAAGCATGCTAGTGTAAAACCCTTTACCGCGTGGACTCCCATCAGGAGTCCGCCCTCTCTCCGGCGAAGTAGTCAAAGCCATCAGAGGCTAACTACGTAGGTCCCTCAAAAAAAAAACCTACTAACTTTTACCCGCAACTTCGTCTGCGTAGATTTTGTGTATTATTGAGGCTCGAAAAATAAGACTACGGTACCTACCATATATTTAATTTATTGTGATGTGATTCGTTTGTGTAAATTTACTGTAGTTTAATATTTTTATATGGGTTTTTCCTGAAATGTCTTTCTTATTATTATATTATAACGTCAACAATATGAAGCAAGATGGACCAAACTAGAATAAAACCTATAGTTATATGTATCTACAAAACTTATCTGTAAAAGGTATTTACTTTACGGCCCTACACGAAGACTACTTTAGTAAACTTGTCGAGTAGCGAGTATTTTTACTTTTTAAAATTAATACAATGACTAAAAAACCGGGCAAGAGCATGTCGGCCCATCACTACATAGTATAAAACAAAGTCGCTTTTTCTGTCCCTATATCCCTATGTATGCTTCAATCTTTAAAACTACGCAACGGATTTTGATGCGGTTTTTTTAATAGATAGAGTGATTGAAGAGGAAGGTTTATATGTATAATACTTTAATCCGGAGCGAAGCGAGGGCGGGTCGCTAGTATACTATAAACAGAAGAAACTATCTTTAAAAACAACAAGTACTATTTGGACTAATTTTATTGTTGAACTTATCTGGTAATGGTTTTTATTGAGCTATACTTTAGTTGCCTGTTTCTCAAAAGCAAATCAAGTCATGGTAGGTTTCCTTATAAATTGGTTTTACTCGTACTTATATTATGCTGTCATTTGAGTTTTTTTTCAGATTTTAAGTACTTGTAGTTTTTGCTGTAGGCACGTACTTAATTCTAGTAATGACTAATAAATAGCTATCCAAAAATTAGCACACGAGATGTAAAAAAAAAGGTTTGACTCCGGAACCCTTAAAACGATCGCACTTCGGGGGTTTATCATGTATATGTATAACGCGAACGATTTGCTACAATGCAAAACGTGGCGGGACTCGTTCAAAGAATAAAGTCGATTAACTCGACTAACTAATTGCAACTTCTCTTGTTTAGACACATTTAGGGCCGTATTAATAAACTCATCTTGGCTGAGACACCGTCACAAGATATGTCAAAGTTAACGTCAAACCATAGAAAACTGTCATTTTTGACGCATCTTGAGACGGGCATTAGAGTCGAGATCAGTTTATCAATATGAGCCTTAGTATCTACCAACCTAAGTAAAATACTCACTCCCTACCCAACCAATGTACAACACTATGGATCTCGAGAATAGGACATCCTTCATTTATTTATCGTTAATAATGGTCCAATGTGGCCTAAATAGGAAGACGCGTGTGTGAGTGCGTGACTCCGAATGCCAAGATACAATGATTTTGTTTGTGTGGGTGTGACAATTCCTACCAAGATGTGCGAAACATAAACGTATGAAACCGCCGCGAAAAGACCGCCTGTTGTTTACCTGGGTTATTTTAATTGTGTTTTTCTCTGTAATGTTTTTGTTTGGTGTACAATAAAGGGTTGTATTGTCTTGTATTGTTTTATTAATAAAAATAACATCAAGATTTCTCAGAACTTGACGTAAATACCTATAACTTTCGATAAAACATGCCACCTTGGTCTGAGCATTTTATTTCAGAACGAGAAATCAAAGTTGTTGAGTGTAAAAGGAGTAGGTACCTACCTAATGATTCAGTAGCTTCGAAACTATGACATTATTAGAATTATTTCAACGTTATTGAGGATTAAGTTTCGGAATCACAAATTATATTATACCTAGTTATTTTAAGCTGGGAGACAAGGTAGCAAGGAACTTTTCTTAACGAGTATTATTTAAACCTTTATAACTCCTAAATTAAATAACATATTGGAAAGTTAAATCCATCTTATGGACCGATATACTCGTAAAAGGGGCTTTCTTATGCTTTTACGTTTTATCTAATACGTTCAGTTTTGGGACATTCTGTATAGATCTTTACTATTTATTTATTTTGTGGTTATTGCATTTTATTTACTGGTTTTAAACTGGTTTCATTGTAATTTATATTTTAACGTAGGTATTAACGTAAGTATTTATTTTGGAATGTTATTTACTCGTCACTAAGTACACGGACGCTCCATTACCTTTCCAATATTAGTTCCAATAAATCGTCTCACTCCATTAACTCTAAATAATTATGTCAAAATACCTCATCCGTTGCTTACACGCTTGGCGACTCCATGTAAAGAGTCGATGAACTTGTCCTGTGCGAAATTGGCGAGCGAACTAGTGGCGCGCACTGGCCGCCAATACTTAACAGCACGGTTCGTTTAGTGCTGTACATTATCCATCGCCGGCCAGACAGTCTATTACTAAAAAAGTTTCTCATCGAGCCCGATATGGAAATCGTTTTAGTTTGAAGTTGAAGTGAAATTAGACAGTTTGGTAGTGGGGCCAGCCGTCTCCTCCGCAAGGTCGCGCCGCCCGACGCCCACTGCTATAAATACACGCAGACATGCAAAAATGCGATATATAAACATTTTGTGCCCTAATGTGTGTGACAGAGGAATGAACGAATCTATTGAAGCTAAGTGCAGTCACGACTGCCATGACGTAGTGACGTGAATTAATATTGAGTACCTACGTCGGTTCTAGGAAACGGAAGCTATCTAATGGTGCGTTTAGACAAACTAAACAATGCTCTAGAAGATTTTTTGTATTTTATTTTCACCAAGAAACGTAATACTTACCTAGATGATGTGTAGAATTCGTGTCTGTTGGCTAGGCCTAGTGTTAACACATACTTAGGTACCTACTGAGATAAAGCAATTTGTCGTCAAATTAAATAGTGGGGCGCGCCACCGTGAATCAGACACACTAATAAATAAGATCATTCATTCAAGCACCTTACGCCACTTTTAATTTTATTAGATAGGTAACTGCGAGTGTGCTTGAGAGATTCGCTTTATTGAATTGAATTTATACTAATGCGTTATTAAAGTTACTTGGTTGGAATCTATTTGAGGAATAAGGTTTTTGAATCCCATCTCATTATTAAATTTATTAACTAGATCAAAATTAAATTTTAATAATTTCCATTTAAACCTCTACATTGAAAGTGATTAATTAATTTGTCTTTATATATTTTTTTGTTAAAATAAAAATAAAAATATTTGTATTATTAATTAAAAAAAAGCCTTAGCTACGGCTGCCGCCGGAGGGACGGGTGGCTAGGGCTGCAGATATAGTCCAGGAACCTCCTTTCAATAGGTACGTGCCGTGCCAAGGAGTAGTGCTTTCTGTTCCTGCGCAATAATAATAGTTATTGAACTGAAGTTATAACGTCATCCATGAATTGCAAGTTGAAAAAATTAATTGATCAAAAAAGCAGATTTCAATAAAAGCATATCGTCAAGCTATTATCGCTGTATATTTTATTCAATTGTATGTTTTCATTTTACTTAGAGCTTCGCTTTTGTCGGTGACGTATTAAGGTACCCTTTTTAGGGTTCAAACTAGGAACCCTTATAGTTTCGCCATGTCCGTCCGTCCGCAGCCTAGCTCAGAGACTAGAGATACTAGAAAGCTGTAATTTGGCATGAATATACATATTAGTCACGCCAACAAAGTGGTTAACCAAATATATGAAAAAAAAATTAAGCACTAAAAACATAAAAATCAATAACTAATTTTCTATTTTAAGTCCGCCTTAGATGATTTTAGTAGGTATTGTATACACTTAAATCATCTGTTTCTCAAGAACCAATGATGTCTACTTAGTCGTGGTAGTTTTATTTTTAAATTCGTTATATATACTTTCATTTAAGGTTTTTTCAAATTTTTAGGATTTGTAGTTTTGGCTGTAGGGAGGGAGGAGCACTTAACTCTAACAAAAATGAGTGCTTTAAAGCTTAATATTTCAGAAACGGATGCGTTAATCGAAAAAAACATTTCACAAACTCATAATATTTTCGAAAGACCTATCCAACGACACCTTACACTATGGGGTAAACGAGAAAAGAAAAAATATCCCCACGTTACATACAGGGGACGTACTCTAAAAACATTTATTTTACAAAATTTAATTTTACCACTTTTTTGGCGTGACTACCTAATATGTATATTCATGCCAAAATAAATCTTTCTAGTATCTCTAGTCTCTGAGCTAGGCTGCGGACGGACGGACATGGCGAAACTATAAGGGTCCCTAGATTGACTACGGTACCCTAAAAATTAACAAATCAGTCGGTCAAGTGATGCTTTGCATGTAGAAATTGATTTTTGTGACGTTTAAAAAAAAAAAACATAGTTAAGGGCTTTAATTAAAACAAAACTTAATTGACTACTTTATGTAACGAGACTTAGGTACCCATATAGTTTGTATGACTAAAATTCGTTGCACAAAGGACGCGATCGTGATTTTTGTTTTCATTAAGCCTTTGTTATGTTTTTTTTTTTGAAGACAACCCTTTTATGCAGTCCAAAGCAAAAATAAGACACGCAGCTAAAGTGACAAGAGTTGACGCTGCTTTTACCATCCGCAGCTTGGCCGTGAATAATGTGTACATTAGGCGTAGTACTCGGTGGTTAGTAATGTGACTAATTTCCTGTTCAACAGTGACACTTTTACGTAGTTGGTGGCGCCGTTATCATGCGTTTATTCGCTTGCATACTGTAGCCATACTAGATTTAGCTATCTACCCCGTGACTCATGACACAATTTGGATGTATTGTTTGCTTGACGTTGTTGACAAGGCGCTGCTCACTTTATTAACATAAAAAAACTTAGTACCTAACGTGTACAGTTCTTCAGCTTCTTAACAGCGCTGAATGTATATTTGTCACTCGTGTTTCATAGAAAACACCAAGTGCGAGCTGGACTCGCTCGCGAAGGACTCTGTACCACGCCGAAAAAAACACGGACCCTCTTTGATTTTTAACTTTATTTCAAATTTAGGTTTCCTTACCTCAAAAGGAAAAAACGGAACCCTTATAAGATCATTTTGCTGTCCGTCGTGGCGATTGCAAACTTATTTGCAGTTGGTAAACTCGCGACCTATGTCGATGTTTAGAAACAACAGTTTTTCAACGCCAAAGTCAAGTTTGTCCCTCAATACAAATTTACATTCTTATAAGTTTGTACGGAACCCTCCCAGCTGCTTCGATACATAACCGTTGACAGACAGACGGACGGGACGGACAGGGGATACTTGGTATAAAAGCTACTAGGGTCGGGTTGGCATCCTTTGGGTACGGAAGGTTAGTTACTGTACATTGTTTTGTAGTTAGTAAAAGTTTATCGTTGTAACATTTGGCACATAGGTATCGCTCGCAGACCCTGACAGTGAAGCGGAGGCAGGAGGATCACGGAGTTATCAACAGGACAGGTTTATCCTTATCAGCCGTCAGGGCGGGCAAGGTCGCGGGTCAACGCTCGCGCGACCGCCGCCGGCCCCAGGTAACGCATCACTTAAGTGCAAATACATAACTCACATTACATCTTTCTAGTTAGCATACGTAGTTTAATAATCACAAAACTTGCATTTGAGATTTATTTATTTAAGTAGTTTATTTGGGACATCAACAGCGATACATTGAAATAGATACTTAACATAATATGGATACATTTGAGATTGACTTAACAGATGACCACAAGAAATACAAAAATACAAGTAGAATCAGGGATCGTTACCGGTATTCTGACTACCGGTTTTAAATGAGGTATAACCGGTTATAATTGTATTCCGCTATTTATATCGCTAAAGCTCTGATTAGCGGTATAATTAATCGCGGTATTCAAGTATATTATCGGTTTAGCCAATTGAGAACAATACCTCTTTTTGATACTTTACCTCTAAAAACCATAACCAGTAAACCTGTCAGTGTCAATATACTCGTTTATTTGTTTCTGTAAATGTTTTTGGCGTTATTTCAAAAAAACTCAGACACGCCTTAGACAAGTCTGAAATTACAATTTATTACAGTCCAATTGACATCTTACTTATCAGGTGCAATGAATAGCGGTATTGAATACAGATATTAATACTGTAAATAGTGTATACCTACATAGCGATAAAAACAAAAGCGGAATGACAATAATACCTCTAATTCGAATATAGGTATTACTTTTTTAGCGGTAACAATTTGTCATTTTAAATACAGGTATTGAATAAAACCGGTTTTACAATCCCCGAGTAGAATTATAACTAAGTAGGTAAGTATACATTTGCTGAAGGCGCTGAAGCAAGTACAATATTATCTTTATTAATAATCCTTATTAATAGTGTGTAGGATGCGGTTCAACATTACTAGGGATCCGTAAGTAGTTGACGAGCACGGTTTACAAAAACAGACTTACTGCAGTTGAAAATATCAATGTTATGAAATTGCGCATTGTACTCTCTGAGGAAACGCACAAGTGCCGAGTTTTGAGCGTAGGTACTTTGTGTGTGTACGCGGGAGCCCGAATAAAGAGCAAGCGTTTCTAATAGATGATGTCGATTTGTTTAGAGGGGGTGAAACTTCTACCACCCTTTATCTTCTCGGCGTGGTGTCCAGTCCAGTCCACACTCCTGGACGTCAAACCTCATAATTGGTTTATACTCGTACGCCAGGCAGCGTAGCTGCCCGTCTAAAATGGAATGTCCTAAAACAGAATGGCTTTTTATGAGCTCGTAATACGAATTTGACATGCCATTCTGTTATCGGCGAGAACTTGCTGGAAATAAGGACCTCATAATAGGCCCCCTGACCGCTTGTAGGTAGCTGAGGTCAAGGCACGAGGATGCTGCTGCCGTGTTCAAAGACCTAGGCATCTGAAAAGTTCTAAATGCCTGAAGTTGTATTTTTTTTTACAAAAGTAACATAGGTATACTTATTCGATTTCACCTGTTTACACAAATCTTATCCTCGTACATAGTCACCAATAAGGTTTCCTTGTTACCATTTTGGCATGGGACCCCGAAATTACATAAAGTTCACCTTAAGAAATCCAAATTAGGTTTTACTCGTACTATACAAAATTAGTTTCAGGCTTTATTTCTCTTTGTGTACATAAATTGACATCCTAATACGCAAATATAGATAATAATAGTACATTGTGCATCAAGGGAAGTAAGAAGGGAATAACTAACGAGAGTATTAGAATCCTGACGCCGCAGGCGGAGGGCGTAATGACTCAAGTTTGTTATCCCCCTACTACCCGTGATACACACAATGTTTATCATCACAATTGCAAGGAAATCAAAAAAATATAAACTATTAAAGAAAACAACAATAAAAAAATAATGGCACTCGCCTTGCTAAAAGAGAAAGATTGTCAACATAATAATATCAACTCAACTTTTTTCAATATACTCTTCCACAGATAATGCCAAGAACTGCCTTTAGTTTTCAAACTTGACAGGCCATACTGCCAGATTATACCGAATTTCAATATAAAATTAAATAAAAATAATTGCAAATATCTCAGAAATACCACCACCAACCACCCGCCAAGCAACAGTGTTCGCATTGTTGTGTTCCGGTGTGGGGATAAGACAACCGGTGAAATTACTAGCATAGAGGCATTCCATCTTAGTCCTCAGGGTTGGCAACGCATTTGAGGTCTTAGGATTATAGTCTTGAGAGTTCAAATGTCTATGGGTCTCAGATTCCACTTATCATCAGGTGGCCTGAGTGCTCGGGTGCCTCCTCCTTAATATAAAAAAAAAAAAAAAAAAAAAAAAAAAAAGAAATTTCGTAAAATATAAATAAAATGTTAAATGTACCGAATATTTTTTATATTATACAGTACAATTGGTTTGTAGCCAAGTTTTGAATATAAGAAATAAACCTGGGCTGATTTTACACCTCCTTAGTCTGAAATGATGAAGTAGTGGTTTCTATATTTAAAAACTAAACCCATAACTCCCTCGGCAGGTAAATAGGCTATAACTGTCCTATACGCCTGCATGTTATAACACCCTTTCCGAGCATGTGTGTGATGAAAAATTAATTTTGTCATCCTTAGCCTAATGCAATCTACCGTTGGATTCATTTATTGAAAAACTTATCTCTAATTGGCTAATTTATTGATTAGGTACGTACTACTCGTAGCAATAAGAATCAGCCGTAGCTTGGAAAAATAGAGATTGGCGTGGCAACATGTGGATTTACAGTAAATATCAAAAAACAACTTCTGTACCTATAAAAATTAGATTATTGGACACAAAAGTGAGTTTTGGTTTCACCATCATTAAATTTAAGAGTTAGGCTCTTGTCGGTGGAGTAATTGCCACTTTTCTCTATTCTGTGCCAGCTTTTTCACCACCTGATACGACGCGACAATGGCCTTCTGTCTTATTTGGTTCAAGTAAGTAAGCCTAGGTTTAGGTTAGGTTAGAAACTATCGTGCCTTATTACCTTTCCTCTTCTACATTCTATAGTTTTAAAAATACTGCTTTTCTACGTTAAGGAGTTTTGCCTAATTGCCATTAAATCAGCTTAAGTAATATAGGACAGATTTGGCTTTAGCTATTTTTGATGGACTTGTCAACGGTTTACTTATGAGTGTTTGTAACAGATGTCAACGCAAGGAAAAATAAGATCTATTATTAGCATTATTATGTATTACTATATCTCCAGCAATGCGTATAATTCAGGTATTCTGTGCAGTATTACTCGTAAATGCGAAGCGTATTTACATATTATTTGTAAATTACATAGCTAGGGCGGTAAAGCAAAGAATGACTCAGATCACAGGTAATTGTAGGTATCTTGTCGGTGATAAATACGCGATCCGATCGGCTTTCTTTATTACCGCCCAAGGTATGTACATAGTTTATACGTCGTCATCTGGTTAGTAAGTAGAATCTATCCCTAAGGGTAAAAAAACTATATCTACGCGTACGAAGTCTCGGGCGTCCTCTAATGATGATTAAATTGTAGCTTATTGACGATTTTTATACACAAATTTGTGATTATTTTGTGTTTGTATGTATGTAACAAATATGACTTCGATTACATGATGTACCTATGTTGAGAATTTGAGATATCGTGTTGCCTACGCAATGTTCGTAACTGACCTTTCCAAGAAGGTTGCGTAAGGTCGCGCAAGCAGCCCCCTAGTCTGCCCGGCCCCTTCCCAGCCCCCTAAGATAGGGTGACGACAGCAGATATTTTCCGCACGACCTCAGAATGCCCTCGCTTTGTGGATAAATACATGTATAAGCTTTAGTTATAGCTGGTATCATACAGGATTAGACAGAAAAAGATTCTTTGTTACGTATTCTTTAATATTGTTGCCCATTTTATAAACACACAACAAAATCATTATTAAGCTGAGTTTTCGCGTTAGAATTTTATTTTATTTCATGTTAGCAACCTCCTGGGAGTCTAGTCAAGACAAAATGAACAGGATTGACGTAAGCTGATCAACTCAATACATTTCGAGTTGATAGAAACCAGAAACGTTAGCAGCATTTGCGTCTTGGCTAAGGCGTCAACATTAGTCTAATGTTTTATTAATTAATTTAGTTTGATTAGACTTTATAACGTAATTGTAGGTTGAATACTTATGTTATGAGAGACTTACAGCACAAACAATACTTATTTATTTCAAGCAAGTCTGATTCACATGGGTGTCGTATCTGGAGATGATAAAAAAGCCTTATTGCTGTTGTTATGCCAACCACCTACACAAAAGGCTATGAAGTTATTGACAAAAATAAATTACCACAACGTAACAATTAAGTTTGTTATTCCGTGGAACTTACAGTTATTTTATCTCACGAAAGCGGGTGGCCCATTCTTGTAATAGGTACCAGTCTAACGCAACTAGGAACAAAAAAACTTTTATATGGACTTTGCATGGCAAACAATAGCCAACATACTCCATCAGTACAGTTCTTATTATCTAGTCTGTGCCGTTAAACGTCAGCAGACATATTGCTCAAAAAGAATATAACCTCGCGTGCCTTGTTTGTTTATTTTTGTAGCGTTCAAATTGATTTATGTTAAATTTGCTATCGAATCTAGTGCAAAGTAAAGACTGATTAGTAGGTAAATGATTTGGTAAGTTATTTTGTGAAAATGCCACCGAGAAAACGGTTATAACTTGTGAAATTTGTGGAATTCGAGCTAGTCGAGGAAATCTCGAAAAAAGGATGTTTATGGCGAAATTTCCCTTGGATGAAGACCGGTAAGCATTAATTTAGATACTTTTAGCCATATCTAAGAGCAGCAGGTTATAAACAAATAAAATTAGACATTTTATTCCCATTTTCATGGTGTACTAGAGATGTACTGAAACTATCGATAACTATATGGAGTATTTGTTTACCAGTGCATTTAATTACGCAAAATAAGTAAAATTACATATGATTTCCAAAGTACTTATCATTATTATTATACAGATATTTATTTGAACTCTATAGATTAGATTTTTTACAACTTCTACATATGAAAGAAAAATAACCACTTAAGTACAAATATTTTCAGATGCAGGCAGTGGGTCAAGTTTGTGGGAAAAGAAGCTTTAGTTTATGTTCCACTAGAAAAATTGCATACATTGAAGTATGTATGCGGAGAGTACTTTGAGAGCAGAGCTTTTAATAAGAAAAAAATCGCGTCTTATCATGAACGCTGACGAAGATTTAAGTACTTAAACCCTTTTGACTCAACATACTTCCAAATATCTTCCAAAGACGATAGTGAGGTTACGTATCCCTGGACGCATCGTACGTGTTTCAGTCTTGGACAGCTATCAGACTAGGAAATACATCGTACTATATAGATATATATATATATATATATATGTATCCGAAAAATATATTATAACTCTGTGTAAGTCGTGCTTAAAAATAAATAATTACATTAGTAGAAAAGTTCATTATTTTATTTCGGGTCCACATTTAAGTCGGATTATGTATTAGTCTATTTAAACAAATATCCACTATACAACATACGACTTAAATGTGGACTCGAACTTAACCTAATTTCGATAAAAAAAATTGTTGATACGAGCCTTTATTTTAACCCTGTCCATTTTATCGATATCGACAAAAGAAGCGAGCGTGTAGCCCACTGCACTATTTTAGTCTATTAGGTTGGTAGTATTGCTATTTGTTGTTTTTTTGACGTACAGTTGGTATTGGTTTGCCATGCAAACTGATTCCATTTGCTAGTATGAGAGTCCCGCCTCTTAAAACGTAGTGATTATATTCTCTTTGGGAGACAGCGCCATCTCAAGTAAGGGTGGGCCCGCGTGAAATAAAACAACTATAAATGAGTTACCGTGACGTTATTACTGTGACACAGTTCTATGATAGGTCAGGGTTCATTATGGCCACAAAATATAATGCTTGAAATTCTTGCCATTTTACAAATTAATTATTTAATTGAAAATGTCTGCATCACTTCCAATAAAGATTTACAAGATTTTATTTAGGTACATGGGTAATAAAACTAATAAATAACAAACATAAGACGCATAAAACAAGACAGCCTCTCGTACTAGTAAAAGAAATAACAAATTAAAACAAGAAAAAAGTACTTACTTACCTTGAAAAGACACCTAGGTACATGTTACACAGTATAAAAGCTATGTTATTTAGTTTTCGTAGTATTATGTTCAGTTTTTTATATTTATTTAGTGAGTGTTCTTAAACTCTGTAAAAATATAAAATATATTATCATTATTTTTTTAATTTATTTAAATTAAGTATTATTTTTAATGTGAAGAATACGATTAGGTAAGTATATAAAACTATATGTATTCCTTAAAGATAACTATATGTATTGTGTGTAAAGACAGAAAAGTAAAAACGTTTTGATACCTCTTATTCATTTGTCAGTAATGGCGGCCGAGATAAAAACCAGGGCCTCTATTCTAATAATAATATAATAATAATAAATAATAATAATAATAATAATAAGCCTTTATTGTTCCTTGACTTAATCCTAACATAACAAAATACAAAGTAGAAAAAAAGATATGTAAAAAAATATTAAGTCATGGCCCCTCTCGGGTGTAGGCCTCCTCCAACTGTCTCCATTGTGCTCTATCTTCTGCTGTCTCCATCCAATTGTCTCCTGCTACCTTTCGTAGGTCATCAGTCCATCGGTCTACCCCTGGCTCGCTTACCCTTTGGACCTTTCCATGTTGTGACCAGTTTCGTCCATCGTTCACCCGTCGTTCGTATCATGTGGCCTGCCCATTTCCACTTCAACCGCTGTGCATGTTTTCCGGCATTTATGACTTTAGTCTTTTGTCTTATATCACTGCTTTTTTGTTTATCTTTGAGCTTTAGGCCTAGAATGCTTCTCTCCATAGAACGCTGGCATGTCCGTATTTTTGTTTTTGTGTATTTATTGTAGATCCAAGTTTGTGCTCCGTATGTCAGGCATGGTAGTATACACGAATCCATTACTTTTTTCTTTAGATTTAATGGAAGTTTTGATTTTAATGTTTCTTTTAAGCTCCAGGATTTTCTCCAAGACATATTAATTCTTCTGTCTAGTTCATCTTTATGCCTTGATTTTTTAAATAAAATTAGTTTTCCAAGATATATATAATTGTCAACATATTCGATTGGCGTTTGGTTTAGTAGGATAACCATTTTCGTTTATTTTGAAGAATGCCTGGACTCCTAGAAAATAACCGAAAATGGTTATCCTACTCGTACAGGGAAATGGTTAAAAATGCGACACCGAAGTCAAAGCGGTTGAAACGCTGGTAGAACTACCCAAATATATAACTGCGAACAAATAAAATTAAAGGAACCCATAACTATGTTTTTTTGTATGTAAGTCCCTATTTTGGATTTATTAGAGAAATGAATCGATATAAGAGGAAACCATAAAATGAAAAATATATCACTGGAAACTAGCCTACAATCGTAAGTTTCAATAGTCACTGTAGGTTTCCCTCCAGTAAATTGTAATATTCGTTGTTTCATTCGACACATAAAAAATATTTTAATTGTTAATCCACCATATTGTAACATTTGTAACCTTGTCACAATGGCCGACGTCAGATCCGATCAAAAAGAAATAGAAACCACATGTCATGCTTACAGACTTTCTGCGACTAGGTTTTATTGTGGTTCGAGTGTAAAAATCCTGTGGCCGTAGTCGACTGTCAGTCGAATCGCAGGCATCGCAGCCGGCCGCGGCGCGCCCTCTGGTCGACACCTCGACCTCGAGCCCGAGGTCAACACCCAGGCTATTGTTCCATCCAATTTGGCATCCAGCGCGCTCGGCGCGACACTTTGATACCTACATCACTAAACGGCCATTACAAAAATGATTAGCAATTATTTATTGGAGAGAAGTAATCACATGAGTTAAACAAATTAAAAGAAACGAAAATTTAATGATTTCTGAAACACGCTTTAAAACTATTTACAATATCCAGTCTAGTCCTTGAACTTCTCTGAGTAGCAGGTGTGACAGTATGACGTAAAAAGAGCAAATTGGCAGTACGAGTAGGTAGGTAGGTGTATATGGCAAAACTGTAACAACTTAAACGGCTCTTATTTGAGGTTCCGTGTAGGTATAACACAAAATACTTACTACGACTAGGCCACTTCAGAACTATGTCGAAGTGAGTTTATCAATTTAATCCTAAGAAACTTTTTATGATTTGACTTCCTGACTGCGTCACTTAGACGTAGTCCCATAGTGGCCTAGAAATTATTTTTTACTTAGCACTTGTGCTAGGTAGTAGGTACCCATTTACTTTTAAGGAGTAGAATTGACTTCCGTCCGACTACTACATCCTCAATCAATAATGCGTTACATTAATTACATCTGTCTTTCTCACTCTAGCAATCCGAAAACGCGAGAGTACCTTAGTGTGCTGACTCTGAGCACTACAGACAGACGCACCGTTTTTTGCAGTAACATCCGCCTGTACGCACTATTTAGCATTCCTAAGCAACGTCATGCAATCTAAATTTATTTTCACGTATTTGCGAATTGGAACGCGAAGATCGCGTGCGAATAAATTCTAATAAAACGGGCCAATCAAACGCGAACATTTTTTTCTCGACTCTAATAGCTTTCTCATTCCTGACCGCCAGCTGGCCATAAAGAACAAACGTAGCTGGTTAGCTATGAATAAAATGACAATCTGTCTCATCACTAAATTAGAAACGTCAAATTTGTTAAATAACCTAACACCTACCACACTAGTTGAACCAGGTTCAATTGACGCCGCATTTTTATCGTTTTAGGGCTACTTGCAGAACAAAAATCGATGGAGTTGCCTCTAGGACAATAAATCTGGACAACTCAATGGTGTCAAAATCATAGCTTTGACTCGAATAGTGTTAAGTATTTTTAAATAAGCAAGATTGTTCATTTTAGCGCGACTTACGTTGTAAGAAATCTGAGAGATGGCGCTTTTACTGCTTGGCTAATCATAATGTGAAAATTTTATTTCCACCACTCTATCTAGTTATTTAAATCAACTCTAAAGCAGATTTGATACTGAGAGGCCCACACATTTAACACTAGACTGGTACTTTTGCTGCAAGTGTCCCTTAATCGATCAAAGAACCTATAAACCATTGTCAATTAAAAAATAATACAAAATAGTCAACAATTACCCTTGTAGAAACTTATTTCCTAAGGTGCCCAAACATGGTAGCTCTCTGAGAGTCAGAAGTGTAAATTAAAGGTTTACCATCAGGCCATGGACCGCAGCATGTAAGGATGGATAGCAGCTGACGAACGCGATAAAACCGCCAGGCTAGGTGGGGTTGGGCCGGTCACGTCTGCCACGTACACCCGGATCAGCGGTAAAGCGTAGCCATCAAGTTGGTGAACGTAGACAGGGAAAGCCTAAACGGAAACCTCGGGGCGACAACTAAGTACGCATTCTTCATGAATTGTCTGGAAGAAGAACCGGATGCGCATTTTCTCACATAACTTTTTAAGTCCGAAAATGTTTTTCATACCATTTTACATCATAATGATCACTCTTCATAATCAATATTAATCATCCTGTTTATTTTCAGGATTTTAAAAAAGTCCAACTGGTAAATAAGGTTAGGTTAGGTAAGGATTTTTTATAAACGTCCTAACTGCACAACGGGTTTAGTAAAATTCACTTTAGGAGTTGCGATGATTCTTATGAATAACAAATTATGAAGAGTGATTATTATGAATACAAATCGGTAATAAAACAAAACATATAATAGAATCTTATGTGAGCCAATATGGATATTATTATTGTCATACATCATGCATACATTTTACTTCGTTCACTAAGTTTACTTCGTCTTCGACTTTAGATCTTCCATCAGCGGATTCTTAGCCAAAATTAACTAAACTGGCTACCACCGCCTTTGCTTCCAATACCCAACTGAACACAGGGCCTCTATTCTACTGCGTTAAAACGATATTGCGTTTGACGTGTTTTAGTATCGTTTTTAACTCGACCGCCATTACTGACAAGTATATAAGAATTATCAAAACGTTGACAATACGGAAACACGTCAAAAGCTATATCGTTTTTACCGTGTAGAATCTCAGCCCTGATAAAATAAATGATAAAAATGGATATCGTCATATTTTTTAATATTTTCTTATGTGATCCCATCCTATAGGTTATCAAAGAAGGTGTGTGACATCAATAGCCGTATCCTTTGATTGAGTTTACCTACAAGCATGTTTTGTTACACTCCGAGGACTTTTCATTTTACCGATACCAGTTTCCCCTGTGGCGGCACGATACATATGGAAACGAAACGCTTGTAACAATGAAGTTAAGTAATTTTAAACAATAAATCTAACAAGCTAGCAACGACCTCGTATTTAGAGGAGATTTAAAGAAGAGATCCGCAGAGATACAGGCTTACCTTTGCTAGTTGTACAGGCACATTTTTATAAAATCAAAATTAAGCTTAAAAGGAATGACGATAATAATCATTATCTTGATTACGCGGTAGCACTTCGATTTGCAACGTCTAGGAAGGCTCAAACAACACACCACAATGACCAAAAAAAATCGTTCGTAGACAACAAAGGAAATATAATTAAGTAGCTTAAGATGTCGCGTAAAAAGCTAATACAAAAAACTTCGATTTTACCTGTCCAATTGAACTCTGGTTAAAACCGAATCTAACAACTTTTACTTTTTATCATCTGAAACAGAGACGTTGACTGACAGGGTCAGTCTGCTAGGTGTGTACTTAATATGGAGCGACATAGTGATAGCTCGTATGGAGGTTCACCTGATCAATACAATACTGTTATTGCACACCGCACAAGTTATAATTTAAAACAAATTATTTAAAACATGTAACATGGTAGGTAGGCCTCTTATCGCCAACCTATCGTTCATATTTGGTTTCTTCTTGCCTAAAGGTTGCGATTACCTAGTTGAATACTTTTTCAATTGGATGTGATATAATTGTCATATTCGTAATCAAATCACTACCTAAACAACATACAATAATAATAATAATAATAAATACGACCTCATCGCCCACTGGTACTTCCAGTGCAGTCAGTCACCTCAGGGCAGCTAGTGGCGAGCTGTTGGTGAGTAGCGACCCCAAGGACCTGAGTGCTCCCGAGGGAAGGTTCTGTTCCTCACCTGACGCTTGCCTTCACCAGCCGGCTGAGTGTATGATGACGAGGAACAGACCCTCACCTCTGGCTTGCCTTGATTGGCCGGTCAGAGGTCGGAGTCGCTAGAGCTTTATGCTCGAAGGGTGGATGTGTTGCATAAGTGGCGAGTGGGCACCTTATGGTCGTTTAAAGTCCAGAAGCACCTCTCCATCCTTAGCCCCTCTGGAACTGTTGCCTCTCTGCTGCTATGTATTTGTGGCTATTTTGGGAGGTCCATTCCATTGAGTTGGCGAGTCACCGTCTGCCATTTCAACCAAAGTAATTAGCATTGGCCAGGCAGACGCCATAGTTTCATCAATAGCCTAGTTCACCAATCCATATCATTTCATTAATATAAACTGTTTTTAATGTTCCCATCCTTCTTAAATAGTCTTACACTAACCGGAGGTTGTCAGCGGGAGCTTACTTCTATAGTGTGAACTCGGGGACAATCGCAGGGTGGTGTAACACCACTTTACTAAATTAAAGTTGTCTAAAGGGCCTCTGCGTGTTGGCTTCGGCTCCATGTACGCCTTCCAAAGGCCCGGGACTCCCATAGTCCCGTGTTTGGTAAAGACATACAAATAATAATAATATAGTATAATGTTGCCCGTGTGGTTGCCGGTTAGAATAGTGCTACTCCATGTCTTGCCGTGGATTTCGTAAAAGGCGATCAAGGGAATAAGAGCTTGTAGGGCTGTTAAGCGATGGGCTTCAACCTGTCACTAATACACTAGTAAACTTCTTGGCCTGATTATACAAAATGTGGTTACAGAATTGTAAACAAGTCTTTTTAGGGGTTTTGTTATTTCTGCCCTGCCCTGACTCTGAAAATGAAAGAGTGATGTTCTTATATTCTGTTTATTAATATGATACTTTACTTAATGATATTGTTTAAATTCTAGGTAGTTGTTCTAATAGACACGAAATAAAAGTAAAGACAGAATGGCCATTGAAATTATTAAAAATGAAACACTGCCTCCTTTTGAATTTATCTGCATAACCATTCCAAAAAAATACGCTAAAATAGATTTCGGGATTGTTCTCACACTTGTAATAATAAATGATCAATAACCCGCGCATCGCAGGTCAGCCCATCATATAATTCATTAATTACTTATAGCCATAAATAAGAAATGGACACGCAATACACCATAAAAATATCCTAAAAAACACTGGATTGTTTACTTACCTTGAACCTTGAATTTTTATTTTTACTAACAATGCACAAATATGATGTACCTAACTAATCCTTAGTATGTGCCTAGATAGTTTTCTATGCTGCTATTATTTATAATTTATTTCTTTATTATAACATATTAACAAACCTAATTGTTAAACAACGTCCCGCAATACGATTTTCTCAGTTAGACTGTGGTATCCGCGAGTCTTAGGTAATAGATACCTACATAATATCACGTTGTTAAACAATCAAAAAATGTAATACTTATATTTAAAAATGATTGAGGTAGTGTAAAAATGATAAGATTGATAAGGCTCTCTTAAAACTTTTTTTGTTAGGCTCCAATCTACTCGTAACAGCCGCAGGTAAGCTGTTAAGGATATAAGAAAACCTCTTCTCAATAAGCCTGTCGTTCCCATAATTACTCACTCTAAGTACAGCATATTTACCAGCGGCAACGCTACTGACCTGGTTTCATGCCAATATTTGTATAATTTCTTCCTGATACTTTTTGGCAAAGCGAGGATAGCGATAAGGAAAACTAGATATAACAATATTGTTTAGGTAATGTCGAATATACACACCACTCATCGTGATAGTGTACGATAGATAAGTTTGAAATTTTAACAGTTACTTTTAAGTTAGGTTTTACTCATGATATGAGTGAGTTTGTGTAATCGTCGATTGTTAACATTAGCGGTCGATGTACCTGACGGAAATTATGTATAACAATATCTTTTCACATGTCCTGAAACCAAGTTATTTCACACTACCTTTGATTGGCAATTTTGCCATGTTTGATGGGTGAGCACAGCCGTGCGCACACGCAGCGTGACGCGCGGACCTCCCGATTATTAGAATACATCCGTCACTGCCAAAAAATGCTAGCCACACAGTTCAAGGCAACAGTACGATAATTTGACTCATAGTCGGAAAAATAATGTTTGGCGTATTCATATTGCATATTCGAAAGATAGTCGTTTAGTAGACATTTTGTGTGCAATAGAGGATAACTCACTGTTATTATTGCAGTGGTGTGATTTTGTAATTCATTTAGGTTAAGTCCGGCTATAAAATGAAAAATGATAGTAGTAATGAATGGTAGTAGGTACCTACAATTTAGGTAACTGAGAAAAGCTAGATCGATGAATGAACCGATGATTCGGAACGCAAGCATTTTGGATCACTTTTATCTAAAGCTAGTCTTGCTTGCGTGCTTGCTTGTTATTTTCCTGACAAAACAATACATTGTAGAGTTACATATATAAAATAAAGACGAATAGGTAGCTACATTTCAAAGCAAAACGAGTCATAGAGTCTTCTCTAGAGTAAAAAATGGTGTCTCTACCTGTTTAAGTTCTGTTTAATTTAAGCCAATGATTTTTATTACAGTAATAAAATATCTACTTGGTCTGTGAATTCTCTGTCATCGGATTTAGTTGATCCGGAGAGAAATGAGTCGAAACCCCAATACCCGTCCACTTATTCGTGACTTAGATCATATTAGCTACTGCACTAATTTAATCTCCCTTCACATCGCTATCAGCTTATCAAAAATCATACAGCGGGTTTAATCTATTTACCACAAGTCATAAGTACGTCTGATAAAGTTAATTTCAAAGAGTCATCCTAATTTCTACGCGAAAATCGGTTGAAGAGCAAATTCGTGCCTGTCGTAGTGGAATCAGTAATCTGATTACTTTCACATAAACACACGTTTTCAACCTTGTAAAATACTGCAAACCTACGAACAATTCTACTATGCTCGGCATCAGTGTGATCAACGCCACGAAACATGATATTCTCAAGTTATTTGAGTTACTTCGATTTTCGTTATGATAACATTGCATGAAGTAATCTGAAACATACCTACCTATACATATACATATAGAAAGCAATTACATAGGTACCCTATGGTACTACTTATTTTTTTTGTTGTTTTTTTTTTGTACAACCAGTCTAACTCAACCTAAGTTACAGCAGACTAATATAGGGTTCGGTGAAGTAAAATTCTATAAAAAGATACAATCTATGATGTGAAATTCGATAAAGTTGTAGGTTACCAGATACATAAGACTGTTGTTGTGGTAGAAGACGACTTATTTGTCCTCCAGTCACCCTTTCCACAAATTACTGTGTCCTATAAGAACTCTTCTTGAAAACAAAACGAGGAATAATATAAATTTAAGTCGAGACATAATAATTGTGGCTTCGGTGACAGTATACCTAGTAGATACAGACAATAAATCATTACGTACCTACGCCTTTTAAGGAATCCTCCTACTTTAAGTCGTAAAGATAAACATTTCCAATGGAAACTGATGAGAATGACTGTAAGGAACAGATTTAGTACACATTGGTCAGATTCCTTTTTCGTCAGAATAAATTATAGCCTGTTTTTTTTCGGACGAAAACGGAATTACTTTTTGGACAGAAAAAACTTTGGTTAATTTTTATAATTTATTTATTTGTTACATTATATTATTTAATATTAAGCAGTGTCGACGGAGCTCCGCTTACGCGGAGCTCCTATTTCTGGACGGTTTGGCCCTCCGGGCCTGCTGCAAAACTAACATAACCTAAACCTACCTACGTATTCTATGGTCATCCGCGTATCAGGTAATATGCGTTTATTCTGACGATAGCGGAATCTGCTCGAAAGTCCGTTTTCGTCCGAAAAAAAACAGGCTATAATTTATTCTGACGAAAAAGGAATCTGACGAATGTGTACTAGACCAAGGAACAAACGGTCCAAAAACAAGGGACAGAATATTGAAGTTACGCGCAGATCCTTTGTGCTTGTAAAGAAATAAAGATAAACACACGGAATAGGTACCAAATGTAGAAAAATAAATGTTTACCTATATGGATAGCAATTCAAGAAAAAACTGCTGCCTACCTATAATAAGCTACTCCTGATATATCGCAGACGTGATCTATTTATTTGTTAAAGACAAGCTTAGATTGTAAAGCAGTAGGTATCAGAGGCAAATCCCATTTACATACAATTTAGAACTTGGGCTTTCTTAGTTCGGCCCTTTTAAAACTAACCAAATCAAAAATCATTGTTGTAATTATGATTAAGGTATTACGGAAAACTACACCAGCGGAATAAATCTATCGAGAACAGGATCTGAATGCAAACGCCGAAAAAATGCAGGCCTTTCATGGTTTACACATGGTGGACACTGACGATTCGTTACAATACATCTCCAATTAAAATTATTTAATTGAAAGAAAACCTCTTTTCGGTATTGTGGAATAGGTTAGTTGAACATATTGAATGTTTTTATACACACAACTCTCTCTTCGAGCACATTGTGAAAAATTGTAGCAATATTTTGGCTGATTTCGAAATTGATCCTGAACCTCATTTGGAACGAGAAATCTGAATACCGAAATGAGGTCAGACACCAGACTGGGTCTCACCTTAACTTGGCTCTATGTTGCCTTCACTTTGACAATTAGACGCATTCCGGTGATTCATCCACCCGAGACTTGTATTTTTATTGGTTGTTTGCATTATTATAGGTACAAAGATACAGATAACACAAGGTAAACGAAACTTTATCTAGTCGTTATAAAGTCGAATAGGTATGTAGCCGGTCTTTGCAAATTCATTCAACGCGGTTTCGTACTCGAAAGCGGCCGGCGGAGTTTGGAAATCACCTTGGCACCAACTAATCGCGATACAAAAAAACAGCATTATGTTGTGCTGATGCCACGCAAAAATTGTCCACCTCACGGAAAATTCAATAGAGCGCGTAGTACGAAGCTAATGTCCTCTTATTGGGGGCAGCGACCAGAGACACTTGACTGACATGCTTTGTTCTAAATTCTTTGTCTAGAAATCTTACGACATCCGAGCTCCTCCGGGTAATGTTTTTTTAATGGACATTATCAATAGATCTTGTTTCTAACAAGATTCTTGTTCGGAGACAATAATGAGTTAGAGCGCAGACTCGACTCAAACAAAATTTGCACAGGAAAACGGCGACGGGAGGCCGGCCGTCGAAAAATACACGATAACCAGTTTGAGCTGCTTTTGTGCAGATCTTTCGGCAGAAGTTCGATGACTTAATGCATACACCTTAGGTGTGCGTGTGTGCGAAATTTAGGAGGGTGTGGCAGGGAGGGGGTGCTGCAGCCTGCAGCGGTCGGCAACCGGGCCAAGCGTGACTCATCGCCTTTGTCCTCACTCACCTCCTGCGCTCCACGTGGTTCACTAGCACGTGTCAGCTCCTAGCTGCCGACAACCGCCGTCACGGTAAGTGTACTCCAACAAGCGCCTGGAACGATCATCACCAGAGCACCTGATGAAGTACAATGGGCGTGCGGCGGTGGCTCTCCGAGGGTCGGCACGGACGCATGGTGCTGGCAGGAGCTGCGCCGCGCGCTACTTCAGGTACCTGACTCGGTGAAGACAGCCCTGGCGCCTGTGTAGCGCGCGGCGTGCGCTCCTGTTGTCTTGCTATTTATATCTGTCAGGCGACAGGTCGCGTGCGCTCGCTCCGGCGGGCGAGGCTCGACTGCAGCCCGTGGCTCGGCGGCGCGTCCCCCGCGCGTCGCCAGACGTCAGCTGACCGCGGTTGCACCGGCCCTGACATTGGCGCGCCAGCGCGCGGGGGGCGAGGTCGCTGACCCCGCCCGCAGAAGCCTCCTCGCGAATCCGACCCCCCGCGCACCCGCGACGTCTGTCATCGTGGGACGACACAACTTTCGGGACGCTGCTGAATGATTTTAATAGGATTTTTTATTACATTACTTTGGGTCGAAGCATAGCACGGCGGGCGTGAATTGGCGATTTCCAGACAGCCAGCGTGGTTAAAATAACCTTGCACCTAATGTAAGGTTATTTTAACCCAGTGCTTCTATATTTTAATGTAAGGTTTTATGATGTACACATCAGACTCTTACCTACCTACTTGAAAAATAAAACCATTCTTGCACTCAGACATAAGTATCTTGTTAACCTAAACTATTCGGTGTTCTTGGAGCACCAGAGAGCTAAGTGAATCAGGTCATATGATATAGGTACCTACCTACTTAGATTAATTCTTGGTGGCGGCGCTAGGTAGGCATTTGTTTTAAAATAGGAATCCAAGCAATTAAAAAGTTGATAGGCAAATAAACAACGCCGAAACATTTTTGCCTTTTCTCTGCTCAACCAGGTAATATAATATACCTATGTACTACCTAAAACGGCACGGTACTACGAATCAGATATTGCTTGAATTTTAGCACCTTTTACCTACGTATTTTTGAAAACGTTAGCCGTTATCAAATTTGGTCTTGATTATACTACTTTAGGCTGTGACGTTAGGTATCTTATTGTCTCGAAGAATAAAACTACCCAGTCAACATCAAATTTTATTGGGGAGCCACGTCCCCGGAATAAAAGAAACGTTGAATTTATATTTGTATAATTATTATGTATTTTATTTTTAGCATTTAAAATCACATTTTATTGATATAAAATGGATTTAATTAAATTTGAATAATAAAATAATAAGTTAGTTACAATTAATTGGATTAGTGTATAAATAATAAGACTTATTAGGTGTAAAAATAAAATTGAATTATTTAGTGTAAATATTGTGTTAATTTGTAAGTAATAGCTTACAAGCTTAGCTTAGCTTAGTAGTAGCTTAAGTTAAGTTGTATAATTTAAAACATGTACGTGCAACGTTACAAGGTACAAGGTTATTAGTAATTCAATGAAATCCAACAGGACGTCTAAAATAACAGCAAAAAGGTTATGTAAATATAATAATTATATTAAATAATTCAACATTCTTAAAAAATATTTTACTTTATTTATATTTTTAGGTAAATGGACTTCATTTCTGAAAAGTAAATGTATCACAAGTACTAACAGGCTTGATATGTTTATAAGTTCTTCAATTTATCAGATGTCGCATGAGGTGTTAATACGATACATGTATGGAGCTGTTATTATGGGCAGAAATTTTTAGTAGGAACTTGATCAAAAATCACCCATCGAATATCCAATAAGATTCCTCATCATCATTATCATCATCTTTTCATCCGAAAGACGTCCACCTGTAGACAATATACCTAATAGACCTCCCCCAAGGTTTGCCATTATAAATTTCCTGGGAATCTTTATGTGGTGGTTTTCCCTTAGCCTTCCACATTGGTGTTCGTAACCGTAGCTACGATGATGACCCGCAGCTGTTCCAGTCCATACGACCACCACCTACGAGACTACTGTACACGCAGCTTCCCGTGGACAGATAAGTGCTTATTTACTGGCGGCACTCACTCGCCATATCATAAAGCTATCATTGGGTCTTTTGTGGCATTTTCTAGGGTAATCCCTTCCCAGGAAATACCCTCCATAACTCTACCGCTGAATGGTCGGGGACTGCATAAGCAGCTAGCAAGGATATCTCCAAGCCGTTCTATTATCCGCCACCTATGGACCCCGGTAGTACCCTAAAGCTCAGCCCTACCACTACTGCAAATGATAATTCAGAGAAAAAATCAAGGACGCCGACAACCAGGCAGACGAAAGATATCTTGGCTCAAAAACCTCAGACAGTGGTTCGGAATGAACACGAGGTCTTTATTCAGAGCGGCAGTAGACAAGGTGAAGATAGGCATTATGATCACCGACCTCTGGTAGGAGATGGCACTCACAGAAGAGAAGAAGGTTTGCTACCAGGACCGGTTCTGCGCCGCTTACATTAATCGGTTTCCCGCCACCTAAGCCACGTCGTCGGTCCACTTTGTTGGTAGTTGGAGGCCTACCGACTGTGTCTTTCAGTAAGCGGACACCACTTGAGAAATCTTCGACCGCATAACACTGCTAGAACTGCAATAAATCTAGTAAATCAAAAAGTATTTTGATTATAAAAACTGAAAGGTTTCTAAAATCATTTTGCGAGTGAGTTAATAAATTTTTAACGTTTACTCGGCAGTAGTACAGTCAAGTTCAAAAGTATGTATACACTTTAGTACCTTGTCACTTTAATCGCTTGGATAATTTCATATGGCAGTTTAAACATGACGTTAAATAGACAAGGTACTAAAGTGTATACATACTTTTGAACTCGACTGTACAAAAGCATTGTGGATGTTAGTGAACCATTGTTACTGATAGGATAGAAAATACGAATCCTCGAGGAATCCTCAAATCCCGAGGCCATATGGCTCGCACTGTCAAAAAGTTATCAGATCTCATGTAGAGCCAAGCTTCTAACTCTATACACGCCCTAACTCTACAAGCCCTAACTTCACAAACTATACCTTATAAGGAAAGGTACCCAACTGTCCAGCTCCGATTTGTTAGGTTTATGTTAGAGAGTAGTCTAAAATAACGGACACGTATTTTTTTTAAGCTGCCCAACTCATCCTCCATAGTACTTAAAAGTGACCAAACCCTTTTACTTATGTGTAGAGTTTTGTTAAAGCAAATTGCTAGTTAATTACTGGTTTGATTATATGTTGGCGTACATGATACAAGACTAATTACGGACCGTTAAATTTATATTTAAAAAAAAAACTTGAACTATGAGAAATATAAAACTTTGAAGGGTGTTTTTTTTAGGAAAATATGACTTTGAGTCGATATAATATAAAACGTGCTCATAATTTTTTCATGTTCTCAAATATATTAGCAAACTAGCAACATGCTTGAACAAAACTCTCTACAGAAGTTAGAGGTTTTAGTGACTTTTCAGTACTTTGGACATACTTTGGAAGACAATTTCTCCCAATGGTTTGAGTTTGGGCAGGTAAAAAAAAATACATGTCCGTTGTTTTAGACTATTCTCTAACATACATACATCCACAGTCGGACATAAGCTTTCTATCGTGAACGTGAGGTTTTTGCATTTATATTGTTTTAGTTTGAAATTTTATTATTTTTAAAATAGATGAAAGTTTTTTAAGCAGCGTAAGTCG
Organism: Acleris holmiana; assembly: GCA_949316455.1. Lineage (NCBI taxonomy): Eukaryota > Metazoa > Arthropoda > Insecta > Lepidoptera > Tortricidae > Acleris > Acleris holmiana. The sequence continues at coordinate 11,459,199 of OX438765.1, read as the reverse complement.
TCTTATGGGGTTTTTGCGAAATAGCATACTAAAATGTTTCGAATATAAAAGACAAGCAACTCCATTTTATATTTTAAAACCAGTTGCTTCTCTGTAACTTCTTAGGTCTATTGTTAAATAATATCAATCTCATTAATTATATTATTGTATTATTTTAATATTATTTTATCATTTTATATCAATGTTTTGTTGACGATATCAATGTAATTTCGTATTTTTTGACATGCAATGCAATCTATATTGTAACATTACATTGATAAATAAATAAACTAAACTAAACTAAACTAACAACTATAAAGTAACCAACCTGATATTCTCATCAGCTTCAAATGCCAGCAATGAGAGAACTTCTTCCTCATCGGATGACGTACACATGATTATGGTATGATTTGTTGAGCAACGTATTTTAAGCATCGGTCTGGGAGGTTTTATGTCAAAAATCTTTCGTATGGGGAACGTCACGATGCGGCTGCGTATTTTGAGCAGCAGTGTCTGGAGCATGCGTCAAAAACGGTACTGATACGACGCGTCACTGCGTTTCCGTACCGTCGCCGTATTTTAAGCAGCGGTGTGTGGAGCATGCGTCAAAAACGGTACTGATACGACGCGTCACTGCGTTTCCGTACCGTCGCCGTATTTTAAGCAGCGGTGTGTGGAGCATGCGTCAAAAACGGTACTGATACGACGCGTCACTGCGTTTCCGTACCGTCGCCGTATTTTAAGCAGCGGTGTGTGGAGCATGCGTCAAAAACGGTACTGATACGACGCGTCACTGCGTTTCCGTACCGTCGCCGTATTTTAAGCAGCGGTGTGTGGAGCATGCGTCAAAAACGGTACTGATACGACGCGTCACTGCGTTTCCGTACCGTCGCCGTATTTTAAGCAGCGGTGTGTGGAGCATGCGTCAAAAACGGTACTGATACGACGCGTCACTGCGTTTCCGTACCGTCGCCGTATTTTAAGCAGCGGTGTGTGGAGCATGCGTCAAAAACGGTACTGATACGACGCGTCACTGCGTTTCCGTACCGTCGCCGTATTTTAAGCAGCGGTGTGGTCGCAGCTTAATTCTCTTTACTGGTTCTCTGCCTTTTGGCCAAAATATTTTCTGGCCATTAAGTAGTATTATTATTATTATTTTTAGCCGAATGTATCTTTTCCCATCCTTTTCATTTGCCAAATCACTTTTTTCCGATATTAAATATTTCGGGTTTTTTATCAATCTAAACTAACCTAACCTATAGGGTTCTTACACGATGGTCCTGAAATGAAACCTGAAATATTTTTGATGGCGACTTACGGTAAAACAATCTTTTTTACATCGAATAAGGTATCATTGGGTTGCCTTTAAAAATCGTTTTGTACGTCTTGAAATATTGAATTCGTAAAGTATCATATTAGCTAGTTGTGTGTAGTCCGTCCCTCCGACCCCCTACAACCAAAACTATAAGTAATAAAAATATGAAAGATATCTTAAAGGACAATGGGCAAATTTGTATGGGCACTGTCCCCCCCCACCAACAGTAACGGGATGCATGTCTATATGTTTATAAGGACCCAAAAAAAGACAAAATACTTATTTTAGTAGCAAAATCAATGGGATTTTTTTAATGAAAACAAGGGCCAAATAAGGCAAATCATCCATATATGTGTTCATTTTCAAACAAATTCCATACGATACGATTATGGTTTTCCAAGAAAACCCCACACATCTGGTGATCGTCTTCATAGTAAAAATACATAATGTTGCTGAGATCTATTAAATGAGACATGTTTCATTTCTGTTGGTGGGGGGGGACATTTCTGCCCATGGTCCTTTAAGAACGACTAAGGGCCGTAGTAATAAACTCTTCTTGGCTGAGATACCGTCACACGATACGTCAAAAACAACGTCATGCCATAGAAAAAGTTCATTTATAACTCATCTCGAGACAAACAAAAACTAAAAATCTTTATTAATACGGCCCTATGTAGACTTGATTGGCTCTTAAGCATGGTGTAACATCCTCTTGCCCGATTTTTTATAAGATTCACATTTAATTATTTTTTTATATTAACACATGACTGATGCCTAATAATATTGTGCCTAGCAGCTACGCCCACTTCGCGCCTTGACGCGCTTTGTTAACAAATACAGCGAATCAACAAACGTACGTATCGTCTCGATCGCTTATAATTACGATTTTTGCACATAAATCATTCGCAATTAAACACTGGTCATTATTGTCATCATCGAAATATGTGTGTGTTTACATACGAACATATATTTGAACAGCTATAACACCTAATGAACATAATTTGATATCTTTTTTTTCATACAACTTCATTCTGTACGCAATGTATCGGTAAAAAGTTGGACAACTGGGCTGAGATTCTACACGGTATTAACGATGTCGTATTTACCGTATTGTTAACTCGTTTTGATAACACTTATTAACTTGACAGTAATGGCGGCCGAGTTGAAAATGATAACAAAACACGTCAAATTACTTCATTATCGTTTTAACCCAGTAGGATAGAGGACCAGATTATTACTAAACAAGGTATGAACATTAAAATTGAAATGAAACTTTGTCTGCTTCTCAGAAGAATCAAATAAAACTTTGCATTACATTGCTCCTCGGGAAAACTAAAAATTTGTTACGCTATATTATCAATGGTCATTTTTTTTATTATAAAATAGTACCTAAGACTATCGTTTGTTAAAATTTGTTTTTTTATGGAAGACACTCACTGTATAGCATACGTATAAAATTCTTCCGTGGTGAACTGAGACTGTCCGACAACGCACAGCCCTAACCACTGAACCAAAAGACTTAAAACTTGGAGGGAGTTTTTCTTATGGTATCCTAGGGGTGCAATAAGAAACGTTTTTTGCAAAAATCGTCCCGAACGTGAAAAAATGGGGAAGTAGTCCTCTTAATAAAATTTTAGATACGCACACAATACCTACGTAAACGTACCTCCGAACACACCGGTACCAATTAGAAGCTGACATTTATTTTAGTAATTTGAAAGCAACTCTCTGCTCATAGGACTCTTATCTAAAAGTTTTTATGTACTTAATTTCGACTAGACTAGAATAAGTAGTTCGCTCTACCCCACGATTAGTCATTTTTTCATGTGTTAATTCGGTACAGCTCCCCGTTCCAAATTTCATCCAAATCCGCCACGCCGTGTCAGCGCAGGGAAAATTAGGTACATAATTAATGACAATGCTCAATTTAAATTAAATAAAAAATCTATACCTATTCAAAACTAGCTTCTGCCCGCGACTTCGTCCGCGTTGACCACCACACGGAAAAGTGTTTTCACACCACCTGCTCGACAATGCCAAATTACATATCATGCAAACCTTACGCAAACCAACTCATTAAAAGCCCTTGGCTTTAGCCGGGGTGTAATGTTGTACTGAATCTCATTATAACTCGCTGGGTTGTAATATTTTCACTTTTCATAGTTCTTATTACAATGGCCTTAAAGTCTAATTTCGTAATAAAAGATCAACTAATACTCGAAGGCCGGGCGCGGCGCCGCCGCCACCGCCGCGTCGAACTTAATTTGAAAATCGAACATTTTCTAAAATCGAGCTGGCCACGGCAAGCTGAATGGAACACATTTGAAATTAAACAAAAGCCGCGAGTATTGTAAGACGCTGCAATAAAATACATTGGTGATAACTGCAAAGTTTTTAATAAATATTGTCTTTCCACAACTGGACTAATGTCTCAAATATCAATTTTCACTTTTAATTTTAATTTACTATAATAAAAGGCTGTTTTTAGTAGACTCGCTTTTTTATTGTCTCGCAAAAGGTGAGAAAAGTAGAGTACACTCCTCGGGGATAAAGCTGCTTTCGTCTTGGGCGCGCTTGAACCCCTCACTGCGCTCAAAACTCTTCTTAATTCCCTCGCTTCGCTCGGGAATTAACTCGTAACACCCTCGCTGCGCTCGGGAGTTAAATCTGGAGTCCTTCGTTACGTTCAGGATTCAATATCGCGCCCGTGACATAAAACTGTGCTTTATCCCCTCGGTGTATAATCTACTATTTATTTCCGCGGATAGTAGGTAATCGTATGTTTATGCAGGGTATAAGCTATCTCCATTCCAAACTTCAACCAAATCCGTTCACTACTATTATTATTAGTGTGACTCATAATGTACAAAATATCTACTACATTTTACGTAAGAATAATTTTAGCTTAATGCAAAAAAAATATGCAAAATGCTTTTTTTTTACAGTTAAAATGTATTTTTTTTTTACTTAATGTACCTTCAACCCTGTACCAAAGAATCAAATCTCTTATTCTCAAGTGCTTGGCCTTTCTTGGGTACATTGTACCCTAAATGTCCTCGGTTAAATAAACTCTGGGTCTGAGTGAGAACTAGTAAAGAGCTGAAAGGTCGCACCCGCGCCCTTGAGGTCGGGGTTCGACTCTCGCGCGCGACAATGTGAACCCGACCGGGCGGGTATTAACCCCAGCAATTATTAGATGAATGATAATGTTCCATTATATTGAGATAAAAGGAAATATTTCAACCGTAGTATTTTCATAATAAAAAATATATTTTTCTAGGCTTCGGGCGTGGGAGGGAAACAATATCAAATCATATCTGGGCCTCTATTCTACTGGGCAAAACCATAGAGCCTTTGACGTTTTATCGTTTTATTTTTAACATGGCTGCCATTACTGTCGAGTAAATAGGAGCTATCGCAACATTGACCATACATCATAACGTGCCAAAGGCAATATGGTTCTACCGTGTACAATTTTGAGCCCTGTACATTGTTAAGAGCTAATACACGTCAAAGTTAATGCGGTTTGACATAGTTAAACAAAGGTCCTGCTATTGTTTTATATGCTATGAGTAAGGCGACACCGGCCGCAGTCGAAGTTAATGACAATCAACTCGTACCTTGGTGGCGATGTTTCATACACGAGTTTGAAAAAGCAACGTGTTCATTATCTCTAAAATGTCTCTGAGTACGATAGTACGTTATACTTATGGATTTTTGTAAGAACCTTTTGTTTCCAACCTGTTTTCAAAACCCTCAGTTAAACCAGGACAGTGTTCTAATAACGTGGTTACTGGAGCTCGCGCGACGAGTTTCCAGTTTTCGACTCGTGCCAGTAGCACAATTATTATGCTCTTTGTGATGTAAATAGATTCGCAGACAAAAGATTAGGCGTAACAATAATGGGCTCATAGTTAGATAACATTCAGTGATAAAGAGTTCAGGGGCAGCCATCAACTGACAGTGTCTGGATAATTTTAAACTATGCATTAATTTGCTCATAACTATGCAGGGCCGAGAGTCTACGTGGTAAAAACGATATCGCTTTTGAAGCGTTTCCGTATTGTCAACGTTTTGATAACTCTTATGTCATTTACAATAATGGCGACTGTGACATAAACGATTCTTAAACGTGTCAAACACGATATCGTTATAACGCACCCGAATAGAGGCCCAGTTCTGTTTACGCTCAGAGAAAAGGCCTGAGCTATATAACTGCCATAGCTACGTCCTTTACGCTCACCGTTAAATGAACAAGAGGATTGTGAAGCGATGCCTAAATCGCGTAGCTGTCATTAATAATCCATACAAATTTAGCTTCAGGCGATAACGTTTCTCACCCCCTAAATTTTATCTGATTTCCACGATTTTTGAATATGTTGTAGATATTATGGAAAACTAGGTCTGTACGTTTCCGCTTTTGTTTTTTTTATTTTATTTTCATGCCATTAAACTTTTACTTGGAAAGGAAAACGTACAGACATAGTTTTCCATAACATCTATAACATATTAAAAAATTGTAAAAATCGGACCACATTTAAGGGGAGAAAAACGTTATCGCATTTTGTATGGTCATTTTTTGCTTCACAGTCCTCGCCATAATAAATAACCCCCCAGGTGTACAGTGGAACTAAGGATAGAAGTAGCTGGGCATTTTAGTACAGTTGCCATCAAAAATATCTGCACACGTCTCATGCTTGTAACAATAGAGTTTAGTTCAGATATGTTTAATGGCGACTGTACCTTACTTCAATAACGAATTAAAATAAGAGCGGTTTAAAATGATTATATATATATAGCTGCGACAAGGTACTCAAAAGTAAAGCCGTATACAACCAAGGAGTCCATGTCACAGTCAGTAATTTACTATTCCATTCTAAAACCAGATTTATGTTATACGTACGTGTGTCGTAGATAATATTATTTATTTATTTACAACTAATCACGACTAATCTTTGAAAGGTCTGTTAGCATCACTATGCAAGTACTAGTACAAGCTGAAAATATTTACAAATCAGCGGACAATGTCCAGTATAAAAGTCATAACATAATAGGAGCTTCACTTATTTACTCTTGCCTGTTTATTTTAAATACAATGAGGCTTCGACTCTCCCGGACTACTACTAACATTAGTACATACTTTCCCAAGCTTATAGTGTTACTTACAAGAAGCTTATAAATAACTAATTGTTCTGGGATGCAGACTGATAAGAGTTATAGGTAGTACCAATAGTAATATCAGTAAATAAAACCACGGCTTCATCCGACCCACAGATTCTGCACCGACCCTGGAGTAAGATAGAGCAAGAGGAGCAGTCGCCCTAGGTGGCAGGGGCGCAAATATGACAGTTTTTATTGGACATGAACTAAAATACAATTTGTGATTTCAACCTTTTGAACGCCAACGACGCCTTAAGTAGTCATGAACAGTCATGGCTCTTAAAGTTGTCACAAGTACAGTTTTAAAGAAACGTTATTTCGTATGGATTAAGTTAAATTTTGCATAACTTTTAATACCATGTTTGGCGTGTGAGTGACGCATATGTATTTGACGTAAGGCGTTGAAAAGGCTAGCTTTTTGTTTTTTTTTTAACTTATTTTTCGAACTTTATCATAAACCGAAGAGAACTTGGTATTATTTTCACCTCTGACAGACCAGGGGTTAAAGCATCGACCTAAGGGCGCCGGAAGACAATCTCGCAATTTCGCTCTACCCTGAAGTGAAGTGAAGTGTTGGCCCTGGCTACTTAAAGCATAGTTCATATAGAATTGAGGGCATATAATTTTGAATAATGGCAGCTAGCCAAATCGGGCCAAAATTTGACAGGACCCATGTGGCTTTGAGTGAAAGGCAAAATTAATTTCTGCAGACACTCTTTCGTATAAACTTTTATCATGTCATTGTTGCCGCAGTGACAAAAACTTTAGTCTTAAGACCGCAACTACACATACCCTGCCAAATCATGTTTTTTTGCGGATTTCTTGTTTTTGTGAAACTTGTATTTTTCGTCAAAATTCCCTCTAGCGTCGGCCTTGTATAACTTTGAACCTGGTAGTTGGATGTTCTGTTTGACGGTTCGATTTGGCTGCTTAATCGCTCTTATACCCTGCTCCAAGGCGAATTCAATTATCGAGCTAAATCATAATCTGACAGCCCTGGATTCTGTGCCACTGACCTTAAAACTTTCTTCTGCAAAGTTTTTTCCGTTGTACCAGACCGTCGGTTGACTTGAGGCTTCCTGTCGAAGGCCAGAGAGTTCTTGTATTTTTTTATGACCCTACAAACAGTATTTTGTATTCATTGACCCAAACCAAGAGGGATTTTCCATAATACATTTTCACCGTTCAGCATCCATCACCAATAACTTATAAACGAAAAAGTCAGATCAACTGAATTTCTTCTTCTTCTTCTTTTTTATTAAAGGCCGTCCACCGCGATATACGCAGTGATTTCCCCAATGTCAAGTGAGCAGAGTAAAACAGTAAACAGGATAAATCAAAATCAAAAGCCGGACATCTTTAAATCGGCCATCTTCCCTCCCCGAAGGTTACCGGAAGACCGAGCCAACCGAATTTCTAGCATTGAATTTTCAACTTATTGACATTGAGTAATTATTGTCATTTTTTTATTTTTTGAACCATTTTTTATTTCTATTTTATGGTAAACGCGTGCCAGTTCTAAGTATTTTTATTTCCATCGTACCATTTTTAAATGCGGAGCCTGCTAATATTATTGTAAAAGTTATGTACTCCGTTATTATTGTATATACCAGACAAAAATACCACTTTCTTATATGATTTCTTTTTAGTGTTTAGTATATATGATGTGGATGTACTTATAAATAAATAAAGTGAACTATGCTTTACAGTTGCTAAGTGTTAGAGTTACTGCCCGAATCATTAAAACTAACACACCGAACAACTCCAAGAATATTTACAATTGCACCAGTAAATAGCGCTTATAAATAAATCGTCGTAGTTGTTTGTAATACGCGTTAGAATGATGCCGTTATTACGTTTAACAAGTAGTATTATTAGAAACGAATAAGTAATGAAGTGTTTAATGAGATGCTAACCGGTGTTTTACAAGTTCAATAAACGGCTCCCTGTGAAAGGATGTAGTAGTGTTATTCTTACATGCTGCACCGTTGAGCTCGACGTAGAGTCACCGAAAATTCGTATCAAATATTCAGGATTATCTGTCAAAATATTACATACATACATAACTTCATTTCCAGAGTGGGGTAAACAGAGCTGCAGAAATACCAACAACAGAACTCTAAAAAGACTTGTTTATAATTCTGTAACCACATTTTGCACAAACAGGCCAAGAAGTTTACTAGTGAATTAGTGACAGGTTGCATTCCCATCGCCTAACAGTACTAGGAGCCCTCATTCCCTTAGTCGCCTCCTACGACAGCCACGGGGAGACATGGAGTGGCACTACTCTAACCCAAAATATTAGACGGGGGAAAACATGACATTAGTTTAAAACTACAATATTACCCCATCCATTTCAGTGACTAATTTTTGCTGTCATAGAAGACCATTAAAGAAATTGAGAGCAGAGACAAAACTAACTTACGTTTAATCTACGATTTTCAGATGAGAAACAAGAAGTAAATGCGTAACGCTAAATTAGCGATTTTCGAAAGTCGACAATCTGAATGTCAACTCCATACATTTCGATTCGATTTCGTTAGTAGCGTTTGCATTTTGGCTATTGGTCTGCAAAATTTCGACTTTCGACACGAAATCACCACATTGCGTTTGAAAAGAACAGCCTAGTTGAAGTAGCTGATAATTGCACGGTTAGCGCGTGCGCAAGTTACATTCATGCGTGACACAGTGAGCGGAGAATCAGTACGACACTGCGTCTGAGTGCCACCAGAGAATCTAGCAAAAATCACAAAAGCCCGCATTTGTAGCGCTAAACGTCGATTTCTAACTAATTGTACCTGGGTCAATGAAGAACGATCCCTGTGACAGATTTATTTCGTAATTTTATGCAAAATTAAGGTATGCAAAATTTAACTTATATAACGTCGCTTTTAATCCGTACGAGTGTGACAACTATAAGTGTTGGTTGCGTTGTGGGCACGACAGCTTACTACTTTAGGCGTCGTTGGCATTCAGAGGGTTAAATACTTACTATACTCGCAAGTGACACTTACTATATAAAACCAGGCAAGAAAATGTTGGACCATGCTCAGTTAGGGTTCCAAAGCCGAAGTTAGTACAAACTCAACAAATTATCCTAAAAAATAACACATACAGAGCAGAGCTACAGAAATGCCAAAAACTCTGTAAAAACTTGTTTATAATTCTATAACCACATTTTGTACAATCAGGCCAAGAAGTATACTAGTGTAGCAGTTGCAAGCCCATCGCCTAACCTAACAGTACTACAAGCCCTTACTTATTCCCTTAAAACAAAACGTATGGACAAATTTTCTATTTAAAATTATAATTGGTGCAGTCACTCGATGTAATAGCGTAAAAAAAACTAATATTAGGTACTTAAGACGTTACAAAAAATAAAAACGTTACAACATTGTCAGCGTAGTTTCTATGTATAACTATGTAAATTACAGCTTTGAAGTACATACCAAGATTCTCTGATTTAAACCACGGACAGACGGACATGGCTAAACTATAAGGGTTCCTTGTTAACTACGGAACCCTAAAAATATGTGATCGCTAGTTTCAATTATTGAACGTCGTTGCAAGCAGGGATCGCTACCGGTATTCTGACTACCGGTTTTAAATGAGGTATAATTGCATTTCGCTATTTATATCGCTAAAGCTCTGATTAGCGGTATAATGAATACCGGTATACAAGTATATTATCGGTTAAGCCAATTGAGAACAATACCTCTTTTTGATACTTTACCCCTAAAAACCATAACCAGTAAACCTGTCAGTGTCAATATACTCGTTTATTTGTTTCTGTAATGTGTTCGGTGTTATTACAAAAAAACTCAGACACGCCTTAGACAAGTCTGAAATTACAATTAATTATAGTCTAATTGACATCTTACTTATCAGGTGCAATGAATAGCGGTATTGAATACAGGTATTCAATACTGTAAATAGTGTATACATAGCGATAAAAACAAAAGCGGAATGACAATAATACCTCTAATTTACATCCCTTTTTACCTATCATGTACAGTCGCCATCAATTGTCTAGTTCAAATAGTTTGAGTAGGGTGCTACTTGTTCCGATTCATTTGATGGCGAATGTAGCATTTATGAAAGTAGGTAAATAAAACAAGTGTAATACGTCCGGTTTTTTTTTTTCTCTGTTGAACATGTGGTTGACTGGTAGAGAATGCCTTTAGGCATTAAGTCCGCCATTTGTACTTTTTACATTGATTTGTATTGTGCAAAGAAGATTAAATAAATAAATAATAATAAATACGTGTAAATATTAGCCGTAGTAGATTATACAATATTCTACTGGTAAAACGATATTGTTTTGACGTGTTATCGTATTGTAAATACGATAGCTCTTATTTGCTTGACAGTACCTACTAGCGGCCGCGTTAAAAACAATACGATAGGTACTTAGCATCACAAAGTCAATGTGGGTCTACACAGTAGAATAGAGGCCCTGCGGACCTTTTTATTGATGTGTATAACGTGGATAACCACTTCTGCCAGTTCGTAAGTGCGAGTGTGACGGATATTTTCCCTCGCGCTGTGTCCGACTTCGGATACACTACCTACTGTTTATTGTACACTATGTTGGATGCATAAAGATTATTACCGCCTTAACAAACCGCACCGTTAATAAAATGCACCCTAGTTATGATTTCTGCTTGAGCACTGCTGAACCGAGCATAACAACGCGTAAAGTAAGCTACTTTGCTTCCTAATACATGTTTAGGATAAACTTGTGTTAAAATTTCTAAATAGGTAGTTACCTACAGCGTAAAAACGGGAATACCTAGAACTGGCCAAAATTCAAACATCTTAATAAGTAGTAGGTATCAGTAAACTCAGGCACATTAATTAGTACAGCCATGCTAACGGTAATTTCCATTTATATTCTGATTGCGGCCGAATAATATGATGTTAAAGCGACAAGGTGCGCAATCAAAGGGTTTTCAATTCACGATGGCGGGCCCGTCACCCAAATTGCCATAACACACTTGAGTCCAATATACGCAAAATTAAGTGGTGGCGCTGGACTTCGTGGATTTAATACAGTTAATCCCTAAGTTATACAGGGCGTCCCACGGCTATGCCACATGGAAGGAAAGTACCTTGAATATTGTAGATGGAACATTTTACTGAAAGAAGACATTATTTTAATTTAAAAAACAATTTAAACTGCATTCATAGATATTTTAATAATTATATGGTTGAACCGGGAATCGAACCCGTTACACGAGAAAAATAATTACCCTGTAGCTTTATCATACCGATCGAAAGTCTTCATCATAAGGATTATTTTTTGTTAAATAACATAGTGTCAGAAATAAAAGGAAGACCATGAATTTCAACATTCATGAGCTGTTGGCGTAGACAGTTTCGTAATATATTAAATTTGAAAAGCATGGTACCCTAACTTAAAACCGGTTTTTTAGGCCGCTGTGTCCACCCTTCAGTAAGAAGCGACTAAGGGAATAAGGGCCTGTAGTACTGTTAGGCGATGGGCTTGTAAACTGTCATTAATAACACTGGTAAACATCTTGGCCAGAATGTGCAAAATGTGGTTACAGAATTATCGACAAGTCTTTTTAGAGTTGTTGGTATTTCTGTAGCTCTGCCTACCCCACTCTAGGAATATAGGTGTGATGTTACGTAGGTATGTATGAACATTTAGCGGATGACTCGTGGTCACACCAGTTTGTCACCCCAGTGCTATTCGCTTTAGTCGGTTATTCGTCAGAAATAATTTTTATTCCGCAAAAGTAGGTAGGTTAGGTTCGTTAGGTATCTTAAGATGCCCGAAGGGCAAATCGCTCAGAAATAGGAGCCCTGCCATAGGCAGGGCTCCGTCGAAAGGCACTGGGGTGACAAACTGGGGTGACCACGAGTCTGCACCCGAACATTTATTTCAAAACATGCCATTTTTTTACCTCTGAAGTTTTGCTGAAAGTCGAATACCTATAATGCTATTTATTAAATACTTACAATTTATGTTTCCCAACCCATAACAATAACGGAAAGTGGTTCAAAATAGAATTGCAACACTTGACCTAAATAAACAAACATACAAACATTGCAAGTAATAAAATGCTTGTAAAAAAAGAAACAGCCTGTTATGTAGCTTCGGCATGTCTACACTCGTACAAATTAGATTCGAATCGTTCGTAGAGTTCAATTGATGAAAATAGAAACAATGAAACAGACAAACCATTTAAAAACTGTTGAAACGTGTTCGCAGGCATAGCCAAGACGTAAACGCTGCTAAAGTTCTGTTTCGTTTGAAATGTATGTTGTTGACATATAAGAGGTCACCGCGATCATCAGCTTGCAAAAATCCCACACATTTAGTCGATTTTCGAAAATCGCTAACTTAGCCCCATAGCCCCTTACTTATAAACGTGGAATAACCGTGGGGCAGCTTATGCCATGCTTTGTCCTTATCTGTAATTGTAACATGCATCAGACATAGTGACAAAGCATGGCATAAGCAGAGCTACCCCGTTTCTTCACGTTTATAAGTAAGGGGTTAATGTACATAATTTTTTAACACAGTTGCTCAAAAAGTGGTACTTTTCGTAGCTGTATATCGTGCGGAAAGTTGGATATTCCGCACTAGTGCGTTATAGTTTTCCATTTTTTTTAATACAATTTTGTTTCAACTTCCAAGCCGTGCATCCAACCAAAGAGTTTGAATGTTCAACCACTTTTTGATTACGTCATTTAGCATTGAGACTATACATAGGTAGGTAATATAATTTAAAATATTAAAATTAAATACATACATAAATACATACACACATAAAGTGTACCTAGGTAATATTAAAAAAAACAGCTCTCATCAAGATGGCTGAATCTGAATTAGTATTACGAATGATTAGATAGTTGCGTATTAAGGTGAATTCACATTACACCATGCCAAAACCGGGCCCAGCCCAGTACGGCGTAATGTGAATCCACCTTTATGCATTACCGCTGGTTAATAGAGTATTATACTTTTTGATTTTTAAATATAGGTAATTAAATTACTGTGACTTTTTTTTACTTGGCTGAATGGTCACAACCGTTGCCATTTCATAAAGTCTGTGTCAATTAAAAGTAAAATTTTCTCTTGTAATAGTTTTATTTACTGATTTATTATTGTTTTATGGATATTTTTTCGCAAATGTATTAAAAAACGTCGTTTGATACACGTGCGGAACTGTCATTTTAACTCGTCCCGACTCTTGTCCCTCGCTTGCAGCTCGGGCCAAGATACTTCGGGACTCGTGTAAAATGACATACTTTCCGCACTTGTATCAAAATGTACTATTCCCTTCTATATGTACAGATTAATGACCAGAGCTCGGCAGGGGTGAGCTGTTTTCAGAGTTTGCATAACATGGACATACCTTGTCATTTAATGGTAGCCACATCGGTATCAGCGTAATTCGTCCCATTCGTTTTTCGTTCATTTCTTATGTCCGTCTCATTCTGTGTTCGTCACTCATTCTTTATTCCTCTCGATCGCTATATGTCCCTATCGTTTTAAGTACAATTATGTAACCTGTCTCTTTCTTAACAAGTCTTCTTCGTTTTTCGTCACGGTCTTCCTAGGACTATGTCTTTGTTTGTGTCTCTCTTTTTTGGTATCATTCGCACTTTATCTTTAGTCACTTTCGTTATTCGTCTCACTCTTTTTTTGTCTTTAATGGTAACTCGTTCCGTTCATTTTTGGGCACGTTCGCTAATCGTCCCGTACTACTAGGTCTTAGTTGCTATTCGTATGTCCTCCGGATCGGAATTCATAAACAAATTGAAGTTTATATGTCCCGTACATATACAGAGCGGAAAAAAATGAGGGCCCTGAAGGGTCTGGGGGAATTTTTCTCAAGATAAACATTATTTCATAAGAATAACTGCATTAATAGATTTTGATATGCCGTAAATAATGGTCATGGTATTCTTTTACAATAAAATCATGGCCAACATCTTGAAACGCAAATTTTCTAATTCCACAGCCACAAAAACTAAGAAAACGAGTACGAGTTTTTACAAAAAAAATCATGACTGCCATTTCGGAATGCAAAATTGAAGTCATTTTCGAATTCCGCATGTCAAGCGTTTAAGGTTAACGAAGGAGTGTACTGAGCGTCTAATATAAATTTGATTTGACAGTAACTTCTTAATCGCGTTTGCGTATCGAGAGGTCAAATTATGATGGTAATCTTTCCAAGGAAATGAACTGTCAGAATTCAAAGTGTTATTTTAAATGTATGAAATTACATGAAATTATGACGATCACTCGGTCAATAAGATATAATTTAAAAAAAAATAAGATTGACGGAAAAAGATAGTCAAATAGTGACCGAGACGCAAAACGAATGTAACGAACTTAGAATTAGACTGAAAATGAATGAGACTAATCACGAATGTGACTAATAACGAATCCATGAAAAAAAAAAGCGGCCAAGTGCGAGTCGGACTCGCCCATGAAGGGTTCCGTAGCAGCAAGTAACAATATAAAAGTTCGTTGTAGCTTTGATCATTGTTTTTATGACGTATTAAATAAAAACTACTTACTAGATCTCGTTCAAACCAATTTTCAGTGGAAGTTTGCATGGTAATGTACATCATATATTTTTTTTAGTTCTATCATTGTCTTATTTTAGAAGTTACAGAGGGGGGGCACACATTTCAACACTTTGGAAGTGTCTCTCACGCAAACTGTTCAGTTTAGAAAAAAATGATGTTAGTAACCTCAATATCATTTTTGAAGACCTATCCATAGATACCCCACACGTATGGGTTTGATGAAAAAAAAAAATTGAGTTTCAGTTCTAAGTATGGGGAACCCCCAAAATTTATGTTTTTTTTTCTATTTTTGTGTGAAAATCTTAATGCGGTTCACAGAATACATCTTCTTACCAAGTTTCAACAGTGTAGTTCTTATAGTTTCGGAAAAAAGTAACTGTGACATACGGACGGACAGACAGACAGACATGACGAATCTATAAGGGTTCCGTTTTTTGCCATTTGGCTACGGAGCCCTAAAAAGACGCCCTAAGGACGGGATGAAATAGAGTGGCACTATTCTAACCCGTTATTTTATCTTTTATTTAAGTAGCTTAGTAAGTTTCGTTTGATTATTAGGTAGGTAGTTTATGTATTTTATTTTTTCATTGTCGTATAATTTAATAATTCCTTTATTTTAAAAGTGACAGACATTAGCATAAGTCAGATGTATCATCTATCAAAATATAATTACCTAAATTTATTCCATCATTGACAATCGCACCTTCGGTAGAACAAAGGCACAATGTACAACGTTACTAAAGGGGAAATTGTGCCTTTGTCCTACCGAAGATGCGAATATTAAAAAAAGCGGCCAAGTGCGAGTCGGACTCGCCCATGAAGGGTTCCGTAGCAGCAAGTAACATAATATAAAAGTTCGTTGTAGCTTTGATCAATGTTTTTATGACGTATTAAAAAAAAACTACTTACTAGATCTCGTTCAAACCAATTTTCGGTGGAAGTTTGCATGGTAATGTACATCATATATTATTTTTACATTTATCATTCCCTTATTTTAGAAGTTACGGGGGGGGGGACACACATTTTTCCACTTTGGAAGCGTCTCTCGCGCAAACTATTCAGTTTAGAAAAAAATTATAATAGAAACCTCAATATCATTTTTGAATACCTATCCATAGATACCCCACACGTATGAGTTTGATGAAAAAAAAATTTTTGAGTTTCAGTTCTAAGTATGGGGAACCCCAAAAATTTATTGTTTTTTTTCTATTTTTGTATGAAAATCTTAATGCGGTTCACCGAATACATCTACTTACCAAGTTTCCACAGTATAGCTCTTATAGTTACGGAATAAAGTGGCTGTGACATACGGACGGACAGACGGACAGACATGACGAATCTATAAGGGTTCCGTTTTTTGCCATTTGGCTACGGAACCCTAAAAATGAGACGAATAAGTGAATGAGACAAAAATCGAAAGGGAATAAGAAAGAATGAGTCCTAGGAAGACCGTGACGAAAAACGAAAAAGACTTGTTAAGAAAGAGACAGGTTACATAATTGAACTTAAAACGATAGGGACATATAGCGATCGAGACGAATAAAGAATGAGTGACGAACACAGAATGAGACGGACATAAGAAATGAACGAAAAACGAATGGGACGAATTAAGCTGATACCGCCACATCTGGGTCGTTTTCAAAAAAAATGTACATCGTTAAGGGCTTAATGAAAACAAAATCACGATCGCGTCCTTTGTATAACGAAAGTTAGTCATACAACCTGTATGGGTAACTTTCGTCACACAAAGGAATCAATTAAGTTTTGTTTTAATTAAAGCCCTTAACTATGTACATTTTTTTTGAAAACGACCCATCTACCAATTGAATATCTAATTAAATTATTTTATTTAGGCTGCCTTTCTGCTACCATCTCTACGTCGCCACCAAAACAAATGAATTTTATAGCAAGCTTTTAAGCAAACCTCTTTAAATAATTATGTGGTGTGTTAATTATGCTACTACTCTAAAACTTAATCAAGTGATATAATGCAATATCAAACCTGATATTAAAAACAAGCAATGCGTTGAAAACTGAAAATATAAAGAAACTCATATTTATTTATTACAATAACAAAGAAAAAAAAAACTTAGTACATACTCGTTTTGTACATAATGCATTGTCATTTTAGTTCGATTATAATTAATCAACATTTACTTTCTTTTAACATTTCTTTTAAAGGTGTATCTACACTTGACATTAATGTCGTAAAAATGGCTCACCACTGCCGAGCTCTGTTCATGACACAGGATTTTGAATAAATTAGTGATATAGATGAAAATAATATATTTAATTATTCGCCATAGTATATTTACAATAAAATGTATAAACATAGAAATATTAAAAATTCTGTACTTAATATAATAATAATTTATTTTTAATAAAAATACTTACTAATTAAATGACAAGTCATACGTTTAAAAATAGATTAACAAAGAAAGTTTTAAACTAAACAACGGTAATGAACGTAGTTAATCATGTTACTATAATGTGTGCACCTGGAATTCTCTTCCGAAATGCGACTCATTACTGGCTGGACTTAACTACTTGGAAACGCAAAAGTTTAACTGAAATAAAAGTTTTTGTGAATAAGTCTTTGGCGACAGTGTAACGTGGGACGGATTTATAATAAGAAAAATTAAACATGAATACAACACGCGCTGTCTTACAAAAGCTGTGCTAGCAACGAACGTCGCATGTTTCCGTTTTCTTTATTATTGAAGTGACACTGGTTGAAATTCTGAAATATTATAAAACAAAAAAAAAAACTCTGTGCATCTCGTGTGTATAATGTAATATTTTGTTGTGATTGAAATACTAAAACAAAAATAAATACGCCAGAGGAACAGACTTAACAGATTGGATTTGAGAATTTTATTAAATTTCAGTTCAATATTCAAGAAAAAAGCTTAAATCTTCGACGTTGCCAGCTGAGACTTTAACAGACACTTTATTTATCTGAAGATTGAAAAATAAAGTCAAAGAGTGCGGCGACAGAAGTTCTCAAACTTTATAAATGTTTAGTGTAGGTATCACTTTCGTAAGAGAATACAGTTTCGTCATGCTGTATTGTGCGCCACTGTACAGCGCGGCTAGCAGGTTTAACACGTACAAAGTAAAGGGTAGGTACGGGGATCAACTGACAGTTGCTACTAGTTCGTTGGAGATTCTTCACGCTACGTCTTTACCCGAGTTCATTTTACTAGTCGCCTTGGTTACATAGTTTAAATTGAACTATCTAACCTACAGAATTTTACAATCTAAGTATTAACCTACTTAAGATTAAAATTGCATTGAATTGAATTCATTCTAACTCCTTGAGACACGACAGTTTAAAACAAGCGCTTAAGTCAAAAACATATAAAAACAATAATAATGTGTTAACGTCAAAACTTAACAACAGCACGGCACGGTCGGCCTTACGAGTATAAGTAGCTGCACACATTAGTGCTTCATCACTTTAACGTCATGTTTGAACTGCTAAACCAATCTTTTGAAGGCGTTAAAGCTACAAGGTACTAAAGAGCGCAGGTACTTACAAGGCCGACTGTTAAGTTACACCAAAATGAGGATTTGTTCCCACTTGAGGAGTACGGATGCCTAGTACCGTCGTAAGGAGCTCTACTGTTTAAGGGGGTTCAGTGTCTCGAGACTTTCAGACACAAAAGCTTAATTTAAAATTAAACGCCTAAAATAATATTTACATTCAAGTTAATTGACTTGGGATTACGCTTTCAAATAATAAAATTTGACGTTGGCCTTACGGGGCTTTAGGGAAGATTGTTTATTCTTATCAAGGTATAGTTGACACTGCTGCTAGCCATGGCTAAAATGCAGACTCACTATACCTATATTATTTATTCCTTGTGCTAAGGATAATTGTAAACCTTAGGTCGAAGTATAAATAGCTACTGAGGCGGCGCAATAACAAACGTTTGTCAGCTGTCCCATGGTGGCTCCAATGAGTCGCGTAATTTACTAGCCAATATTTTAGACTTTTTGAGATTATACCGATACAAAAATACCGAAAATGCCTGCTTTAATTTAAAGGCAAATGAGACGACTGTGCACTTGCTACATATTTATGCTGCCCAGGTCTCTCACTTCCATGCACAGCTCGATTAGTTGTCTATTTGTTTTCGAAGGAATGTTCATTTGAATGTCAAATGTTTCATTTTAACATCCTTACCTGCGATTGTGGAATCTGTTACCAACTGTCACTAGGGTAGCCCAAGTCTGCAGTTTCAGTAGTTGATACCCACAAATTGCCGGGAAAACCAAGCAAAACGTGACAAACATGTTCATTAGTTAACAGAGCCTACTCATTTTTAATACAACATTTTTGCTAGTAATTATTCTAGGAGAACCTCCTACAAACAACTGATCAATTATTCATTCAGTAATTAAAATCTTCAATAACATTATTTACACAAAGTATTAAATTCTCAATAACGACATTCATAATTACAATATAACTACTTACCATTAATATTCACAAGATTTATAAAAAAACACGTCACATTTTACAGTCAATATCAATTTAGCTAATTTAACTAATTAATTTGTGTAATTCATACACACATTTTTGTACCATTTGCCACATATTTATAAATATTATAATATTTTTTTCTCTCTCATTAAATATCAACTTCGCCTTGAGTGTGCGTCAAATTAAAGGAACTTTACGTTAGTAGTAATGTTGTTTTTATAACATGTCCCTAATAATCAAACACTAGCAAAATACGACGTAAACGGAATTGAACATAAGGTGTTATTATGATTTATTGATCACATTCGTATCGACGTCAGTCCGGAAGTCGCCCCGACTTTAATACATATTGTGTCGGCAGCACACGCCCTGGCGTATAGGGACAAATTGTAGACGTCGAAGCGTTCAAAAGGTTATAAGTGTTATAACGAGGCAGTGTCGGGCAAACACCTTAAGGTGGGTCCACATGTGTTACATTTCATCGTAACATGGTTCCATGACCATGTCAGTACCGGTTATATTTTACTAGGATGGTATTTGTGATGCATGTCCTCCACACGCCAACAGATGCCTGCAGACGTCATCTTCGGATGCGTCCGCCAACGTATATAGGGGGCAATTGTCTTTTGTAGGCATTTAACGTCTGCACATGCGTCTTGCTGTCGGTTTTTGCGACACGGATCAAATAGGACAGCGCAAAAGCAAGTCGTCTGTCCACACGTCTGCCGATGTGTGGACGGATCTCGAATTTACCTGCGGATACGTTTTCTGATTCATCGGCTGATGCATCTGTCGACGTGTAGAGGGCTTTACGAGGTACTTTCGGGGTGTGGTCCCGAGCGCATGATTTCAATTTTCACGTTTACCGTAACAAGGCCTGTAGATTAACCACGCAGCTTGATTCGATGGAGCCCTAGTGTGGATGCACCCTTAGTCCCTCATTGATCGTGTTCCGTTCTTCTTCTCCTAACGTGTTTGTTGTGATTGCTCTAAAAGCGCTTATAGGATTTTCCTTCTTGTCTTGCTTCTATAACTAAATTTATAATTCACAACCGCAGGAAATCCCGTTAAGTTTCCTCCAGTCACACCGATGGACCGACCGATCACAAAGTGTGTCTACGGATCTTGATTCGGTGTGACAGAGTGCGGGCTCGAAATCGTTTCCAAAGACGCATCGACTACAGTTTTATAGAAAGAATTTAATAAATGTGATTTCTCTTCTATGTGGACTCTTCATATAGATGAAGAGTCCACGTGATGAAGAGTCTTCATATAGATGGAAACTTTTCGATTGACTTGATGTGGCCATAGGGCCACATCAAGTCAATCGAAAAGTTTCCATCGTCTTTTCCAATGTACTCGTCATACTACTCTAGGTTTAAGTTCAAGGTAAATTTCGGACCTAGGCCAGTATCACGCGGATCTGGCCACATCACACGCACAAATTTCCACACCATTACACTCACTGAAAACTAGCACTT